>CAHIKZ030004384.1:8142500-8257500 GCA_903632075.3 Acanthosepion pharaonis | reverse complement strand
CATTTTCAAAATATTTTTGACCACCCAAATACTTCACGATATTTTGCTCTTTTGTTTAAATCGAAAGTATATGAGGTCTACTCAGAAATTACGGGAATATGCTATAATAAGAAAACTACATCACATATCAATTCGGCATTTAATCTCCTTCGAAATAGCCGCTATCAGAAGTCACGAACTTTATCCGGCCTCGTTTCCATTAATAGAAGTATTCCTGGATCCCCTATATAGGAGATAGCCAGTAGCCTTTTCATTGCATTTTCTTGGATTTCCTCGACGTCTTGAAATATCGTTCCTTTTAATTGGGATTCTATTTAGGAAAAGAGGAAAACTTCGCAAGGTGCGAGTTCTGGGGGATATGGCGGTTATCTGACTAGGGAAGTATTGTGCTTGGCCAAAAATTGTTGCACAAGCCATGGTGCCTGATGAAACCTATGTGGCGTGGTTAAACGACCACACTCTACACACTCTCCTTCCAAGCACTTCTAAGAACAACAAAAGTGAGCGAAAACGTTATAACTTGCGCGATGGAGTTCAAGGTCAGTCCGTGCCATGCGGCTTCACTTTGCGCACTTTAACTCTGTTACCATAGCAACGGCCCCGCTTTTTTTCTTTTTTTTTTATCAGATCTCGTTTTTATTTTGGTTATTTTTTTTTAAATATATTATTAAATGAAACCTCAGATGTTTTCTTTTCATTTTGGCTCGCATTTTCGGATCATTAGTAGCCATCTACGCAAATGATGCCATAGTTTTCTGAACAGACTTCCAATAATCTAGATAAGTGTTTTCTAACGTGGCTGTTGGCGCACCCTTGTCGGTCAATGTCATGCTCAAAGGGGTCGCTGGGTATATTTATTTCATTTGGGAGCCTTGAACATAACCACGTGGCAGTGAGCAGTTATCTATTTTTATTTTTCAAATTAAATGTCTTTTTGCTGACGGTATTATTATTTTTTTTATGTAATATATCCAAAGCTGTGAGAAGGTATCAAACCTTTCTTCATTGCTTTTCAAACTCCCTGACTGTCTGAATGTGGTTTCAACGCAGTTACACAGATTCTTACTAAACAGAGAAACGGCTTGCAACTTATAAAAGGAGATCTACAATTAATTCTAAGCAACATGGAGCCTAGAGTAAAGACCTTAACCAGTAATCACCAAAGTCAACTATCGCATTGAAAACATTGAGATAAGCTATCAAATGAACCTAGATTAAGGACCTTAGCAAGTAAGCACCAAAGTGAACTATCACATTGAAAACATTGAGACAGCTCTCAAATGAACCTAGAGTAAGAACCTTAGCCAGTAAGCACCAAAGTCAATCATCGCATTGAAAACATTGAGACAGCTATCCAATGTACTTAAAGTAAAGACCTTAGCCAGTAAACACCAAAATCAAATATCTCATTGAAAACATTGAGACATCTATCAAATGAACCTAAAGTAAGGACCTTAGCCGGTAAGCACCGAAGTCAACCATCGCATTGAAAACAGTGAGGCAGCTGAGAAATGAACCTAAAGTAAGGACCTTAGCCAGTAAGCACCAAAGCGTCTTGACAGAGGACGGTAAGCGTGAGACTGAGATCAGTAGTCGTATTGGGATGGCCGAGGACGAATTTCAAAAGCCAGTAAGTATTAAAGTCAACCATCACATTGAAAACTTTGACATAAGCTATGAAATAAAAGTTGTTTTATTTAGTATTTTAATCATTGGCATTTATAATAGAAATGAAAACAATACTAAAATTATTCTAGCACTAATACCTTAGCATTATCTTGATGCGAAAGATGAATTCATTATATTTTAAATTTAATTTGACAGTGGGAGGGAGGGCTTGGACAAAAATTTAGTTGCCAAACGGGAGGCTGATTGAAAAAAGGTGAGGAAACACTGAACTAGATGATCGGAGTTTCGCAGCTGATCTATTCTCCGAGAGTTCGACCATAACATAAAAAAGAATACATTGGAAACGAGAAAAGAACTGTGTCTTCGCTATAATGGTTTTTACGTCGTCACCAAAGGTGGACAAAGTCTAGCGTTATACTTGTCCTATATTACAATCTTTCTGTTAACTAATTACGACGCTTTTTGCGAACTTTATTTTTATGTGCCATATCCAATCAGGATGTAGGCGATCATGGATCTCCACTTCCCTCTATCCATTGCAGCTCACAACATGTTCTGTCCCTCCGCTTCCTTACCCGAGACCACGTTCTGTCATTGACTTGCTTAAGTCCGTCAGGTAAGTCACGCGTTGTTTTCCCTTGTCTCTCTTTCCTTCTATTCGACCCGTGAGTATCAGATTCTCCAGGCCCCCCTTCCTCATTATGTGTCCCGAAAACTTCAGCTGCCTGATATTAAGTATAAGCCTCCTCTTTGTTTGCAACCACACTAAGACCACATCGTTGCTTACACGCTCGGTCCATGATATCCTGGGTATCCTTCTGTAGAACCGCATCTCTCCTTCATCTTTGAAGAAATCGTCCGAAATTCACTGCCGTAAAGAAGGACTGATGTCACGTATAAGTTCAGTACTCATTTTTTTGGTACAAAAGAAATCCTCCTGTCTCGCAATACTCTGCCCAGCTTTTGAAATTCGTCCTTGGCCATCCCAATACGCCTAAGGATCTCAGTGTCGCACTTACTGTCCTTTGTCAAGACGCTTCCCAGATATTTAAACTTCCGCGTCTGCTTCATTCTAGTGTTCCCGACTTTCAAATCGCATTTAGGGCTCATCTTCTTACTGACGACAATGCACTCCGTTTTCTTGTAGTTTATGCTTAGTCCTTTCTTCTCACTCTAAGTTGTTACCTTCTGTAGGAGATTTTGTAATTAGTGTTCAATTGATCTCACTGGGAACCGTGCATTTTCGATTCAATCGTTCCCAATCCTACCATTAGGAGGTACGGTGGAGTAATGGATAGCGGCTTGGATTGAGGAATCGGAGAGCCGAGTTCGAATTCCAGTCGAATCCATTACATACACTTACGTGGGAAAGGTGTGAATCTTCTTCTTCTCCCTCCAGCTATGGGTAAATAGCAGGACAGACTGGGTTCTATAGCCGTAGATGACAACTGGTCTAGGAGAAGGAAAGCTCTGAATTCAAAACCTGCGGAGGGTTGTTTGGGGACCTTGTGACACGTAGTGCACCAGGTCTCTGTAATCGGCCCTTCAAAAAATGTGGATGGTCCTGAACGAAACCTTCACCACTATAATCAATTTTCATGTGCTATATATGCAGGTTGGTGACCGCTTGTGAATTCCAAATTTTTATGAAACTCCAATATTGGAGCCGGCTCACCCCCCCTCGGGTGAATGCCGTAACAAGAACAAGAATCCTACCATTTATTCAGCATCTTGTGGGTTTTATAACAATGATTAATATCAAGTTATGTCTTTCTTGGTCATCTGTGAATCTCAATTAGTTTAATTGACTCTGGAGCATCGTTTAACGAGAAATCTCCAACTTGGAATTTCTAAAAAAAGCAATTTAAATCCAAAATTAATCGCTTTTAATTTCATCGAATGTTAAAAAAAAAAGAACAAAGATTTTCGGGTAACCGAATTTATGTAGTTATTTTCGTGTCAAGCAATAAGCTAATGACTATTTCCTAACCTTTGTTTAATCTGACAATAGGCCACATCCACTTCAGCAAATTATATATATATATATATATATATATATATATATATATATATATATATATAAATTAGTTACTAAATATCAAACACTTAAAATCCCGTAGCGTCCATGAAATAAAAAAATAATTACCTATGTAATTTTAAGCGTTTGATATTTATTAATTAATAATTATCGCAGTTCATATATATATAAATATATATATATATATATATATATAGTTTATATATATATATATATATATATATATATATAGTTGAAGGGCTCGTGTTATCTAGAATTATTAACAATCTGAAAAAAAACCTCGGTCACGATGATTGTAACTTTGTGCTAGCGCAGCTATCGACGGCCCCAAGTGTTGAGCTTCACAATTTCACTCACAAGGCTTGAGTCAACTCGTTGTATGGTCTTCCTTTCTGACAAATCGACCATGATGAGATGTTGTCATGGTTAGAAAGCAAACGTTCTAACAACGCGGACACTTGCCCATATATATATATATATATATATATATATATATATATATATATATATATATATATATATATATATATATATTCACGTAAATATATATGTATATATGTAGCCACCATAAAGTCTGTGGATAAAGAAAAAATATATACATAGGTGTAACAGAAGGACCCTGGAAACAAAGAAACTACGCACACCAAAACATCCTTAACAAATAGTAAATACGCGAAAAGCACAACTCATTCAAAACACATCTGGGAGACAAAAAAAATCACACTAAGAATATCACGGAAAATAAGGAAAACAGCATCATCCTACAACAATAATCACAAAAACTGTAAAATCCCCCTGAAGGAGAAAGTAGCTATAATTGCTTTCCCAGTCCAACACGAACTATTAAATAAACGATCAGATCCAATCTCTAAATGCAGACATGAAACCATTTTTACTACGTTTAAAATCGAAAACTTAAAACGATTAAAGAAAAATAAAGCATATATTAGAATAAAGAAGTAGGTGAAATAAATTATTCTAAACCAATAAGTAAACAAAATAAATAAATAATAAACAACCCCGGACATACACATAAACACATGTAAACATAATAACAACTAACAATAAAATAATCAATCAATAATCAACACTATAAAAAGGCAAAAACTGTAGTCGCATCCACAAACATATGCACCCAATATCCTCTAAAATAATTTGAAACATAATCGTCACCGACCACCAAAACAACTATTATAACAATACAATGGACTACCCACAAATCCTCACTGACTTCGATCGGGCACTGTGTGTTTATCTAAAATTAAATACGCTTAAATTCACGTTCTTCCATTCCGTGCGCCAACGGCTTAGTGGTAGAATCCCCGTCTGACGCCAATACAGTCGGGTTTCGATCCTAGCTAGAGGCAACCGGATGATACAGCGAAACAGTCTGTCTGTGGATGACAATATATATATATATATATAAATGTTCCACCAAAAACACAATGCATATAGTCTGACGATTGCATATATTCATGAAACAGAGAATCGCCGCTTCAGTGTCCATATATATATATATATATATATATATATGTAAGTGGCGACTGGAGAATATCTATATAAAAGCAACAAAATTTTTTCGTAGGGCGGCATTTTCATTCTTGACTAAAGCTGGATCCAAGATTAAGGCTTAAACTCTGTGCCTCAAAATATTAACCGAAATAATTTTCGTTGATATTGTATATTGTTCATAATAAAGAAGAAAGAGAAAAAAACAAAAACAAAGAAAGAACGTAAGTAAAAAAAGAATGAAATAAAATTAACGGGACCCGTCGTGCTGCGTATTAAGCTGGGTACATGTTTCATAGTTAGTGTATTTCTTGCTTTCATTTTATATATAATCTTTATAGAATCTCTAATGATTTGTATCCCCTGTTTTTCAAAGAACACATTTTCATTTCAACTTTTCACATGTCCATTTTAAATAATTTATTCTGTACAATGTAAGTTTTTTGTTGTGGAAAGCATCAACTGAAATAGGGCAAATTAAATTTAGCCGGATTTAATATAGGGGAAAATCAAAGAAATTGACAGTCTGGAGTGTTGTGTTGAGGTGGGTGACTGGGGTAGTGTTGAGGAAATATGACATCATTCTACTATTCCTATCTTTACCATCAGTGAATTGACAACCAGGCTAAAAACAATAAAAAATGGAAAGAGTGCAATAAGTATACAGACATATCAAAGACTTTGTCCTCACTTTTTTTCATACATGTCTGGAATTTTTTTTAAATAAAGATTTATTTTTATAGAATTATTACAATTAATATTAAAATACCGAAATGTATTTTTTTTTAATTTCAGACATAGAGATATTTAAAAATTATATATTTTAGTTAAAGGAATCATTTTAGCATCTGATTTATATCAGTCGTATATTTTGTTAAAGATTGTAATGATTCCGAGAAACATTGATGATAAAGAGTCGCCACTGACCTCTTCATCAGAATTGAGCGCTCTGACTGCTGGACTAGCGTTTATATACATCACGTATATAATACATTAAAACATTCATCTGCTGTGCGCCGATAGAGTCTTTGATTGATGCAGTAGAGTCTTTGATTGATGCGGTCGAGTATCGATCCCAGGTTGATCGTATGTCTAGCCACCCTGATGAGCTGTGATACAGCAAAACAAACTGTCTGTATATCTATCTATCTATCTATCTATCTATCTATCTATCTATATATATATATATATATATATATATATATATATAAATTAATAATTCTTTCATGTATTTCTTACAGTTGATGTGTTCTGAAAGCAAAGGAAGAATTGTGGAATAGATTCAAAACGTTTAACGTGCTCCTACATCTTCAAAAAGCATTTTTTTTCATACAAATTTTATATAATCTATCTATCTATCTATCTATCTATCTATCTATCTCAGTTCAGGTTCTATCTATCTATCTATCTATCTATCTATCTATCTATCTATCTATCTATCTATCTATCTATCTATTTTTTAATCATTTCACACCAAGCAAAACCGTCAAGTCACTAAGACACAAGATTTTCCTGCGCGTGAAAGAATTAAAAAAAGAAACATTATTAAGCGAGAACAGTAAAAGACAAACCAAGACGACAGTAGATAACAATTGTCATTGCATTTAAATTGCTGACGATTCAACTTTGCTGGAGAGTATGGAGCCGAAAGAGAGTTCCATAAGTGAGGTGAGAAAAGAAATTATTAGCATAGAACTTACAATTACATCTAGCCATTTCAACTGAAAATTGACGAGACATTGTTGGCAATATAGTACCGTGTATATTCATAAAATCTAGGTACTATAGCGAAGAGTTTATCCGAATAATTAACATGAACGTGTTTATAGAAAAGGCAAAGAGAAGATACGTTGCCGTGTTTGGAAAGTGACTGAAGTCGAAACGTCATGTCAGGACCAATAATGTTGCTGATTCTTCTTTGGAATTCATCAATAATCTGTAAATACAGGGTGCGATGGATAAATGGATGGCAGCTGTTCTGTAATTCTTCAGTCTTCGATAACAAAGCCTGCCAGTGAATATTCAGGAAAAAAATATGGCCGCCTTTAAACGCATCGCATTGAATATTTTGAGCCTTCTGATTGGTTGACTCTTAAACTATAAAATGAGTGAGCTCATTTTGGCTGGCTCACTAGTACATCAGTGTAACCAAAAATTCTAACATATTAAATTTTAAATTTCCTGTATACGGGTTGTTTGTTTTGGATTTTGTCGACTGCACAGTATAGTACCATCAGTTGGGCACCATCTGTGAGAAAAAGAAAGAACCATGACGCATTTCACTCTGTCAGAAATTTGGTAATGGCACGCTGTACTGATTGGAATTCGCGCTGAAATCTCTAATACGAACATTTCAGAGTGCTTGCCTACCAATCTGTGGACAGTTCAGTGGATTCGGAAAGAGTTAGATGAGTCTAATGGTAATTACGGAGCTACTATGCCTTCTTTCATTTTTCCACAGGGCTTCAGACTCAACACAAAGGACTACATCAAGTGCCTTGATAGAGTAATGCTATTTTGTGTCAAGAGGGTGGCTGCTGGAAGACTCTATGTCTGGCAACAGCAAGACAACGCAATCATCGCTGTCAGACAATTTCTGCAACTACATCAGCCCATACATCTGGCCACCTAACTCCCCAGATTGCAATCTCTCTCATTATTATGTGTGGGGAGGAGTTAACAGAAAGAGACCAAGAAAATCCTTGTAACAAGTCACAAAAATTGAACAGCAAGGACCGTCAAGAAGAGTTTCTGGAAATATGTGTAGGCTGTGGTTGAAACCAGTTGAATAAATAATCTTTATATATATTTTTGTGTAACGTTGGTATAAAATAAAAATGTCATATCATTTTCATTTTTGCCTTGTTTATCTATCACTCTGAATATAGGAGGAGCAAAGACCAGATGTAAAATATTCAAATCAAGGACGAAATTGCTCCCAAATATTTAAAGTAATTCTGAAGAGATAAATTGTTTGGTAAGACACAACAGTTTAATAGTAATACAAATATATATATATATATATATATATATATATATAATATAATACAGCCTGGGTTTCACGCTTTAATTTTCGATCGCAAAAGGTGAAATCTCACTAATATCCAACCAAATATGTTAACTCTAGCTGATATTGAGCTTTCTAATAAGTACCAAATATAATATACAAATAATTATACATATATATATTCACACATACATATATATATATATATATATATATATATATATATATATATTTGTTTCTTAACAAAAGAAAAGACAGTATGTCCAAAGGTAAAGCCTAAATTATCAAATGTTATACGACGTATATAAATTTTTTTAGAGCCAAAAATAGAAATGAATTTATTGAAAATATATATATTAACAAAAATGTCCTTACCAACTAGAAGAATTTAGAAAACGCTATTGTATTCTCATTGTCAACTCTCAGGACAGCAGCTCAACACCAGAAAGAAAAACAGCATTGAAGCTAAAGAAGTACAACATAGCTGCACTAAGGAGTAACCATCAGACTACTACGTGAAACGAGAAAAAAAATAATAAGACATCTAACAGTCCCTAAAATTGCAGACGCTTTCATCTTTTAGAAATTCCAGCTGGTCTCAAAAGTCATGCTCATCATAGGCATGCAGATAATTAATTCGTGGTTTATATATCTATATGTATCTATCTATCTATCTAAAACACAGAAAAGATATATTTCATGGAATAATTGAAGCATACATACTGAAAATAATGCAAAGGAAGTAAGTTATGGTCCAGGTTAAAATCATCACGAAACACAAAAAAAATAAAAAGGTATATTATAAAAAATAATAATACAAGATCCAACATAATCGGCTCGACACATGGACCTCTCTTGAGAGGCGTGTGTATGATAGTGTTAGGAAGAGTTCATTCTGTAGTTAATTAAAAATGCATTCTTCAAATGTATGTCTCTTATAAAATAATATGGCATATATAGCCTTTATTGTTTCACAGGGATTGTTGAGCATCCGTATCCTCGCGGGAGACGCTTGTGAAAATCTCAAATGCAATCCATTCTTAAACCATCATTGAATTTCATCTGCTT
Source organism: Acanthosepion pharaonis (assembly GCA_903632075.3). Taxonomy (NCBI): domain Eukaryota; kingdom Metazoa; phylum Mollusca; class Cephalopoda; order Sepiida; family Sepiidae; genus Acanthosepion; species Acanthosepion pharaonis. The sequence continues at coordinate 8,248,249 of CAHIKZ030004384.1, read as the reverse complement.
TTTTGTACATAGTTGGTGCTATTGTGGTCCCTTTGAATATATATATATATATATATATATATATATATGTGAGATTGATGAAAAGTGATCGCAATACAGTTTTGTCGCGTGGTAGAAACTGACTGTTCCAGGCTTCACGCATTCGGTGATCTACCTGAGGAGTTGCGATACTGCGAAACAGTTGTTCGCAGATGACAAATATATATATATATATATATATATATATATATATATATATATATATATATATATATATATATATAAAAAAAAATTTTTATGTTTAACATTCTTTTATATATAAAAGTATTTTAGTAAATGCATTTACCGGCCTCGTTATAAAAAATTCGTGACAGGATTCTTATAAACTTAATTATTTTAACATTCTTTTATAGATTCTTTTGCCATTGACCGATCCTTTCCGAGAGGTTAGGCTCAAGCCAAATGACAGTTCCGTATATAGGTTCGAATTTAAAGGAAGAATATTTTCATAAAATTTCTCGGACATTCAATAGCAGAGCATTTACTAAATACTTGTATCTATAAAAAAGAATGTTAATCATAAAATGTCTTTATAAATAAATTTCGGACTTTGTCCATTTCTTAATGTATATATATATATGTATGTTTGTATGTTGTAGCCTTGTTAGTGAGAAATAAAAACAAAACAGAGGAATTCATTAAACAAATATATTAACAGTAACAGTAATACAAACATATCATTTACGAAAGTGCAAGAATGTTCAGTCCGACTCAGTGCTGGAAAATTTCCTCCCAAAAGGCAGTACCTGCTCCTATTTATAGATGGAAGTGTCCATGAAATTATCATAATGATATATATATATATATATATATATATATAATAATATCTAACCACTCGTATTACTGATATATCCCTATTGCAGACGCTCGCCCAAGCACATGTGGATTATATATATATGTACACACAAAAACACACAGACACATATATATATAGGGTATATATAAAATCATCCGTATTTTCGCCATAAAATACCTGGCACACTGCAATCCATTCATAAGTGCTCATAGTTGGTGCTATTGTGGTCCCGTGATCGAAGTGAGAGCTTGATCGCGCCAATTTTCTTGCTGAGGTTACAGAGCAAACATGACCGCTTCATTTCCAGTATATATCAAGGAAGAGCAAACACTCACACACATATAAACATATTAATGTCAGTCGTTATTATCTGTCTTCTTAATTATTGTTCTTTTATTGTTTTCTCTCTTTAATAGTGTAGTTTAGCGGTCGTCTTACTTTATAACATTGTTTGGAGTAAAATGATTACATACATACATACATATATATATATAACAATCATATTTTAAATCTGTTTAACTTAGATCATTAATCAACGATTATATCACACACACAAATATATATAAAATATATATATATATATATATATATATATATATATATATTTATATATATATATGTATGTGTGTGTGTATGTGTGTGTGTGTGTGTCTGATTGATGTCTTAGGAAAAACAGTAAGATTAATGATCTAAAGTTATTTAGTGCTAATAGAGCTTTTAAAAATATGATTTTATACATATTCAAAATATGATATAATTACAAATCTCTATCTCTCTCTCTCTGTCTCTCTCTCTCTCTCTCTCTCTATATATATATATATATATATATATATATATATATATATATATATATATATATATATATATATATCATATTTTCACTATTTATTATAATCATATTTTAAAGCTCTACTTCTGACACACACATACACACATGAATATGTAATGATATATTGAGATCTAAATTATATATATATATATATATATATATATATATATATATATAATTTACATCTGACTGTCCGCCTCTTAGGATTATGGTCCTATTACATTTAAAACACCGTTTTTCGTTTAGATCACCGAAGTAATGCAAAGTCGGGTCTGGTCGAGATGGATGACTGTTTGGTAATACCAGATGGTGTAAGTTTGGATTTGTAGAGGGTGCGATGTGCAAACGCGAAGATTTGGAAATCAGAGGGGTAACTTCCACTGACGATCGTGTTCATTTACTCGCAAATATTTTTGTAAAGCGTATGACTCCACTTCTCTTCTCCCGGGTTATAGGCTAATTATTAAAACTTTTATCAGTAAAATCAAGTATTTCCTGGCTTTAAATAACCTTATTCAGGTTTATTAACCGTTAAAAAAAACTATCAGTCAAATACGGCATATGATGTGTGGTACCAAGAGTAAATCATTTTCCCCCCGTAGTACTAGTCTGATAAATATTGCAACCTTTTTTCATTCAGCTAATTTTCGTTTGACGCAGAGCCACAAATGTGTGGTACACAGTTTCAGGATCGAACTCGCTATAATAACGAACTGCTCTGAAATAATAATCCATAATTACTCGGAAAGATGTACTAAAATAGCGTTTCAATTATGGTTCATGAAATTCTCTTGAACACTGATAGAGTTATTTGATTTCTACTCGAAAATGCTCCGTATTTTCGTAACTTTAGGTTAAAAGATCACATCGAAACACTTGGTTTGATTTGATTTTGACGGCATATCACCTTGATTTGTTTTTTAATGCCGATCAACCTTTAATGGGTTATTTAATTTTGTCACAAAGTTTTACCGGTAATATTTTATTTTATTTTGTTTTTTTCATAAGATCTATTTCTGGTATTATTTTTTCCTTCAAAAATTTATAGCTGGTATTTTCTTTTTTTTTAAATGTATTACTAGTGATTTTTTTTTCAAAAACATGTTGATAATAATTTTTTTTCAAAAACGTATTGCTGGTAATAGTTTTTTTCAAACAAAAAAAATAGTGCTGGTAATAGTTTTTTACAAAGTATTTCTGGTATTAAAACCTATTTTTACAGTTTCATAGTGTTTATACCTCAGTTTCGGTGTTATCTATTTGCCCATAGCTGGGACCCTAACAGGTGCTACCACCCCCGGTCAGGGTGGACCTGGGAACACCAGCAATTAAGAGGTGGTTCCACGCTCCTCAAAACCTCCTGATCAGAGGCCTTGCTGTCGGGCGTAGTTTATCGTCTTACCCAGCGAAGTTAACGTGGAGCCTTGACAGTACATAGATGGGTGTCCGCTTAGGAATACTAGCTTGGTGTAAGTTTGGGTGTGTGGCTGGTTTAATATATAATGTCAGGGAAATATTAATCAGAGTCCCCAGTCCCACTCACTGTTATATTCAGTTACGGGCAAATACTCGTTGTATGGAAAGTATGAATAGACGTCTATCCCCCTCTAGCTATGGGTTAATTAGTAAGACTTATATCACAAAACCATTATCTCAAAAAAAAATTACAATCAGAAAATACTTTCTGGTTTTAAATGAGCTGCAAACGATTGATAATCTGCAGAAAAAGAAAAATCAATGAGCTTACTTAACTTTGCTTATACACATTAATTATTACACGGCTTTGTTTAGGAAGTAGGATGCTGCTCTTTGACGTGGTGCAATGGTTAGCGAGATTGTCTTACGTGCTCCATACATTCAGTATTGTGTCACATCTAATCTACCCTGAGTAAATAACTATATAGTAATGAAGATAATGCCCTTACAGAGCCTAAATTTAATTTTGTTGTATGGCATATCAATCTCAATGGGTTATTTAATGCTGACAGCATTTTTTGGATAGCTTCGTATGAATAGAATATGTTTGGTTTAGAGTGGTTTGGTTTATTTTGTTTTATCGCGTATCAACCTCAATGGGTTATTTAATACTGACAAAATTTTCTTTGTTGGTATTATTTTTTTCCAAAAATCTATTTCTGGTTGATTGGTTGTTTTGTTTTATGGCATATCAAAACCTCAGTGGGTCATTTAATGCCAACAAAATTTTGAAATAGATTCATAGCGATAGTTTGTTTTGTTTTGTTTTACAGGATATCAACCTCAATAGGTTATTTAATGCCAACAAAATTTTTGTTGCTGGTAATATTTTTTTCCTTCATAAATCCATTTTTGCAATATTTTTTTCTTCAAATATACATTGCTGGCAATAATTTTTATTTTTAATTATTTCTGGTATTAAAATCTATTTTTACACATTCATAGTGATTTAACCCCAGTTTCGGGGTTAACAATTTGCCCATAGCTGGGACCCTAACAGGTACTGCCACCCCGAGTCAAGGTGAACCTGGGAACACTAGCATTTAGGAGGTGGTTCCATGCTCATCAAAAACTCCTGATTAGAGGCCTTGCTGTTGAACGTAGTTTATCGTCTTACCCAGGACATGGATGTAGTTTATCGTCATACCCAGTGTGGTTTACAGTGTCTAAATGGGAGGGAGATGTGCGCATGTTCATTCACTACTTTACGAAAAATGACAAATTTTGCTGTTTGTATGAGTATGTTATCTAAAGTGGCGCAAATGATAGTAAGAGAAGCTCCTTCACACATGAAATGTCAGTCGTATTATCTCACCACGCAGAGTACCATCATGGTGGGGAGAATTACCATCCATACCGGCTTCTCCCGTAACATTGTACCAAGGCAACAGACTTGACTAATTTACATGGCACATCCAGTAGATGAAAATCTATGACTTGACCTATTGGGAGCAAACTTTCTGAAAAAAAATTAGTTCAAAATGGACCTAAGTTAATTCAGTCGGAATTCGATCTTAGATCGCCGAATTATATTTTCCGATATATTAAACCTTGATCCAACTGCACGAAAAGGAAAATGTATAGCGACCCTAAATATTTTTGCTCTGTTAGTCTCTCGCAATCTATATATATTTATATATATATATATATATATATATAATTTTTCTTTCATACGTTTCATTGAATCTGACGTACATTCAAAGTAAGATGTATATACGTATAATACATAAACGTTTTCTGTTTTCTTCCTCTTGTCTCTCTCTTTCTGTCTCTCTCTCTATGTATATAGAAAGAGAGCGAGAGAGAAAGGCAGAAAACATAAATGTATCTAAATCATATATATATATATATATATATATATATATATATATAAGTTCCTTTGAATGAACGTCAGATTCGATGAAGCAAGTATAAAGAAAAATTTACATACAATATACCTACGTATATATATATATATATATATATATATATATATATATATATATATATATATTACTTATTTCATCGCAACCCAAGCGATAATGCCACTAAGACGCAAAGGGGTGAAATGGAACGAAAAGTGCTTAGAAGAAATCGGAAAACTATGCTGAAGAGGAAACAAGGGAGAAACTCCTCATCCTGTTCAAAAAGAACACGCAGGTGTGAAGCAGTCGAAAGGCGAACCGATCCACAGTCCTCATCGGTTTTTTTGAAACAGGAATATATATATATATATATATATATATATATATATATATATATATATATATATATATATATATATATCAAAGTATATAATTGGTATATACGGAATGAATTCCAATAACCAACAATTACTATTCTTAAAAGAGTGCTCAATACAAAGTAGAGCAGATATAATTATATATGTTATAAAATTATAACATAAGTATGTTATAAATCACTACAAAAATGGCTATTTTGTAGTGATTTTATAACATACTTATGTTATAATTTTATAAATAATAATTGTATATATATATATATATATATATATATATATATATATATATATATATATATATATCTATATATATATATATATATATATATATATATATATATATATACAGACAGGTATATATATATATATATATATATATATTATATATATATGTGTGTGTGTGTGTGTGTGTGTGTGTGTGTGTGTGTGTGTGTGTGTGTGTTGTATTCTTGGGCGACAGTATATATTGATTATTATTAACGAATATCTAAATGTTTCAGGATATTTATCGAAAACCTTTTTATATTTTTGCTCTACATATCTATTGACCACTTTATTTACAAAATTATGACAGGCATTAAATTATATCAGTTTACGTACCACAAGAGATGATTATTATAAATACATAACTATAGATAGATAGATAGATAGATAGATAGATAGATAGATAGATTATAAATAGATAACGATACCTAGATAGATAGATAGATAGATAGATAGATAGATAGATAGAGAGATAGAGAGATAGATAGTGAGAACGGATGATAATGACAGATGTTCATATGTCACCCATTTTTACATAGTGAAGTAAAGCTAAATATGTACTGATATGTATGTAGATAGATATATCTGTATATACAGACACACAAATAGGCTGCCATGAGTTGGATTGGTTATATGGACATTACAACAGAGATGTTCACCATCAAAAAAAGCTAAAAGATTAAATCGAGGAACAGCATAATAAAAAATATCCAAATGTTGCACTGTTTTTGTCTTTATTTTCACCCGTAACTAAACCCACTATACGAAGCTTAGAACGGCTCATGATCAAACATAATAGACATTCGTTGTCTATATCATCATATATATATATATATATATATATATATATATATATATATATATATATATATATATATAGGTAGCATATATTTTATATTATAAAGAGATAATCCATTTGACAACAATTTTATACATAAGGATCGCATCATTCAGTGGATTGTTAGTAGTTTAATGCTTATATTAAGTCTTATAAGTTTAATCTTTATATTAAGTTTAATCCTTATATTAATCTACCTACCGTTCCTATATATATATATATATATATATATATATATATATATATATATATATATATATATATATAATAAGTGGTCAAGGCGTGACTGATGAATCTTTATCTGAATATTTATCATGGAGAACTATTTATACATACAATCTGTTGCGAAGTAAACGAGTCTCACAGAGTTCGTTGTTAGTGTAGTGAGTTCAGACATCATTAACACCCACCATCGCCTAATCTTGTACCAGACTATGCTTAGATGCCTAAATGTTAATCTATTAAATTCTGTGTTTGGTCTCAGGCACAAATATACAGACACGCAAACACACAAAGAGGTAGTTTCGCATATATAAGGATTTGCATACAAACTAGGAAATACGTCCCTATATATGTTTAAGTATACATTTAAACAGCAGCTCTTTATTAATATACCTTTGTTGAAAAAAAAACAAAACAGACAACTGGGGACATCCGGGGCTGCTACCTCCACCCTCACCACCATAATTGTTTAGCCAACGTCTGTAAAAATGATATGAACCAGTATTAGTGCGTAAATTCTTACAGCATCCCCATCGCTTGAAAGCTGCTCCCGAGTAAAAACACTCTGGGAACGGACCTGTCGAAGAAAACCATATATATATATATATATATATATATATATATATATATATGAGTGAATTATATATATATATATATATATATATATATATATATATATATATATGAATTATATATATATATATATATATATATATATATATATATATGAGTGAATTATATATATATATATATATATATATATATATATATATATATGAGTGAATTATATATATATATATATATATATATATATATATGATTAATATATATATATATATATATATATATATATATGAGTGAATTTCCGACGATAATTTTTCGTCCCACTTCCATAAAAACACCGACATACGCAACCATATATAAATCAGAAATTTTTAAATTATTCTGTTTGTCTGATGATCGCAAATAGCTTGAAACTCAGGGTCACAAACTCACATCAATCCAACTAAATATGTTAGCTTTGTCACTGATATTGAGCACTTTCCAATAAGTACCGCGCATATATAATATATGTGTGTGTGTGTGTGTGTGTGTGTGTGTGTGTGTGTGTGTGTGTGTGTGTGTGTGCGTGTGTGTGTGTTTTGAACAATAAAATTTTTTTTTAAAAATACAAATTTTCAGACACACTGGTTTGTATATTAATATTTTTTTGTTTTATTATTTCACTTACATTCCTTGACTAGTTTCGGCCAGCATAGCCATCATCAGGAGAAAAAAAAATTCTGCTTGTTAGTAGCAGTGAATTACACGAATGAATGGCTTGATGGAAAAGATTAACTTTATCTGTAGTTTTCATCTGTTTTTTTGATTTTCATCATAAATTTTGGTTTAAGATAAAGGCTGGATGGATTCATGCTGCTATGAATTTTGGTAGTTTTGACAGTTTTATTGGTTTCTTATATATATAAGGCTGTATGAGGAATATATATATATATATATATATATATATATATATATATATATATATATATATATATATCAGGCTTTATGACGAATATGCGCGTGTATATGTGTGCATAGATATATATCGGGGTATATGCAGGTACATATAGGCATAAAAGCATCTGATATGTCTCTTATGTCTGGATATTCGTGGGTGATAAGCTAAGCTAATTTAGTTTGATTTATGATTCCCACTTATACTCAGACATTTTCCACGGACAAAGTTTTGTCTTTTGTTTTTTTTATTATTCTAACCTCAGGAAGCCAAAAGGAGCATACGCTCTCCTGCGAAACGCGTCGTTAATAAATTTGCCACATTTTTTCATCATTGCCAAATTTGTTACGGATACGATTATATATCCTACACACGCACACGCATGAGCGCGCGCGCACACACACATACACGCATGAGCGCACGAACACCCCCACACACATGCATGCAACCATCCACCCACCCACGCAAGCAGGAACACACACATATACGCACGCAGAAACACACACGCGCGGCGCGCACAAACACACGCTCGAGCGCACGCAGACATACACACACACGCTCGAGCGCACGCAAACACAGACACTCACACACGCACCCCAACACACCACACACACATGCATGCAGAAATACACGCGTGCGTGCGCTACACACACACACACACACACGTACAACACTTCACACACACACACGCACGCACAACACTCCACACACACACACACAAATATATATATATACACACACACACACACACACATATATATATATATTTATATATTTTATATATATATATATATATATATATATATATATAAACCACACATTCATTTTAAAAAATCATCTTTGATAATAGCCAAAAGAATAGCCGAAAGCGCTCGAATATGAAAAACTTTTGAACAGTTTTTCTACACTTTGTGTCAAGAAAAGAAAGCACTTGTACGAATACAAGAAAAATTAAATAAAAATCTAATATTGGTACAATATCAGTATTTAACGGAACATGTAAAAAAAAGGATTTCTCCCTTATATATATATATATATATATATATATATATATATATATATATATATATATATGATGATATTTATTATTAATAAGATTAATTGTGGCTGAAGATGTCAATTATGGGACGAAACTCCCCACAATACAGTTTTCATTTTGTTATTTATATAATCCCAATTATTAAGTCATATATTTTCGCGTCATGTTTTCCATATATATTGGTGTTTGTAGATCGCTAGCATATCTAACATGTATTCTGCTCTCATATGACAATTGTTAGATTAATAGATTTCTAACCAGATATAAAAAAAATTAAATAAAACACGGCTACAAACACGATTCAAAATGATAATAATTTTAAGAAAAAAAAATACTTACTTCTTGTTTTTAGCGAAGCTTCCATAAGATGTCCGGTAAAATTACTCGCTGTTTCGTTTATTGCCTTGTGCCAAAGTTTTGTGTTGTGTACATTTTTCCAATGAAGAAATATAGCTTCGAGGGCAAAATAGCAACGCGATTTGCTCTCTACTTTATTTTCCTTGTATAGTAAACCAACATTGGTCCAATTAAAATGCTGACACATCATGAGAAAGAATTCGCCGGCCTTGTCGAACGAGCCTTGCACCCGTGTCAACAGACTATATTCCTTTTTGTTTTTGAACGCGTTAACCAGAGCCCCTGCGCTGAGAATAGGGATACCCCAGTATTTTGAAAATCGGGCAATAGGAGCCACCGCATAGTCACAGGCCGGCCCGATAAACACGTGGGCCAAACGCTGAACATACATTTCGATGGCGGCTAAGGGGCCAAACGTTTCCGAGCATTTTGAGTCATTGAAGTACAGTTGGATTTTGTAGCCAGGCAAGAGCTTCATTTGATTTTCTATATTTTCTACCGCGTATTCCAACGCTGGCTGAGTTCGGGGTAGTGACCAAGAATATTTGTCATCCTCGGGTAGCAATACCCCGATTTTAATCTCCTGTAAGGCGCTTTCATTTTTGACCGAATCGGCTGGGGTTGCCGCTGTCAACATTTGTGGAAGGAGAAAGAGAATAAAAAAACAAGAATATGGGACCATTTTTTTTTTTTTTTTTTTTAATAAAATTTAATATCGAAGTTAAGTGTGGTTCTGTCTTAAAATAATTTGATTCGTTATTTGGTTTTGCAAAATTATTTTTACCCAAATCTATTGAGATAAATTTTGGGTATCTGTATTTTCAAACATAATACTTTTACGCAAACACACACACACATACACAGCTATATAGATATACATATATAATATTTATATTTCTATGATATTTATCCGACTGAATTAAATGTCAATATATTAATACAGATTTTTTCGTTAAAGTGAATTTTATTTTATATTTCTTTTTTTTTTTACAAGAAGAACTCGAGTTATTTTGTCGAAGTTATTTACTTGTAAATAAATTAAATTCTAAATTAAATTTTTTAAACAAAAAATTCTTATTACCTATTAGATACCAGTTATATTCACTAGCGAAATCATATTAAGAAAACCGGAAATCTTCAAGAGATCATGAAACAATATTCGATTTCCTATTGCAGCCCTTAAAGCTACATTTTCGAAATTAACGTCATACAGGCCCGAAATTCCGATTGCCAAAAAAACTGATAACGATTGAATTAACAGCAATGTCTAGAACAAGCCAACAAAACAAAGTTGTAAAATCCTCCGGTAAAGAATTCAAATCCTAGGTAATAATTTGTCCGAATTCACAGCAGAACATTTTGATAAAAGACTTTTAGTGAAGCGCTTTTAATCCATCAATACGTTTACATATATATATACATATATATATATATATATATATATATATATATATATATATATATATATATATATATATATATATATATATACACACACAAACAGTAACGTCTATAAAAGCTCCATGTGACTTTCTGTCCTCCGGTGCCGACGTGAATATGTGTGTGTGTGTGTATATATGTATGTATGTATGTATATCAATGGAAATGCTCAAAACAAATTTTTCTCTACGCTAGCGTATATGTCAGTGTAAATATTAATCTATCAGAATGTTGACGAGAGATATTTCTGAAACTGAATGAACTCTTGTGGATAAATGCGGTAGTGAATGTATGTCAGTCAGTTTGTTGTGCTCAACTTGTATTTCTGTGTAGTTTTGTGTATACGTGTGATTCTCACAGTGATATGTTACGAACAAGTTTCAGAGAAACGACTTTTCTTTTCCCTCTTGTTTTTACTATTTGCAATGATAACGATAAACAACGCCACACGTAGCTATTATTATTATTATTATTATTATTATTATTATTATTATTGTTGTTGTTGTTGTTGTTGTTTTCTGTGTTGTTGATATAGTCGCATGGAATAGAGCTTAACGCGATATATGTTTCTATATGAAAAGTCAAACCGTAAAAAATACAAGAGTTAATAAAAACAGTGAGAAGAATGGATTATATTTTTCTTAAGTTAAAACGAAAATTTAACAGAATTTTTTTTTAAAAATATTTAAAAAAAATCTCTGTACCTAATAATCTTTCGTAAGACTGCATCAGAAGATCGACTTTTCATTCTTTTTTGTTTGTTTGTTTGTTTGTGTGTGTTTGTGTGGTATTTAGTTTGTGTTTTGTTAAGCCTTCTCAAAATTATTTCTTTTAAATTAAGTTAGAAAAATATTTCAGAAAAAAAAAACAACAACAGCTGATTAAAATCCTAAAGTTAAACAAACGATGTTTCTGGAGAAGAAAAAAAAAAACTATGATTTTTTTCAATCAATTCTCTATTTAAATATATCACATTTAAACAGTAAGAGAAAGTTCCGTGAAAAGATTTAGAAAGCTTATTAATTTAAAAGTATTATTAACAAACACATCACTTATTAGAGAACTAACTTACATATGTGTGTCTTTATGTGTATGAGTATATATATATATATATATATATATATATATATGTCCATATATACAAGAAGTGTATATTGCTTTATAATAAAAGATGTGTACGTATACGTCTATTATTCGCGTGAAAAAATAGTTTAATGTACAAGTTACTTATTTATGGATGGGTTTGCTTAGAGCAACGCCTTCTTTGAGAAACTTGTGTAGGTGTTTCTTTTCGCAAAATATATAATGACAGAACAAATTGAATAGATAGATAGATAGATAGATAGATAGATAGATAGATAGATTCTAAGAGGACAGTAATAAGAAAGGCAAATTTCTCATGACTTCTCAATGTTTAAAGCATTTGATATGTAAATAAGTAATTAATATTCTTCTTTTTATCATTTCTTACTGTTGTGTCCTTAGATGTTTTAGTTTTTCGTTAGCATTCTAAATATTTGTTTGTTTTACTATATATAACCACGATATGTTATTTTTTTTCTCCTTTTGTTTAAAAACTATAAAATACACGTTAATGTTTTATATTTCTATCGAGAAATAAAATGAACTTTCTGAAAAAAATGAATCGTTTGTTAGTCTGGGGAATACTTTTACAAATAATTATTCTTTTTTCTTTTCTTTTTTTTTCTACTTTTGGCGCGTTAGGCAGTTGCTATTTTAGCAATCTTAATATATTTTCTTAAATACCCCCCTCCCATTTCGACTTATAGTTGAATCTTCTTTTTTTTCTTCTTTTTTTGTTAGCATATCCTATGTATTCCTTTCTTTTTTTTCTTTTTTTATCGTTTTTTTTTCATCGCACTAAAAATTAAAATTCTAAAAAAAAAAAAAAAAAACGTAATAATAATAATATGAGCCGATGGGTTAGGATTTTCCCCCCCTTAAACTTATCCAAAAAAAAGTTCGTTTCTTTCAGGCCAAGAATGTCCAAACACTGAAATCGAACACAAGTTCGCAAATGTTACAATCATCTCATTCTCATATCACTCTGTCAGGCATGTAGTAGTAGTAGTAGTAATAGTTGTTGTAGCAGTCCATAGTTAGAATAACAATAGTAGTAGTAGTAGTAGTAGTAGTAGTAATCAACAAGATGGTCGAAGTTGTAGGTATTGTCTTTGTAGAATTATTAGTTTACATGATACGAGTATAGAGCACTCAATGAGGATCGAACTTATTCTTCAAGTAATCTACGATATCAACTTACTGACTATTATAACACGGTCGGGCACCCTGTGGAATAAGTAGTTGCAATAGTTGTGAAAATATGACTGTGTGTTTGTGTGTGTGTTAGAATGAGAGAAAGGGAGTAAGAAATAAAGAGAGTGGGTGATTGGCTGCAACTACGTCTTTCTTCTAAGTTTACCGACATCGCTCATCGTCTTGAAGAACTGGTAGTCAGTCTGAGTATCAGCAAACTCAAGTAGTGCCAATAATGGAAGTCTCAAAGATACGCAGTACTGAAAGTATTTGCAGCGTTCTTGGGTGTTTGTCGCGTTGGGAGTTTTGCAACAGAAAACGGTTCGAACGGTCGAAATAAAGGAGATTTGGAGCTTTTTTTTTTTTTTGTTCTTAAAAAAAAAGGGGAAAAAAAAATGGTATCGTCTGCTAACTCTTCATTAGAGGTCATACGACAGCAGATCTCCTATCCCCTCACGCTGAGATTGCACGCCATTGGTGCGTGATGGTTTCCACAGATCAAGTGACAACAAGTCTCTGCGAATACCTTCTCGTTGTGATTACACGTCATAGGAAGCTTGCGGTTATCACAGAGCAATCAAAGAGCAAAAAATATCTTCTCATTATTTAATAAATACTTAGCGCTTTTAGAGTTTTCACACTGACACTACATGCTGGATTTCAAAAGAGATCGAGAAGCAGCCGGTTTTCTTAATATTCCAGTACTCAGAGTAACCCTCTGCCTTGAGTTGCTCTTGGGCATTGTACTGGGTTAATACTAATATTAAAAAATAATCATTATTCTTTATTTTGTACTCTGGTTTTCTTCTTGGCACAAGTGAAAATAAACTTAAGCTTTCATCTGTTTTTTGATAGTTTTACTGTGCACATTTTTGTTACATTCCTGTCAACGACCGAGCACTGCTTTTATGTGTTGTGCCCCTTCAAGACGTTGGTGATCGTGGCTCTCCACTATTACCTGTCCTTATAGCTCTTAATAAAGTTAGTCTTTTTATTATCTCTCTTAAATCTTGTTCCGTTAACCATTTACTCAAAATTTCTAGTTAGGTTATGTATTATTGTCCTGTTTCTCTTGCATTCAATCTGCCTTGTGAGTATCAAATTTTCTTAGTCCCCTTCCCTCAATATGTGCCCTAGAAATTTCAACTTGCTCTTCCTGATGTTAAATATAAGTAGCCTTTTTTTCTTTCCATTTTATCTAGAACTTTGTTATTGCTCATATGTTTTTGGTCTTGAAATTCTCAACAACATTTCGTAGACCCAGATTCCTGTTGCTTCAGATCTCTGTTTCATCTGCCACATAGGAGGACTGATATTACACGACAGTTCATTACTTTCTCCTTTATTTCTAATGAAATTTGTCTGTTTCGTAATACTTTCATTGGTTTCGTGAATGCCTCTTTCACTACAAGATTTCACGTCCAAGAAAATAACTTAATAAGCGAAGTTATTTATAATATTTCACACACACACACACACACACACACACACACACACACACACACACACACACACATATATATATATATATATATATATATATTATAAAATTAATTGATTTAAAAATATGTTTTTCGCTACACAGTTCTAACCATGTTTCAAAATGGAAACATATATATATATATATATATATATATATATATATATATATATATATATAAAGTGAACATTGAAGTCAACACTGAGAGGCAACACTCTGTTTCATGTTAGACACAATCGTCAGGCGGCCTGACGATTGCGTTTAGAATTAAACAGCCTGTCGCCTCTGAGTTTTGATTTCAATGTTTACTTTTATATTTATATTTACATACGATCTATCTCTGATATTGATGACTTCATCCCATAAATATAGCATATTTCTTCATATATATATATATATATATATATATAATCAGGCCGCTTGTAATTTACAGTGCATACGCTGAACTTACTATTTCACCATATATATATATATATATATATATATATATATAGATATATTGGGATATTACACAGACAACATCTCAATTTTGACGTTTTCGGTGTAATATCCTAAAATAAATAATATTGCTCTACTTTGTCTTAACCCTTCTTGTAAATTAAATGTTAAGAACGTTGAAATCGTATTCTATTAATTTTCATCTTTGATATATATATATATATATATATATATATATATATATATATATATATATGTATATATATATATATATATATATATATATATATATATATATATATATATATTTTTTTTTTTTTTGAGAAAATTATAGCATGCGTTATCAGCTTACGTACATCAAGATGTGATTGATATCATATTATAAATGCATATAGACAGATACTGAACAACCATACATGGATATACAGATAGATAGTGAGAACGAGACATATATATATATAATTAAGTCTATCGAGTGCATTCATTCAAGAAATCTTAATAAAGAAAATGTATTCCTTTATTCCTCGGTAGGGATCGAACCTGTGTCGGTTCTTGCAACGGAAACTACTGTTTGTTTCGGCGCGATTTCGATTCCTGCCACACAACACTATTTACGCAAACTGCTCGAAAGAGCAGGCTGTTAAAAGTAATATATAGTATTTAAAATAAAATTTGGGTGTCTATTTCAAATACATGTGTCCATTGGTATAATGTTCGAAGACACAGACACGCACAGACATTCACACACACACAATCACACACGGGCGCCTGCGAAACCAAGTTCGAACCCTGCAGGATTATTCGTTTTTTTTATTTTGTTTTTTTCAAGATCGGAGTCCACTAGACGTAATACACGATGAAAAAACACTGACATGCATCTAAAATAACTCTTAAATTGTATGTATGTATGTATATGTGTGTGTGTGTGTGTGTGTGTGTGTATATATATATATATATATATATATATATATATATATATATGTGTGTGTGTGTGTGTGTGTATATATATATATATATATATATATATATATATATTAGGTGCCTGATAAAGTTAATTCACTTAAGTTGAAAATTTACGTAATTTTGGTCAACTGAATTCATATATATATATATATATATATATATATATATATATATATATATATATGAAAAATAAATGCAACCGCCGAAAACATATGGTCTGGCCCTTAAACAGTCAATGTATGACTGATAATATTGTATACCGAGCTAGCATACATTACGGTAACTATTCTAAATCTTATTTTCGTTCCACTATCGTTTTTACCATCATCGCATGATTTTAGGCAATATAAAATACAAAAACAGCACTGCTTTCTCTTAATGTTTATGGTAATTAATTAAAAGTGGTGGTAATACTCTTCGTTTCACCTAGGATATTCTTGCAAGAGCAAAATACTCAAATAGCCCCTGCTTATTAAATCAAGAGAAAGGAATTGATGAGTACATGTAAGCATAATAATAAATATCTGCTTAAATACGTTGATCCACATTAATTTTTAATGTAAATTACGGTTTGTTTTAAGAACAAGTAATCTCCATTTACGTTTGATATAAAAAAAATAACATTCACAACTACATATATATATATATATATATATATATATATATATATATATATATATATATATATATATATATATATATATATTTAATAACAGGATTGGTACTAAAATAAATATTTTGTGTAAAATACGGTACTTCTTCTTGTCGGAGTTGACGGAATTTCTTATTTTAGTGTGTTCGTGGAGAGAACTTCCTGCCATGCTTTCTTTACACACACACACACACACATATATATATATATATATATATATATATATGTATGTGTGTGTGTGTGTGTGTGTATATATATATATATATATTTATATATATAATCCTAAGGAGCCAGGCAAACCTACCTAGGTTTCACCTAAAAAGGATCGACAGGGCAATGCCGGGCTTTTGAGCTTGAAATCTGGACGATTGTTTTTTCCTTAGTTTTATCCAAACGAGTACCACCATTTATTTATATATATATATATATATATATATATATATATATATATATATATATATATATATATATTTGTTGTGTGTGTATGTACATTGACGTCACAAGCAAGAGGCACCGTCTGTTTTATGCTTGATCAGAATATCCAGGTTAGAATAATGCACCCAGGCATGGGACAGACTGTTACCGCTTGTTTTTGACCTCAGTGTCACTTTTATACTTATAAATACTTTATCGCTGATATTGAGCACTTCTGCCCATAAATATAGCATATATGAAAACAATATTTTGATAAAAAATATTGTGAAGTTATGGAGGTTTAGGAAAACAAGGCTTGATACTGAGAAAATAAATGAACAAAAACGGAATCCATTGGCAAGACAAATAGAAGAAGAAGAAAAAAAGAAACTGCCTTTAAGAATGTCACAAAAAGAGATTAAGATACATATGAAAAGGTTGATAAGTCAGAAATGGTGTATCGACCAGTAAGAAAAGATGTGAACAAGCCGTTTGCACCGAAAGTAAACAGAGAGAAAAGATGCAGAATGTTAAGAACAGCGGCTTTAAATAAACATTACAAATAGAAGCAAGATTTGTTGGGCGATGTACATAAGAAAATTGATTTCTCAATAGTAACTTTTAGTGAAGAATGCTGAATTTAATTGACCTGATATCTGTCCGGAAGGTTGTGTCTCTCATACAAATAGCCAATCAAAAACCAGTAACAAGATAAACGACAGAATTAAAAAAATATATATCGGAATGACCCCAAGCAAGACAGTAATGCCACAAAAACACAAAGAGTTACAGGGTGTGGGAGAATTAGGAACAGAATCATTAATGATGAACAGAAACAGAAGAGAGTAATCAGGTGGACAGTGGATAGCGATTGACATTGCATTTAAATTTTTGCAGATGAAATCTGGCTTGAGAGCAAGAAACCGGACGCGAGTTCCACAAGGTAAGAAACTGTTAGCATAGAATTTACGTAAATTGATGAGATCTTGACGCCAGTTCAGTGGTGCAATTGAATTAAAAAATCAAAGGACAATAGCGAACAGCTCAATTTCCATGAAAGTATTTATAGAAAAGACATAGAAGGACAACTTTACGGCGGAGGGAATGTGGTTGCCATATCAGGACCAATAATATTGTAGAGTCTTCTCTGGAACTTATGAAGGTGCTCAAGCTAAAAAGCAGGGGCACCGGACCATATGTGGCAGCAAGATTCTAAGTCTTGGCTGAATGGTAGAATGGTAATAGGCGTCTTATTGGAAATAAAATTATATCAGTTACAGTAAAAAGTGAGAACTCGGCGAGTACATTAAAGCGTGACAAACAGCGGCAGTCTAATAAGCCTGAAAATAGCAGCAGCAATCGCGTCGGAAGTCAGTTAAGTTTTAAGGCTGCAAATTCTCCACTGACGATTGTCTCACTGGAAAATATCATTGTTTATTTTTTTTTACAGTAAGGCTGCACAAGGCTCGAGGACCACTCAAGATAGAGTGTTATGTTAAGGCAGTGGTTATCAAACTTTTTAAGCAACGGCACACCAATGAACAATTGAAAACATCACAGCACGCTTAACAAAATTTTTGAAGGGTATAAATTGAAATGTTATGGAATAACACCATGTATTAAAACACACACACACACTCATTCAAATATGTACTTACATAATTTCAATGTTTCTATTTAACTATTTATTCAATATTTCGCGGCAGGCTTAAGACGATCGCACGACACAACAGTTTGTTGCTGCACGGCAATTGAGAATCACTGTGTTAAAGTTTAGTTTATATGTATAGGAGGGGAAGATAACAGTTAAATCTAGACTTGAACAGGTTCAGATTATAGCGATCGGGGAAATATCGTCTTGGGTGTCTGTTCCACAGAGCAGTGGGTCACGGGAAGAAGTTGTTTGAGTGGAACTTACTTCTCGCCGATGGAATACGGGGGGAATGTGGGTGTTTTGCTACAATGTAAGTGGCATGGCAGCACTTAGCCGTGAAAGTTAGACCTGGCGGGGACCAAGAAAATTTATCCGAGCACTTCCCATGGAATTAGAAATAGGGCGATTAGAGGCTCGCCGTTTCCCGCCTGTGTGAGAAAGGTTGGGGCGTGGCAATCAATTCGTCACCTACAAGGACTTGGAAATGCTTTTGAACTATGTAGACTGGAATGTGATGACTGGTCAGCCCCCGCCCACATATGATAACAGTACTCCATTTACGGCCTGATTTGGCTCTTGTTAAGGTAGGGGATAGCGTGAGGTGTCATCTTACTTACTGGATCGGTATAGGGAGCTGACCATTTTACCTGCATCTTTAGAGGCCTCTATCTTCGCCTATTTCTCTTGCTATTCAAATTCGCCAACGAATTGGTTTTGTTTTCATTTGCAGTCTCGACCCCCCCCAGCTAATACACGTGTTAATTTCGGCGACTATTTCGGTTGTAGGAAGTTCGTTCATCACTTGTAGCCATGTGACGAACGAATTCTTCACTTACAATTCAAATCTTGTATACACATGTCTTCGTTTCCAACCCAATACCGAGGGAATATGAATGGTTTGCTATAATGCAATTGGCATAATGGATCTTAACCTTGAACGTTAGACCTGGTGGAACCAAGGTATGTAGTTCGTACGATCACTTTCCATTGTAGTAGCGAGAGACCAATGAGAGACCGCTTGTTATAGTGAGTTTGAAGAGTGGAAAAAAGTTCTTCTTCAATAAGGTCTTGGCGACGCTTTGGACTCAATCGCGATAGAAAAGTGTGGACTCGGCAGCTCCCATCCGAATATGGCAACAGTACTCCAATTTCGGCCTGATCTGTCTCTTATAAAGGTAGAATATAGCTTGATTAATCAGGTACTTACTGGAGCGGTACAGAAAGCAGATAATTTTACCTACATCTTTTGCGATGGATATAAGAGTTTCCCTTGACGTTCGGTGTAGGTTTGAGGCCCAATATTTTCTCAAGGCACGGTTTTCCTCGAGCGGACATTCGTTCATCGTTACTGGCGATCATTTGCGGTCTGATCGGAGGTAATGGAATAGTGGACAAAAGCGTTGGTTTCTTTACTTGGTGACATAATAATAGTGTGTTCAGTCCAGACATTGAGTACTTGATCCGATAGTCAAGATATCCCTAGATATGGCAAGTTGACTGAGAAACCCGCTGTGATCTTTTAGACATTTATTATATAAGAATAAAGTGACGCTGCCGACTCTTGAGTTTAAACATTGATCGCCAGTGAGCAAACACAGGCGATCCCGTTACTCAAGTGAGTAGACCACGTGACCATAGAAGGAACGCATAAATAGGCAGTAGGGTGACGTCTAAACGATCACCATTTCTAGTCTATCCTCTATTACTATTCAAATCGCTATTTCTAGTCTATCCTCTATTACTATACGAACCGCTATTCTCTATACCATTCTCTATACTATTTCTATTTCGTATCAATATACGGATTACTATTCGAGCGAATATTATCGGGCAAGTACTATTAGTGCGAGTGATATTCGAAAGCGTTTGACATCAGCATTGTTCAACGGCGTTACTATAGTTGTATCTGCGATTACAAAGTCTCTACTACAACGAGCATTACGAAAGTGACATCGAGTACTCCTTGGGATTACAAAAGTTGCAACGAGTGTTCCTTGACATCACAAAAATACTCTTTGTAAGATACCCGGATGACAAGCACCTGGATGCTAGATAACACAATGGTTGACACCTTGTGGTAATAACAGCAAAGATAATGGCAGTACTACGCATGTAAATAATTCTTATCCCAGAAATTCAAATAGGAAAACATTATAGGTCTTTTGAAATTCGTCGATGTTCAAGGGAACTATAACAGTAATATTAGCCGTTACCTTATAAGGAAACATTTTCCATCTATTGACATGGTAGCCAGTACTAATACTACTGCCGGTTGAAAATGATTAAAACTTCCTATTAAAACAATTTTTTTCGGGAAAATACCTTTCTCAAGTACATTTATGTAGTTCTTTCTAGTGTGGATTGAAGTTTCCTTTCTAACCCTTTGTTTACGGTGGTGTCGAATGTCAACATTTTGGTCATATCATTATTTTCCTTTCAGATTCCATGTGCTACCTATTTTAGTTGTTGTTGATGTTGGAAGTCTTTAGTCCTCTTTCGTGATGGGAATTTCCTTCCTAACCTTTTGTTTGAAGTCGGGTGGAAAGTCAATATTTTGATTATGTCATTATTTTCTCTTCGGGTTACATGTGGTATCCATTTTAGCTGTTGCTGTTATTGAAAGTCTTCAAGGGTATAGTTTCTGTTATTTAATATAGTTCTTTGTGATTCTGTAGCGCCAAGATTTGAAAAGGATGTTCTTCAAAGCTGTTTTTCATCACTGATCTGAGAAAGCGATTGTAAACATTATCAGATTAGATATTTTTGAACGGGTTTGGTGCCATGAGAGTCATCCACATGAAAGTCGAGTTTTTCAAGTTAATATTTTGGTTTTGTAGCAACTGATGGTATTGGGCGAAACTATCCCTGCGCTTCACTATAGTCAATTTTCTTATCTCCTTTGCTAATTTTTTTTTATAGATAATTTATACACTAAGGTATTCAAAATGTTAATATTTACTAATTCCACATCCAAAATGTTTATGGATTCAGGTTGACATCACTGCTTTTATTTCAATTTCACATCCATTTTCTGTTTTGAAAAGGTTTATCTTGAGTGATAATTCTTGGAACACTTTATACAGGATGTTGATTTTCTGATCAAGCACTTATACCAGCTATGAATACCGATGTCGACAGCGTAACCCACCATCATCTTCAGGACATTGGCCTCAGGAGGTAAAGCAAGATCGCGGTCTTCTGTTAGTAGATTCCTTTGGAATGTGATACTAAATGATCTGTACCGATTTCAGCGCATCTATACTTGTAAATGCGCAGAGCACAGTCCAGGAAACATTAAACAGATTTAGGCTCTCATCCCCACCTTGACGAAGTGCTTATGAGGTTTGAAATGTTTTCTGTATTTCCCTCCTCTGTATAGATTTCGTATTTTGTGGGCTGATAAATTTTATCCATTAGATCGATGCATTCCGTGCATTCAGTGAAAGAATTGGTGTACTTTCTTGTGGAAGAAGTGTTTTTGAGAAGTCACAAACAAAAAACTTTTATTCAAGAGTATTTTCATACAATAAATTGCTCCTTCCCCTTTTGCAAGGATGATTAATATTCACCCTAACGAAAACCGTTTCTAATATGTAAAATTTCTATAAAACTTCTAGTGGTCTTTCATTAGGAGAGATTGATTTTTTTACGGCTTATCAAATTTTAGTAGCTTATTGTTGTGGAGTAGTTTTCACAGTGGAGGCTTATATTTCAATAAGTCGTCCTAAATTAGGTTCGACATACAAAACGTTAGGAACTTGAAAATAATAGTTAATGACGCAGTAATCTAGTTATGATGGTTGGTACTTCAATGTCCGATATCGTCTGACGCGCTCAACACCACTGAGTATTTATCGATCCACCCACGAGGATTGAATATGGCACAAGGCCATGTTTAATGTGGGTTTCTCCGAGCCCGTAGGCTCGGCCAAAAATATAGCCTTTGAACCCGCCTAGACGGGTTCAGGCCCTGTCTACCTCCCCGGACGAAACCCCGCCCTTCGGCAAAGCCTCGTCCGGGTTCCTCTCTGCTAACGCAGTGAGTTCGACAGCACTGGGCCGAACTGGTTACTGCTACCACTACTTATTATCTGTGGGAGAGTCCATTACAATAGAATAGGTATGTGGTATGACACTTATTTAAACTTGAAAAATGTTTGCGGATTGTAAGAATAACTCTTTTTTTGCGAATGGTTACTTTTTTAATTTTTTGTTAAGCCTTTCCACCCCAAGCAAGGTGGGAAGCCACTATCACGCAAGGGGTTAGAGAGAATTGGAGTGAGAGCAAATAGGAGTGATAGAGGAAAGGATGAAGAGAAGGATAGGGGATAGATCAAGGCATCTGGAGACGTCGATTGACATTACATTTGAATAGTTAGAGATTATAGCTATCAGAGAAACAGGAAAAGGAGAGAAAGTTCCACAGTCAAGAAGTGCAAGACATGAAGCTATTGGAGTAGAAGAGACGGCTACATTTAACAGTTTCGACAGTGAAAGGGTGAGAGCGAGATGCCAGCAAAGTTGAACGCTTAAATTCATTCTGGGAACCAGCGAAAGCAGCTCATCGGTGTGATAGGAGCTGCAGGCGAATCCATTGAGAACGACCTTCAATACACGGTTTGACAGGAATGATTGTATTAAGTCAAACAGTAAACCTGAAATTCCATAACCCTAAGCTTGCGTAGAAGGCCAGATTGCCAAATCCAATCAAACGCTTTGGAGATATCTAGAACCAAGGCTCGAGCTTCTCCGTTATTATGAAGGGCTTGGTAAACAATTTCAGCGATAGCCGTAAGCACATCAGCTGTAGACGGGCAAACAGAAACCATATTGCTTGTCGGAGAGCAAACCATGTCGCTACGATATCGGTGGAAGAAGTGGTTCCTATGGGCGATGGCGGCTGAACAAGCAGCGGAGAACCAAGGGGAGGAGCTCGATTTGACTTTATATTTACTTGAGGGGATGAAAGCTTCGATTCCAGCTTTAACCCAGGAGTAGACCTCAGAAGCACATTCTTGAACGGGGAGCGTAAAGACAACATCCCAGGGGATATCGCGAAGGAAATCCCGGAACGAGACCCAGTCTGCTTAATAATGGGATATTCTGCTTTGATTACGAGGAATGATTGAAAAGAGACACTAGAAACGTTGTTTTGTTTCAAAGAAATAAAAGCAGTCCATGTCAATACCTATATTACATAAATAATGAAGTCGTCTGTTTTGTGGACAGACCCAAAAGACATACCGAAGACGCTGCTTTGAGAAAGAAAGAAAGAAAGAAAGAAAGAAACCAACCAACAAACAAAAAAACAAAGAAATAAATAAAGAAAGAAAGAAGGAAGGAAGGAAAGAAATAAATAAATAAAGAAAGAAAGAAAAAGGAAAGAAAGAAAGAAACCGACAAACAAAGAAACAAACAAACAAAGAAACAAACGAAACAAACAAATACGAAAGAAAGAAAGAAAGAAAGAAAGAAACCAACCAACAAAGAAACAAACAAACAAAGAAGGAAAGAAAGAAAGAAAGAAAGAAAGAAAGAAAGAAAGAAAGAAAGAAAGAAACCGACAAACAAACAAAAAACAAAGAAATAAATAAAGAAAGAAAGAAGGAAGGAAGGAAAGAAATAAATAAAGAAAGAAAGAAGGAAGGAAGGAAAGAAATAAATAAAGAAAGAAAAAGAAAGAAAGAAAAGAAAAAAAACAAACAAACAAACAAACAAACAAACAAATACAAAAAAAGAAAGAAAGAAACCAACCAACAAAGAAACAAACAAACAAAGAAGGAAAGAAAGAAAGAAAGAAAGAAAGAAGGAAAGAAAGAAAGAAAGAAAGAAAGAAAGAAAGAAACCGACAAACAAACAAAAAACAAAGAAATAAATAAAGAAAGAAAGAAGGAAGGAAGGAAAGAAAAATAAATAAAAAAGAAAGAAAGAAGGAAGGAAAGAAATAAAGAAAGAAAAAGAAAGAAAAGGAAAGAAAGAAAGAAACGACAAACAAAAAACAAACAAACAAACAAATACGAAGAAAGAAAAATAAAGAAAACCAACCAACAAAAACAAACAAACAAACAAGGAAGAAAAGAAAAGAAAGAAAAGAAAGAAAAAAAAAGAAAACAAACAAACAAACAAAAAACAAAAAAAAAAAAAAGAAAGAAAGAAGGAAGGAAGGAAAAAAGAAATAAAAGAAAGAAAGAAAAAAGAAAAATAAAAGAAAAAAAAAGAAAAAGGAAAGAAAGAAAAGACAAAACAAAAACAAACAAACAAAGAAACAAACAAACAAAGAAACAAACAAATAAGAAAGAAAGAAAGAAAGAAAGAAAGAGGAAGCGATACTGATGTCGAGATTTACGTCTGCTTCAATGAAAATGCAAAAAAAACTCGTCA
This sequence comes from Acanthosepion pharaonis, assembly GCA_903632075.3. NCBI lineage: Eukaryota > Metazoa > Mollusca > Cephalopoda > Sepiida > Sepiidae > Acanthosepion > Acanthosepion pharaonis. Next base: position 8,222,971 of record CAHIKZ030004384.1, on the reverse strand, counting down.
GCTTTAAATATTTTCAGAGAGTAGCTCTTACTTCTTTAAATAATGACATGCTCAAATATTTAACGATGCAATATGTGGAGGATTTCTACAGGTATTTTATGGCCGTGGGAATCGCAATGAATTTCTTTGAATATTACGATACATAACACAATTCAAATAGGAAAGCCATAAAAATTTCGCGCATAGCGCTAGTATGGAATATCGTCTTAAGGAAATACATGTTTCTCTGGAATATAATTTTCTATTTATGTGCAAATTAATTTGTCTTAAATAATATGTTGTGGGTACAAAATATTAATAGGACTTTAAAAATGTATATTATAAGTAATTAACAGTGGGAATGGAGTGTTAAAATATTTTTTTTCAAAAATAGAAAGAAGTTCACTCAATTTCCATCCCTAAGTAACACATGAAAACCTGGGATAAACATTCCTATTTATTAATATTTTACACGAGAAACGAGAATTTACTTAAATAACCCATATCCCCTGTGTCTATATGAAAAGCTACATATTATAAGGTTTCCTAAAAAGAATGATCTTCTAAATCAGATAAATGAATTAACTGTAATTTGTATTTTAATTTAAAGTATAGTTATTTGAAATTTTTCATAAAATAATTTACGCATTACAATTACATATTCATTATTTTATTAATATATTGTTATAGGGACCTACGTTCATGGACAAAATAGACTCGTTTTATGACTATATTATGCCTCGCAAGAGGACTGTCGACAGTTGTCTACTCTACTTAGCCATCAGACGGACGTGCAACAATTCTGTATTCGTTCTTTTTGTTAATAATACGTTTTCACTGAATTACTGAGTTGGAGTTTTCTTTCGGACCTCTTCCGGATCCACAACATACATAATAGTCCATATAATATTCATTTAATGCTTTGCTTTTACATTTTAATATTGCCATATTTTATTGCCAATTCAATATAATAAGTACCGTATTTTGGATTCAAAATATATATAAAAATATTTTAATTACACTAGAGGGCTCTTTAAGAGAGTTCTAAAATGGTCTGTTTATATATATATATATATATATATATATATAAACAGACCACTTTAAGGTTCCATTATAATAATTTATTTCACCAGAGCCTTTTTAAAGGAACGCTAGATCATCAGATAACACTTCCAAAAAATGAAACGAAAGATGAAATGAAAATTCACATATTTGACGGGTAGAATTAAGGTTATGTAATTGAACAGAGAGGGTAGTGAGGACTGGTGTGAGAGACATGGTCAAGTTTAGAGAGGGTTTATTTTAATATTTTTTCAATCATATTTAGTATTGGGGAGGAGGGACCAGACATGGACCTATTTACATTGAGCTCTCAGGATGTCATCTTCCGTGGGACTACCCATACGGATTATCAAGTTTTTCATCACTTAACTAATATATATATATATATATATATATATAAATTTTAAATCTTGAAATTTCTTAAAATTAACCTTACAGCATCTTAAATTTATATTCGTAACTGGATGCCGTCTGTAATGACGTGCGTAAACATTGTCAATTTATCTAGATATGAAGTAATAACCCACCTACTTCTAAATTCTAACCTCGTTTTTCTATGTCAGTTTTGATCGGTGTTTTGATTGGTTAATCAAGACATACCCACAAATGTGTTTTTAAATTTTGAAATCTTGCCCCCCCCTCCTTCTTAACTCTCAAATGAACTACCGAATTTTCTGATTTCCCAAGTAAATCATTCTCATTATAAGTTATCTAACATTGCCTGATGAGAAACAAGTTTTAGTTCCAAAACATAGTTGTTTTTAGCGATATAATATATATATATAACACTAATAAACTTATAAATATAAGCAGCTATACTCGTCCGGCACAAAACCTTAGGTGTTTTAGCTTGTGACTGAACAAAGTAATATTCAAGGGAAAAAAAAGGGGTAAAAAAAGAAAGAACAAAGAACATGTACTTCCGGCGAAAATAATGGTCTAGCATCTAAGTTCAGAGTCCAAAGAAAAAAAAACCGATACGAGTAAAGTAAAATAAGTAAACAAAGTGCTCAATACGCTAAGTAGAACAAAATAAGTAAATCAACCTAAAGAGCCAGACTAACCTACCTGGGTTTTACCTACGCGGATCCCCACCTACGTGCCCTGACGATCCGCATAGATGAAACCTAGGTAAGTTAATCTGGCTCGAGGTTTATTTACTTACACACACACACACACACACACACACACACACACACACACACACACACACACACATATATATATATATATATTTTAAAGAAAGGAATAATACTCTCCGTATCGTGATAGATCAAAACATATATACTAATAAAATTTAAATAACAACATCTCTCCTTGCTCTTTTTATTCTTATATTGTTTATTTTTTCCAAGATTATTATCCCTCTTTTATTATTTCATTTATTTATTTTTGGCAAATTTGTTTTTATCTATCACTTTACGGAGAATAATTCTCTTTCCTCTTCCCCTCCAATCAGTTTTCGGACATATTTATATAGACTGCTAAAATATCCGTTTTAAAAACACTAATTAATTTACATTGTTCGGACTGTTATCCTCGTCTTTATTGTCATATTCGCGACGTTTCGGCCGTTTTACGTGTAAAGATGAAGACCGCAGCCCGAACAACATAAGTAATGTAAATAATTATAATACCTCATGTCATAAATAGAGCAAAGACTAATTAAATTTAACATGAATTTTGTTCCCATAAATGACACCCTCCAAAAATAATTATTAATATAATTAATTAAATACTATTAATAATTATTTTTTTTACTTTTAATCCCCTTTGTCTCCCGTCAGCATGGCTGATGCTAATCTCTGTCAGTTTCACGTTAGAGAACCTATCCGACGTACGATTAAGATTTAAATATTTGTATTATTGGTATCGATGGACATGTGGCTGATTGCTTAGTACATTCGCATCCTAACCATGAGACCCGAGTTCGTATCACACCATTGTCAGGAAAGAGACTTCTTGATATAATCGGACTGGAGCGCTCGATCCCAGCGTGCGACACCTTTGGAAAGTGCCTGAAAAACATGCCTTCTGAGTGAAATGGGGTAGAGTGATAGGGGTCATCTATAGCTCTGCAGTACGAAGACACAAGTGCTGCCCTTGTTTAAACTGTTGATCACGCTCTTTCCCAGAAACTAAGTTCTGCTCATAGTTGCAGTATAAACCAAGCTGTAGGTGTTGAATAAACACAAATGCGCCTGATTGGCTAGCCGCCCTAGACGGATATCTTCGAATACGAGTGGCCAGTTATATTATAAATTGGCATATAACACCGCACCAAGAACGTCTTTCCCACGGGTGAAATGACGCGCGTCAATTCTCTATTGTTATTTCCATGTTGAGCTGCTTTTCTTAGTACCACCACGGGACCCGCCATAGCAAGTACATAAGTGTGAATCATTCCATTTCCTAGGTATTCCAATAGTAATAAGTAAGTTCCATCCGGGCAACTTCTTCTCAAGAACTAATACCCAGCAGAAAGTTTTCCCAATTACTACAGTCTTGACCTCTTCAAGTCCAGAGTAAAATATTACATTTCCTGCATAACAGCACTTATGTTCATATATGTGTATGTATAGCTGGCCCCTCGTATTCGAGGATACCCGTCTACTAGTGCGGCTAGCTAATCCCTGTCGCAGACGCTTGCTCAGGTGCATTGTCCTTATTCAATATCCACAGAACCCACCTGTGGTTTCTACTGCAACTATGCTGAGCAGACCTTAGTTACAGTTTTTAGGAAAGCGCCTGTTACCTAGCATGATCACTAATTTGAACAAGGCCAGCACGTTCAAGCCCTCGGCCACTATGACTTGGGACTTCGTGCTAGCACAGCTATCGACGGCACCCAAGGTTCCGTTGACCCAATTTCATTCACAAGGCTTAGGTCAACCCGTGGTATGATTTTCAGTCACTTTCCAAAGGTGCCGTACGCTGGGATCGACCCTTCCTGTCTGATAATATCATGAATTGTCCTTCTTGACAAATCGACCATGGGCACGTGCCCGAGTGATTAGAAAGTTCGCATTCTGACAATGAGACCCGGGTTCGAATTTCAGTTATGCTCATATAGCACTGCACATTAACCCTCTACCTCGAGCGGATCTTGGGCCTTTTATTGGGCGAAAATAAATCTTGAAGTGTAACTGTTATGTAATATCAGTCATCCTATGTGGCAGGTACGTGAGTGTGAAATAATGCGTATGGCGATTATCTAAGTGTAGCTAAGATTTGGTACAAACCCTTAAATACGGGGCACCCAGTCAGGATCGAACTCCCTACACTGTCACAGTTGTTTTAGCGAATCAAGTTTGTTAACATATTACACCACGGTGAATTAGCCAAGTAATATGCTTATGTGTGCGTGATCTAGGTTGTGTGCGAGAGGGCGTGTGTTTAACCTAGGGAGAGATAATTAAATTTTATTTTGATAATCCAGTCTTCCTCTATGGCCGTAAATGCTGAACAATCTCCTCCCAGATGAAGGATAGATCTGAAGCAACAGAAATATGGTTCTACAGAAGGATACTGAGAATACTACGTACCAAACATGTGAACAACGACAAAGTTTTAGATAAAATAAAAACTAAAAGAAGACTTATACATAACATCAGAAAGAAACAGTTGAAATTTCTAGGGTACATCATGAGGAAAGAGGGCTTGGAAAATTTGATACTCCCAGGACAGACTGAAGAAAAGAAAGACTGAGAAAGACAAAGAATACTCCCCACCCCGCACCGAGCGAGCTTGACTTAAGGGATGACGAAACAATGTTTAGATGAGAAAACAATAAGACAAAAATATCGTGAAGGATACAAAGGAGAGGAAATTGTGGAGAGCCACGATCTCCAACGTCCTAAAGAAATATATGCTGGTGAAACATTTCGGTCGGAATTTTTTTGGAAACATTCAGCTTACTATCACTCTATAAGTTTAAAATCTTTTCCCTGTGTTTTATTGTTTCACTTGCTTCTCGCTTTCAATAGAAGTAATTTCCGATTATTTATTTGGATTGCTGATCGACCATCTTTCAATGTCATCTTTTTTTTCTGGCAGCTCTCTTAAACTGTTTGTACAGCAGCCAAGCACAACCGTTCGTACATTGTCAGGCAGAACATGGTTCTTTTAAAAAAGCACCATCAATCGACACCTTCATAAGCTCGACCTTGTGAACGGATACTACCGAGAATTTCTTGATCAACTCACCAATGACGCAATGACGTGTGGACGTCTACAAACAACTGCTGGCAAATCCTCAAAGCGCCTGTCTTTTGGCGTCGATTTGTAACTGAGGATGAGAAATGGATCTATTTTCGTAATCTTTCCGGTCAATCTACAGAATCTGTTGTCAAACAAGTCAGTTTGAAGAGAGGGTCATGTTATGCGTTTGATGAAATTTCGAGGCGTTGTTGCACTTTGGCATGTCCCAGGTGTCGATGCAATGAACGCTGACCCTTATACTCAACAAGTGCACCGAGTCTATAATGCTTTGAAAGCCGGTCAGCCGGCATTGGTCAATCAAAGGGGAGCACTCCTACAGCATTACACACTGCCAATATGACCAACCTGAACTTGAGGGGCTGGAAATTGTTTGCAGTCCCGACATAGCACCATCAGATTAACATCTTTTCCCGAAGCATTTCCTGTGCGGACGAATGGTGAACAATATGGATGAGGTTGAAAATGGGTGCTGGGATCGTGTTATGATGACGGGTCGCGGGCCAGACGAAGGCCATTAATGAAAAATTAAGGAAAATTACATATGCAGACGCCTGTCAACCTAAATATTTAAAACCGTAATGAAAATAAACATTGAGAAATCAGAAAAAACAAAAGAAAATCTAAAATTAAAAAAAAAAAACACCTAACAAAAATTACGTCAAAATACTTCAAAGTGAAAAAAATCAACCGAAGTGAAATGGATGAAATTATGACGTGTAGGTTTGAAACTGTTATTGAAAATTGTTCCACAAACGAACCACACACACACACACACACACACACACACACACACACACATACACACACACACACACACACACACACACACATCAAACAAAAACGAAGCATATATACCCATACATACAGTACAAATAGTTGCAAACATATACACTTACGTACGTACACATGCGGTATCATCCACACATTCATGAGGCATGTATGTATAATGCGCGAATGTTTAACTGTCTTTAGATTTCTGCTACCTCGCATGTCAGTCCCTCCCTGGACTCTTTCACTTTAACGTTCCTTTCGCTTCTGTTATCTTTTAATGTAGCCAAGGGTCATAACAAATATGTATCCATTATTTGACATTAAACGTAGGCAACGCAACTTGGTAAAATAAGTCTCATGAAAGATAACTGGCGAAAGTCACCCATTAAATAAAAATAATTGCTTGTACGGAAAGTAAGGACCTACATCCATCAAACTGTCTTTAAATTAAGTTTCAGCAGAGGAATTATCGTTGAACTTTTAAAATGTAAGTTTAAATATTAATGCAATACTTAAATGCAATGATCAATTTTGAGTTCTGTAATTTATTGCGGCCTTCCTCATACGGCAGCAGTATGTCTCGCAAAAAGATATCTCCTCCAACAGAGGATCAGATTGCAATCAAATGAGCCAAGGCTGCAGTGAGGAAAAGAAAGTCCTGTTAAAATGAAAACCCAGATCAAACGGCAGCCAGGTGAGCTCTCCAACGTAAAGACTTATGGACTCCCAAACTCCGGAATAAGATGAAGGCTTAATCAATCGCCCTCAATAGGAGCTAGCTTAATTGCTGCCCGGTCGGGCGGCTTTTAGGCTACTCTTTTATATATCTTTTGTTTTCTTGTTGATTTTGGAAATTCTGCCTTTTTCAGCCTTATCTCTCTTACGATTTATAATCATGACTCCCCTTTATTATTCCACACTTGTAAAATCCTTTCTCTACATTACGTAGTTTCTTCCGTTTTCTCTTTTTCACTGTAAGCTGTCGTTGTCTATTAATGTTGGCTGCAGCCTCGGCAAGTGATGATCATGGCGTCAAATTATCCTCATTCCTTTCATATTCCTTTAGTTAGGAGTAAGTCCTATTTAGGCAGCTTCTTCTTTAGAAATTTTACTTTATAAAATAGACTCCCAAAAGGATGCTTCCCCGGCCACTAACGGTTCTACGTCAAAGGGTCAACCACAATCTTTATTACACATTCTCAAAATATGCACTTTTTATTCTCCACACCTCCCTTACGCCCACGCAATACGCCACCCAGTAGCCGGCTACCTTGTTTTGGGTGAACTAAAGTAAAAATATACTTTGTTTTTGATTCCCTAGAGCCAGTATATGAAGTTCGATTACGTATAATGCTTTTTAAGATCTATTCGCTTGTAGCCCCTTAGAACGTTCGTATTCTGACCATGAGACTCAGGTTCGAATCTCACCATGGTCGATTTATCAGGAAGGAGATTTCCTGATGTTATCGGACTGGAAGGGTCGATCCCAGCTTACGACACTTTTGGAAAGTGTCTGAAAACCATACCACGGGTTTGCGTGCTAGCTTGAAGCCACAAGTCATCGTGGCTGAGGGCTTGAGCGTGCTGGCCTTGTTCAAATTGTTGATCCCGCTAGATAACACGCCCTTTCCCAGAAAGGTCTGCTCAGCATAGATGCAGTATAAACCACAGGTGGGCTCTGTGAGTGTTGAATAAACACAAATGCGCCAGAGCAAGCGTCTGCAATAGGGATTGGCTAGCCGCCCTAGTAGATGGATATTCTCGAATACAAGTGGTCAGCTCTACATACAGCTTAGAGTTTAGAGACTTCTGAAAGAGTTGAGTGCTATGCATGACATCCACATGAAAATCTCGATTCCGCTTGCTTATTAAGGTTATGAACAAAGTTCTTAGGCCAATTCTTTTAACAATTTGCGCTGTTGAGTAAAGCTACCCACAGAGAAGCTTATTCTATGTTCAATTTCGCTTCGATATTAAATTTGTTATAACATGCACCAAGGTAACATAAGTATTTATTAACCTCATAATTTTTTTATGATGGATTTAGAGTATGTAATATCACTGCTTTCATTGCAATTCCTGATTCTCTTTTGGAAAAAAAATCTAAAAAGGAAAAGATTGGACATTTCATCCGCTTTCATTTTCTTACAGCTTCTTCTACTCTTTTGAAATTCCTTTATCTTCTTTTGTGTCTCTTTGCTTTCTTGTTCTTATGTCAAACTCTACATTTTCAATTCTATAACTCTTAGAATTTACGACCATATAAATATAAGTATATATTGAAAAAAGTAAAAGAGTTCGACTGGAGAATGTTGTTATGTTACTTCATTAAATATCTTGAGTTACTTAGAAGGCAAAAGTCTTGTTTTTGGTAATAAAGCCTCGTTTTGGAAATTAAAAGTGTCTCGTGAAGGAAGCCATCTTAAGTCCCATGGCACCAACATACGTGTTCGCCTCAATCAATAACAACTAATCGAACGAGAACGATTATGTTTCTAGCTTTTATGTTTTCTTCTACTATTTCCAGTTTCATCTTTCTTCTATTATACCTAATTTCTTTTTTCATGTTTTTTTTTTCTTGTTAGATTCTTAATTTTAATTTTTATCTTTCTTACAATTTACTACCACATCTCTTTTTCATCAATTTCTCCCGATGACTTGGAGTTGTTTCCCATTGTTATTGCTATTTCACTTTGCTGTCCCTGTTATCGTGTCTGCTTCTTTAATTATAGTTGCCAATTTGCTATTCAAATGGTTTATGTTGCTTATTATCAATACTCCACTAGGCGGGAAACCTGTTCTTGATTTCTGCGTCAAATTCGCTGACAATTCCTCTGAAATTACGAGGTTGTGATTTTATTCTGAGAAGGAATTTGTTTCTCCCAAACTATCATCATGCCATCGCAGTCTACATTAAATTTGTTGGGCGCTTGTTACGTATTTCATGGTACAGTTTCTCTCAGCAATTATGAAGGAATTTCATTTTCTTTTCTGGCATTTGAGCTTCTCCAACAGTTGCACCATTCTACGTATATATATATATATATATATATATATATATATATATATATATATATATATATATATATATTTTTTTTTAAAACAGACACTTTAAGGTACCATTACAATAATTTATTTCACCAAAATCATTTTGGTGAAATAAATTAGTGTAATGGTACCTTTAAAAAATATTTTTCATTAAATATTAGCTCTGTTCTTTACATTGAGCTCTCAGGGTTTCATCCTCCTTGGATTTACCAATTCGGTTTACCAAGTTCTTCATAACTTAAATATATATATATATATGTGTGTTCTTTAAATAAAATTCTAAGCAGAATCTGCAATATTATCCGTCCTGACCTCAGCTTCAACCACGTGACCTAGCTTTCCTTTGACTTTTCTATAAATATTTTCACCTTAATTATTCTGATGGACATTCCTCTTTGATTCCTTTATGTTTCTATCACGATTAACGATTGTTCGGAATTAGCAGTATTTTTTTTTTTTTTAGTTTCTTGTATAAATTGTATAAATCTTGTATAATTTTTTGTATAAATTCTATAAACCTTGTATACAATTCATGTATGAATTTTATAAATCTTGAATAAAATTCTTGTGTAAATTGTAATCATTGTAAATATTCATTGCGGGTTCTTTTTTTAAATGTTTTTTTTTATTATTATTCTTATCCTCCACCTCCAAACAATTTGTACATATGAGAACTAGTATAGGACTTCAGAGAGACTATGAGGTATTATGGTAGTTGTAGTAAGAATAGAACAAATGTGTTATTTTGGTGCAAGGAATACTGTAGTATGTCTGGGTCAGTAATCGTGGCTAGGTATGTTTAAGATAACACGGATTGAAGACCAACCTTCCCTTATCGTCCTTTTTGGCCTTCTACCATAGGTTTGCATTTTTCAAAATTAATATCGCTTTCCTCTTTGTTACCTCGCCTTTAAGAATTAAAGCACGGTACTAGATTGGCATATAGGTCACATCAAATTTTTTGTGATGTCAACGAATACACGTTGCCACTTTTGTAATGCTGTTTGTAGTTGAGACTTGGTAATCGCAGATACAACTATAGTAACGCTATTGAAAAATACTGGAGTCAGACGCCTTCGAATATCACTCGCACTAATAGTACTTGCTCGATAACACTCACTCGAGTATAACCAGCGAATAGTAACCTGAAAAGAGAAATAGTATATTGATCCGAAGAGAGGATAGTATAGTGAATAGAAAAGAGAATAGTGGTCCTTATAGTAAAAGAGGATAGACTAGAAATAGTGATCAATTAGACGTCACGCGACTTCCTACTTATGTGCTTCCTCTATGGTCACGTAATATTGGGATCGCCTGTATTTGCTCATTGGCGATCTATGTTCAAATTCAAGTGTCGGCAGCGACACTTTATTCCTATGTAACAATAATGCAGTTACATTCTCACCGCTGTGACGTAGCTTCCCTTTACCTTTTCTATAAATATTTTCATGGTTGTTCTAATGAGTTCTCTTCTTTGGTACATAGACCGTACTACGAGATTGGCTATTAGGTCCCATCGTGTTACTGTTGAAATAGCTGTAACCGCAAGTTCTATGATAAAAGAGGACAAACGAAAATATTAATTATGTAATTTTTTTAAATCCTTTTTTAGAACTGTCGAAATGTTGGCTAAAAATCTTGTTTCTCTGGCATCAATGTGGGAATATAAATTAGTAAGGGGAATTTGAGCGTTTTTTGGCGGTGAAAAAAACATTGATTTCGAAATACAGTACTGCTCGATAAACGTGATTCACCTGATATTTTTTACTAAATCTTCTCTTCTACAATGAAATGAAAGTTGAGCTAAATTCAAAGGATAAGTGATCTAAAATCCGAAGAAGAAGCTTTGAAAGCTCTTTGAATTTAGCAGTAAGAACTGTCAAGTATCCGTTCAGTATAATGTTACCCGACCCCGTTTTATACGGGGTCTGCGGGGAATTTTAACCGAGTCTACGGGACTGACGCATATCACGAGGCAGTACAATATTACTTGTCTACATTATACAGTGAAGCGAATATAACCGTGTTCCAATTCCTGTTAGGTTCGTTACTTATGCGCAAATACCCTTGGAAAAAGTTTGAATCGACCTCTTCTCTCCCCAGCTATGTGTTAAGGAGTAAAGACCTGAATCACTAAATCATTATTATCTCAACAAACATATATTTACAATCTAAAAATATTTTTTGGTTTTAAATAAAACCTGTGTTAGTAAAGTGATAGTAATCCGTAGAAAATGAATCAATCTCTATCCATAAAAGGCAGGATGTTTGTGTGTGTGTGTGTGTGTGTGTGTGTGTGTGTGTGTGTGTGTGTGTGTGTGTGTAACGAATGCACGGCCGCAATTTTTGACGGATTTGCACCAAAATTTATATGCACATGCTCCAAGTTAGCGGGAAGGCCAAGACCGACTTTTCATTTCCCAACTCCCATCGATAGTGGAAATAATCGATTTTTTCATGCTTCTACGGCACTTTTCATGTAGTTTGCGGCCATTTTTGTACTGGCCAGAATGAGAACCAATAGCTGGTTGCCACGAATAGGCAGGAAGATTCTATTGGCCAGCGTGAGAGCCAACAGCTGACTGACACGAATGTTAACTAGCATGCAAAAAAAAAAATCGATAGCTGCATTCGCCACAAGTTGGAAAAATTTAAATCTGCATGGCACTTTACTCCAGTTGGCTCATTCGCTTGCTTAAACTCAACGTCGATTCTGATTCCGCAGAACTGGGTTGGGTGTGAAAAAGTATTCAAAGTGTTCATTTTGTTTAGTTCTTTTTTTCGTAACAGATTTAATGTTTAGTATAGTGCTTAGAAAAAAATTCGCAGTGTAAGATAGGCAAGAAGTAAGGCATGTAGCAACATCAGCACGGCAAAGGGCACTCCTTTAAAGGCAAGGAAGGGCAAAAATATTTTAAGTCAAGTGATAGCGATTGCTGTATGAGTCGTACGATTTTTGAATCAAGCAAGGGCAACACCGGGCCATGCTGCTAGTCAGTTATATTCGAGTTATCTACATAATCTTTAACTCCCTTTTTATTTATATCACACACCTCAGTCAACGCTTAATTTCGACAGTAACGCTTTACCTTGTATTGGCTGAAATGTAGTATTTCCTGACCAGCATCAATTTTCCACGATTTAAATCAACCACTCGTCCGGATTTATTCAACCTATACGGCGAGGTAATTCTGAGAGAATTAAAAGTCATACCAGGATTCATTATTGGCAGTCAAACTATTATCAACATAAGATATGTAGATGACACAGTCACGGAAAGCACACTACAAAAATTCTTACAGAAGATAGCGAAGGAAGGCGAGAATAAAGGACTAAGTATAAACTACAAGTAAACAGAATGCATGGTTATCAGCAAAAGGATGAGCCCATGGTGCAAATTACAAATCGAGGATACTAAAATCAAACAAGTACAAAGATTTGGGAAGCGTTCTAACAGAGGACAGGAAATGCGACGCTGAGATCCGAAGACGGATTGTGATGGCCAAAGACACATTCCAAAAGCTAATCAGAGTATTAAGAGACAGGAAAATTTTGTTAAAATCAAAGAAAAGAGTATTGAACTATTAAGTGATATCTGTCCTCCTGTATGGCTGCAAATGCTGGACAATTTCCTCAGAGATGAAGACGAGACTTGAATCAACAGAAATGCGGTTCTACAGAAAGATGCTGAGGAAAACGTTTGAGCAACGACGAGGTTTTAGAGAAAATGGAAACAAAAAGGAAACTTATACTTATCATCAAGAAGAAGCATATGAAATTTTGGGGGTACGTAATGAGGAAAGAGGGCTTGGAAAATATGATACTCACAGGACAGATTGAAGGAAACAGGGTTAAAGAAAGAAGTGCGTAACATACTTGTTGAGCTTGAGTAAATGGATCGCAGAATGGTCTGTGAGAAATAAAATATGATGAAAATTATTAAGAGCTACAAGGGGCAGAAAAATGCGAAGGGTCATGATCGCCTACGTGCTGATGGGAACACGGCACATACAGATGAAGGCTCGTCCGTGTATCGAATATTGGCGCCCTTCTGTTCTGATGCTTCTTAAGTCACATTCTCACAGCCGCAACTTAGCTGCCTTTTGCGTCTTCTATAATTTTTTTACACTTCTTCTATAATTATGCCTTTTGCGTCTTCTATAATGTTTTTTACACTTCTAGAATTATGCCTTTTGCATCTTCTGTAAATTTTTTACACTTCTTCTAGAATTATGCCTTTTGCGTCTTCTATAAATTTTTTACACTTCTAGAATTATTCATTTTGGGTTCTCTATAATTTTTTTACACTTCTTCTAGAATTATGCCTTTTAGGTCTTCTATAAATTTTTTATACTTCTTCTAGAATTATGCCTTTTGCGTCTTCTATAAATTTTTAAACTTCTTCTAGAATTATGCCTTTTGGGTCTTCTATAAAGTTTTTACACTTCTTCTAGAATTATGCCTTTTTCGTCTTCTATAAATTTTTTACACTTCTTCTAGAATTATGCCTTTTGGGTCTTCTATAAATTTTTTACACTTCTTCTATAATTTTTTTTGTTCTGATAAGCTTTCCTCTTTGGTAGCTGGACTTCTCGAATTTAAGCGCAGTACTAAATTAACAGCTAGGTCTCACAATTTCATTGTTAAAATTGCTAGTTTTAACTATGAGTTACCATGTTAAATTTCCTCTCCAACATTTCTCGCATGTTGGACTTTCTTCCTGAGATCTTGAAATAATTAGATGCAATGCCAGTCGTTAACTTCTAGCGCTTTGTGTCCTTTTCTTTTATTTCTTCTGCGGACTTGGCAAATTCTTCCATCTTAGTTGTTTGTAGTGTCTTGTCTGGAGTTATATGATTAAAGAAACAGCCTGAAAACAGAACTGAATATTTGATTTGTGTTTATTTCTAGCATTTATTGGATATAAATATACACAAATATATGAATAACAAAAGATAAAGAAATAAACGGCTCCACACAAACACAATCACATATATGTAAACACATAAAGATACCTTGTCTACCTTTAAAACTAGTTCAGTTAACATATACTGAGTTCGCCGTTTTTATCAAATTGCGATAACACTGTTTACTGTAGTACGATATTTTCTCGACAGATGGCATTACATTGGCGGCGCGAAATTTACTTTGACGTCCCACTGAGACAAGGTCGGTTTTTAACGTGGGGACCCGAGTGATTCCACTCGGACCGCTAGTCTAAGCTTGTCTTAGTTTTTCTAAACTGCTCAAAGCTTATATAAGTTAGTCATAGCCGGTCACAACACCGCTAGGTAACAGATGTTACGCAAAGGTAGGGGGAACACAAGGGAGAGGATAGGGCCTCCGACACGGAACAGCTGTAGAATCTGTTCCGTGCCGGAGCATTTAGTCCGACGGCAAAATAAAATCCTCCTCTGTTAAACCTCCCGGAAGAATCAGAAAAGAGAACCTCCCTTATGTAAGGGAATGCTTGGGTGCGGGGTCTAAATGTGACTTTTTTTTTATAGAATTATACCCGTCACAAGATATTATTGATAGACATGTATTTTCTTTTTCATGTTTCCTTTGTAGTCGATTGTTCACAAAAATATTTTCCTTGATCGAGTTCTGAATGATGAGGAGCGATAACCGAATAACTTTTTCTTCTTCTTCTTCTTCTTCTTCTTCTTTATATATACATATATAGCGTGTCCATAAAGTTCGTGTGCACATTAAAAATTTATAACATAATATTATTTGTATTTGCAATAGAACTAGTCTGTAAAAAAAAGTTATAAAGTTTATTGTACCTAGTTTTAAGTATAGGTAAAATAACTAATGTTTTTTCAGGCATTACTGTAAATCAGTTGGCAAATGTTTTCCCTGAATTGCAATATCGCATTACCGTTTGTATTGCTAATGATGGAGGACATGTAGAAACTTAAATAGAATTTCAATAGAACCTTTAAAAAAATATAGATATACTTCTTTCTAATTCTTTTTACAAATTATTTCTCTCGGAAATACAAATAAAGTTATAATTTTTTAAAGTGCACACGAACTTTATGGACTCTCTCTCTCTCTCTCTCTCTCTCTCTCTGTGTGTGTTTGTGCGTTCGTGTGTGTGTGTGTGCATTACCAAAATATAATTGGAAGGGATTATTCCAAAGGGGACTTTTCCCTGCATTTCAGAGCTTAATGTGTCATACTGAGCAAATTATAAGAATAATTAGGAAAAAAAAAAATTAAAAATCGATAGTAAGTAATAAATTTATTTCGATTGAATTATAAGGATATTCATCTCCTCAGTCTAACTACATTTTATGAAATGGAATCAAGATATACTAGACAGACAGATATACAAAGATATCATTATTGTAAAACTTAGAATAAAACATACAAGATAAAACAATAGCAAAAATACATTGACCTAGAAAAGTTTTTTTTTTTTTTCAAAATTGACACCATCTTAACACCTTTTTCTATGAACTTTATTTGACACTTTATTGTAACTCTATTTTAAATTTAATCTTTCTATCTCTTTACCCTTTAGATAACTCTTTATTTTTTCTATTCTCTCATTTCATAACGTAAGCCAACCCCCTCATCCCCGGCAAAAACAAACTTTTCTAGGTCAATTTATTTTCGCTACAGGTCTATCTTGTATTTTTTATTCTATTTTTTATCTTATTTTTTTTATCTTTGTATATCTGTCTGCCTGGAATATCTTGATTCCATTTCATATAATGTAGTCGCTCTGATAAGGGATTATATTAGTAGTCCTTTTGACTTTATTGAAACAAGAAGACAAAATTTAAAACCAGAATGTTCGGACACGCCTGTGTCCTTTTTAAAGAAGACGACAAATAAACAAAGAAGTGGGATTCACTAACGTTTTAATTATATATATATATATATATATATATATATATATATATATATATATATATATAGATAGATAGATAGATAGATAACTATACTCGTTTCGAAAAACCCTCGAATTTTTGATTTGTCAATAATCAAATCAATCTCGAGGGAAAAATAGGTTTTAAAAAAGAAAGAGCTACAAACATGAAAATCTGTCGAAAAAAATCACACAGATACAGGTTTGAAGTTCTAAGAAAAAACCCCGATACGAGTAAACAACTAACAAACAAAAGCGCTCAATACAACCGTAGAGCAGACCTAGATAAACCTAGTGAGCCAGACAAACGAAACAGATCTTCAGGGAAAGCTGGGCAGCTTTCCCTGAAGATCCTTTTATGTGAAACCTAGGTAGGTTTGTCTGACTCACTAGGTTTATATATATATATATATATATATATATATATATATATATATATATATCCGACAGCCTGAGAACTGATCTGCTTGACCTCATATGTCGAATTCGACGGGAGAGTCGACTCGAGTATATATATATATAGAAAATAATAATAATCTGTAAAAAATGTTATAAAGTTTAATGTACCTAGTTTGAAGTGTAGCTAAAATAACTAATGTGATTTCAGGCATTACTGTAAATCAGTTGGCAAATGTTTTCCGTGTACTGCAAAATCGTGTTACCCTTTGTATTGCTAATTATGGAGGACATGAGGTAACTTATATAAGATTTAAATAAAACTTTAAGGAATATAGATTTACCTCTTTCTAATCCTTTTTAGAAATTATTTCTATCACAAATACAAATAAAGTTATAATTTTTTTAAAGTGCACATAAACTTTATAGACACCCTGTATATATAATTAATTATTATTTATTACTTACTATGTATCTGTTTTTTTTTCGAATTATTCTTATATATATATATATATATATATATATATATATATATATATATATATTACGATCCACCCTCTAAAAAGAATATCGCATGCTTACTATTAAGGGTGATACTACGTTTAAAGTAAACGCATTGATGTCGTTACACAGAACAGGTTTTCTGCTCCAAAGCCTAATTTCACTATAACAATCTCAAGTGGCTCTGCTTTTTCTCTGGAGGTGAATAAATGATGAGGAAATTAAATGCCAACGCACCATCGACAATCATTTTGATTACGACTTGAATTGGTGACGCCATCTCTTGTCACTAATGATGATACAGTTAAAGAAGCTGTCACCATCAGCCTCTTTGTAGTTCAGCAGATGCTGACAGAATTGCATTCGGTCGTCTTTCTGTCTATATGTGAGAGTTCGTTGGATTGCCCTGTCAGAAACTTTTCTCTATCCCAACGTGACAAACATCGTTTCCGTTGCATTGAATGTTCAACTGACAAGGCACAGCTACCCTGGATTGAGCTGATCGGGTAAATTTTCTTTTCAAAATGCGACGGTCCGAAGTGAATGTGGCTTGTCGAACGCATTATCGACTACTTAAATTTTAACCCCTGTAAAAGATCAACGAGTTTCAAATGTTCAGTACCTTTCGATGACTAGGAATGGATGCTATCGCTTCGGTATAAAGAAATACAGCAAAATGCCATTCTCTATGGCGGTATACCGTTTCGTACGCACTTTCATGTCGGACAACATTTTCTTAGAGTGCAGCACAACTTTTTCATTTGCATACCACGAACATTTACTGCTGGCGTAATAGAAGAAGTTCAATTATATATATATATATATATATATATATATATGTGTGTGTGTGTGTGTGTGCAAGCAAATATATAGAAAAATAGGAAAGAACACGTTAGGTAAATAATCCGATGTACTTTAGTATTTTTATTTTTATTTTTAAAAAAAAAAGTTTCTGACAGAGCAATACAAAAGTAGAGCTTAAATTATAATTATTTAAAAAAAAATATGATTCCATCGCTACATAAGAGTTCTCATGTTTCAAAAACAAGAGCTGAAAACTTCAATATAATTATTAACAGAAAATTGAATTAAAATATCAACTCTGTCTCATCTTCAAGCGAATTTTTTGGAATAACTAAGGAAGATTAGTTATTCCAAAAATTTCGCTTGAATATGAAACCCTGTTTAATTCTAGATGCAATCATCAGACGGCCTGACGATTGCGTCTAGCATGAAACAGCCTGTCGCTTCTGAGTGTTGACTTCAATGTTCACTTTTATATTTATATTTACATACGCTCTATCTCTGAAATTGGGCACTTTATCCCATAAATATAGCATATCTTAAACCTATATTTCTTTCTATATATATATATATATATATATATATATATATATATATATATGTATATAATTTCCAGGATTATATTTCAACATATTAAAAATGATGTTCGCCCTCTCTAACCTTCTAACTTTCTGTTCTGGAATAACAAGGTGTCTCATACATTACACGTAGCTGAAACTTTTCTCTCATGTTCCAAACGTCTTATGGATTTAGTTGGATCATTTCTAATTGATCTCTTTAGATTTAAGTTGAAATGATGATCCCACTTCCTGTTGTCTCCTGATCCAATTTACCTCTCTGCTGTTGCAACATTTTAAAATTTATTCCCTTGAAAGTTCTTGGATGACCTCCGAAAATGGAAGACAGAATATAAATGTTGGTAACATTGCTGAAGGCCTGAATGATCTCTTTCCGCTCAAAACTGCCCGTTTGGGAAGACAATGGGGATAACACAAAATGATTTTAACCTGTTCTATTTCTAGCTGAATAACTCAAATTGCTTTTCAGTCACCCTTATGAAAAATGGTGTCAGGGTAGCTGACCGTCTTATCTGAAAACGTGGAAAAATTAAACTCAGTTACTTTAGTCATAATTTTTCTTTTACATATTAAACGTTTTGTGGGAGGGGCAATTATGATGTTACTCGATTTGGACAATTTTGCTGTTTGACCGGGTACATATATATATATATATATATATATATATATATATATATATATATATATATACATAGATAGATAGA
The DNA here is from genome assembly GCA_903632075.3 of Acanthosepion pharaonis. NCBI lineage: Eukaryota > Metazoa > Mollusca > Cephalopoda > Sepiida > Sepiidae > Acanthosepion > Acanthosepion pharaonis. The sequence continues at coordinate 8,204,024 of CAHIKZ030004384.1, read as the reverse complement.
TAGATAGATATACGCTCACACGCACACACACATACACGCACTCCTTTTACACACAAGGGAATTTTAGTTGTTATCCGATATTTCTGCTATTACTTTTTTATCATATATATATATATATATATATATATATATATATACACAGTGGGTAACAAAAGTATTTAACACATTGGTTTTTCTTACATATTTATATATTTTAAATTTTCCTTCTATGTTTTGATCGACAATGTTCGCTTAAATATTTCCTATAAGTTTCGTTGAAATTGATCTGTTATTTTTTGAGATATGTAAGAAAAAAACTAATGTGTTAAATACTTTTGCTACACACTGTATATATATATATATATATATATATATATATATATATATATATATATATATATATATACATGTTTGAGTAGACGGAACCGTTTCTTCTCAAAAGGATTTTATTTCGTCTACCGGTCTATACACTCATGAAAACATTAAATTAAAATACTCCTGCAGAAGAGCGCATTTTTGTTAATAATATATATGTATATGTATATAGACAAGTGTTGTCTATTTATTTTATGTAAATGCTTTTCATAACGTCTGATAAGCTTAATACCATTATCATTAAACGAAGAAAGAAAATCACAGTATTGATACATATTTTTTAATCCTATCTTAGCTTTCGGCTTACATAAGCCATTATCAAAGATGACAATTACATTACAGCATATTAAGCAATACACAGACAAGACAGTGATGATAGTCTGTTTTTGTTTACATGGATGATTTCCAAGCACCGATAAACACGTGCATATAAGACGCAAGAAGCGAAAATCGCACCGCAGCTCATGACGTCACACATGACCACGCAAGAGTGAATTCGAGAAGTATGAAGTATGGGAAGCCGTTGGTATAAACCAATGGCTTCTGTTACCAATTATAGACATTTAAGGACATTTGTGGAGATTTCATAGTTTATTTTGTTCAGGTTAGGTTTCAAGTGTTTTATGTATTATCGCTTCAAGATTTTTTAGTTTTTGTTTATTGTTTTTATGTTTAAATATAATTGTGTTTTCAACAAGGATTTTACGGAATTGTGTATTCGGCCAGGCATGTTTTTTTTTAAATGCCTAAAAATGTTAGAGTTTTCATTCAAATGTCATCTCAAGCGTCGAGAAAGCGAGTTTGTCGGGTGACCAACATAAATATTATTTAAATCGTTGGAGATACAATCTCCCAAAGGACACTTGAATTTGGAAACTATGTTGTTTTTTTGCAAATCGCTAACCGGGGGAGAAGAATCATTGTGAATAATTGAGTTGGATATACTAGATTTAGTGCAGTATATGATTAACTTAATTATTTTGCTAGGATCTGTTGTAGATATATTAGTATTTACTAATTTTTTTAGTATATTTTCATCTTGTTTATAATTAGTATGCATTTGATTACGATATAGGAGATTAATATGTTTGAGATTAGTAGAAGCAGTATTATGTACTATTTGCTTAGTATTGAGAGTTCTAAGAAAGCATCTTATTTGTTCATCAACTATATAGTTTGGAAAGCTATTATTAATAAGTTTTTGTTTTATATTCTTTAGTTCACTGTAAAAAATCTGTTTTATGGAGGAATTAGTTTCTGCACTATGTATTAGATTATTTATAATTGCTATTTATATGGGCATTCGCTATTGTAGTTAAGTGTACATGAATTTATGCTGGTAGGATTTTTGTATGGCGAAATAGTAAATTTGTTAGTATATATATATATGAAGAAAAATATACGGAAAAAACAATTAAAAATCCTTATATACAATTATGCTGTTTTAATGTTAATATGTCAACGTCGGACGTTTCGGTCTAATAAACCATATATATATATATATATATATATATATATATATATATTGTATTGGTGAGTTTTTGACACTGGCTTTCACGTTATTTGTGACCGTAAATCGCATCTACGCCCGGTTTCACACAGTTCACTGTTTATGTATGTGTGAGCTCCAGTGAGTGAGTGCGTGTGTGTATGAATGCCTGCGTGCGTCAATGAGTGATGGTTGCGTAAGTATGAGTGAATTTCCGACGATAATTTTTCGTCCCACTTCCATAAAAACACCGACATGCGCAACCATATATAAATCAGAAATTTTTAAATTATTCAGTTTATCTGATGATCGCAAATAGCTTGAAACCCAGGGTCACAAACTCACATGAATCCAACTAAATATGTTAGCTTTGTCACTGATATTGAGCACTTTCCAATAAGTACCGCGCATATATATAATATATATATATATATATATGTGTGTGTGTGTGTGTGTGTGTGTGTCTGTGTGTGTGTCTGTGTGTGTGTGTGTGTGTCTGTGTGTGTATTTAGGCAGCAATCCTTCTTTCATGCACATTTTCATTGAATACGACTGACAAGGTGCTTTTGTTTCCTTTTTTTCACAATTTCTCATGCGATCTAATATTTTTTTTTCGGATGATAAATTATATAAAAACTCTCCAAATGTTCTTTTTATCCGAGGGATTTCGACAACACATTTAGCCATCTTCAAGGACTAAATATTTTAACTGTTAAATCAGAAATAGTTTGTTGTATGTATATTTTATAAAATGTTTTCATTTTTCAAAACACGGTCAAGATATTGTGTCCATGTTCCTAGTTAATATTATTAAGTGTTGTTTTTTGTTGTTGTTGTTTTTATTAATAAGGCTTCCATTATTTTTAGCCTTCACTCGGAGACGAAATGCACAAAGTATTATACATCGCGATAGTGAAGCCCGTAATCCATCATGGTCGTAGAGGCCCGACATGTATTTCAGCCGCAGTAATAGTGGTGTTTCTTGGGAAATATTGCCTGACAGGTTTGAATTCAGAGTTACCTTCTACTAGACCAGTTGCCGCCCAAGGCTATAGAACCCACTCTGTTCTTTTATCTACCTGGGGAAAAAAGAAAAGGATTCATGCCTTTCCCAAGGGTGTTAGAACATGAATGACTGCAATGGTTCCGATTCCTCAATCCGAGCGGTCATCCATTACTGCACGTTGTCTTCACATGCACAGATATACATATTTTATTTTGGATGTGGGAGTAAACACTTCGTCCCCAAATGTACCACTTATTATTCCTATCATAATTTCTGTTTAAATGACAAATAATAGAAAGCAATCAATAAATAAAGTAACAAAAAGTATAAAGTTATCTTTAAATGGATGTAAGAACATCGTTTTTATGTTATTTCTGTTGTTAAAAATGTTTGAAAAATAAATAATATGGGAAGACCTCTCTCTCTCTCTCTCTTTCTCTCTCTCTTTCTCTCTCTCTTTCTCTCTCTTTCTCTCTTTCTCTCTCTCTCTCTCTCTCTCACAGGCCGAATGTTTCGAATATCTCACTACTCTATCGCTACTACTATGTAAAGTGCTCGGACGAACTGCATCTTCTGGTTCTACCATGTCAGACCTTCACAGCAAGGACCGCCATGCCACTTACATAGTAGCAAGCCAAACCATATTCTCTCCGTTTTCTATCGGCGAGAAATAAGTTCCATTCAAACAGTTTCTTTCCTCGAACCAGTGACCTGTGGAACGGACTCCCTCGTGGACGTTTCCCTGATTACTACAACCTTAACCTGTTCTCGTCTAGAGTCAACAGTTATCTTCCCACCTATACATATAAACTACAAATTTATCGTAATCCTCTACCCCGAGGAGCCCCCAGGCGTTATACTGTGTGAATGTTACTGTAAAAAATAATTCGATTGTACTGAACTAAGAATAAAAAGTAAGCAAAGACAAATATCGTTACGACTCGAAAACAAATTTGAAAATACGCCCTCTTTCTTAAAAAAAAATAAAAATACGTCTTCTTTAAGACTAAAAAGAGTTACTGTAAAATATAAATACGATGCAATTATTCTTGCCAATGTATAAGTAATTTATTAAATTCAATGTATTAAATCTTCATAACCATATAAAAATTATTGGGGATAATATATTAGATACTCGTAATAAAATAAACTCGTTATGTAACACTGATTTTTAAAAGAAAACAGTCGATGTATACCACGTCTTATCTTCAAAAGAGAAATCAATATGGATTTTAAGGAATAAAAGTAATAAATTCATAATAATATAATAACGATTATTAAACAATTATAAACACAAGAATACATATATATATATATATATATATATATATATATATATATATATATATATTATTTTATTTATATATATATATATGTATGTATTATAAAAAAAACCACTGCAAACGTTATTGATTGTGTATTTTTTTTAAATATATTGTTACGTTATTTTCCATATATATATATATATATATATGTGTGTGTGTGTGTGTGTGTGTGTGTGTGTGTGTGTGTGTGTGTGTGTGTGTTATTTTATATAAGTATAATAAATTTTTAAAAACCACATTATAACCAAAAACGTTTGAGGTTTCTTCTTTTTAAAATATACACTTATCTCTCGTTGGAACAACTGTAACCACCTCCTTACATATATATATATATATATATATATATATATAGAGAGAGAGAGAGAGAGAGATAGATAGATAGATAGATAGATAGATAGATAGATAGATAGATTGATTGATTGTATCTGTGTGTATTGTAATTGTGGTTTCTAACAGAAGATATTAACGCTATTTGAACAAATTCTTCCTCTTCTTTACCGGTGCTAGCCGAACACACGTACAAACACATCCACTTATACTTCAATACGTTATACACTACCGAGCCTTACTGCTAAAGTGCTGTACACATTACTTTCTCCGACCTTACAGAGAGTAAAACTTCACACATGGTTTGTTTTTAGCCTGGGGGGATCCGTATAACCATTTGATATTATGCCATTTTATATTCGCTATCGCCGGTAACACATTTTGGTGTGTACCTGATACTAAGACGTTTAAATTAACCATCAAAGAAATTTCAGAAATCAAAAAAACATTCCCAATCCTCGGTACATGTAAAAAAAATTCTACAAAATCGTCATCTGCATCTTTTATAATGGCTAATAGAATTGTCAAAAGCTATATTATTCAAGGATCATTTGAACTTTTTTACACGTTCTATATTCAGAAAAGAAATCGCTTGTATGAATGCAAGAAAAGTTGATACAAAGCTCAATCCCAACGCCTTGTCATTTGTCTTCAATATAAAATCGGATTACTTCCAAATACACAATATATATATATAGTCGACTCTCCCGTCGAATTCGACGTATGAGGGTCAAGCAGATCAATTCCCAGGAAACCGACAGCCCAACAACGACACATGAGATTTGATTATAGTGATAAAGGTTTCGTGCAGGACCATCCACACTTTTTGAAGGGCCGATTACAGAGACCTGCTGCACTAAGTGCCACAAGGTCTCCAAACGACCCTCAGCAGGTTTTGAATTCAGAGTTGTCCTTCTCCTAGACCAGTTGCCATCCAAGGCTATAGAACCCAGTCCTGCCATTTACCCATAGCTGGAGGGAGAAGAAGAGGATTCACATGTTTCTCAAGAATATTAGCACGTAAGTGAATGTAATGGATTCGACTATATATACAAGTTTAGGATTAGTGTATACGGAATAAATTCCAATAACCAACAATTACTATTCTTAAATAAGTGCTCAATACAGAGTAGAGCGAATATAATTATTTATTCGAAAATACACAGAGGTGTTGAAACAAAATGGCTATTTTTGTAGTGATTTTATAACATATTTATAGTATAATTTTCGAATAAATAATTATATATATATATATATATATATATATATATATATATATATATATATATATTTGTACAAATTTTATATCATTTATGTACGGAAAAGAAAAAGAATTACAAGAACAGTTGAAATATTATATAGAAAAACTCTTAATCACAACACCATGTCAAACGTTTTAACGAAATTTTATGAAATAGAGATTGCTGCCCAAATACAGAATATATATATATATATATATATATATATATGGTTTTCAGTTATGCTATATTTATGGCATAAAGTGCTCAATATCAGAGATATATCCTATGTAAATATAAAAGTGAACATTGAAGACATCACTCAGATGCGACAGGCTGTTTCATGCTAAATGCAATGGTCAGGCCTGATGATTGCGTTGAATATGAAACAGTCTGTCACCGTTGAGTGTTAACGCCAAAAGATTACTTCAATATATATATATATATATATATATATATATATATATATATATATGTATGTATATATATATAGGATATCATCTGTTATGGCGTGAGGCAAGTAATTATTTATCCTATTTTGATAGGATCCGCTTTGCCCGTAACGTTGGTTTGATATCTGCACGTTGTCGTTCTAAGCAGTTTTCAGAATAAGTTAAAACGACTTATTTCCAAGAGATTTGGCTGTATGGTTGAACCAAATGCTACAAAAAATGTAGTTAATTTGTCTTCTTATTCTCCTTCGGAGATTGAGCTTGCTATCTTGGCCCACGGCCTAGATTTCAGCATACCTTTCACTTCTATTAGTAGAGAGAATATTTTTTCTGAATTAGAAGTATTGTATGCTCAACTCTCGAAACTTCATCCGGTGTCTGATGATAAATCCAGTGACTTTCGAGCTAAATTGAATGATTTGGCTCATTCTTATGCTAGTTCTCCTATTTCTTTCTCTGAATCGAAATGGAGAAGTGAACACCATAAGGTTATTAGATCCCTTAAGAATAACCATTCTTTGGTTATTACTAAACCGGATAAGGGATCTGGTGTTGTCCTCATGGACCGCCATGACTACATTAACAAAATGTTAAGTATATTGAATGACCCTTCCAAGTTTCAACGTCTTGGTTCCATTGACACTCATGATTCTACATTGACTTCTGAAATTCGATTTCAGAAACGTCTTGTCAAATGGGTAAAAGTGGTGTTCTTTCTTCTGAAATGGCGGAGCAATTGAGACCGCTTGGCTCTATTCGTCCCCGTATTTATGGATTACCCAAGATTCATAAGAAGGGTGTCCCGTTGAGACCCATATTATCGATGATTGGGTCTTCACAGCATAAAGTCGCAAAGTGGCTTGCTATATTGTTGCAACCAGTGTTGCAGCATTACAGTTCCTTTTGTATTAAAGATTCATTTTCTTTTTTTCAAATTCATTCGGAAATGTGAATCCACTGATGGATTCATGTGTTCCTTTGAGATCTGTAGCCTCTTCACTTGTGTTCCTTTATCGGAGACTATTGATATTTGCAGCGATATGCTATATCGTAGCGATCTGACTTCTCCGAATATACCTGAAGATGTGTTCGTTGAACTCATGAAATTTGCCACTATGTTTGTCGATTTCAGTTTCGACAATATCATGTATCGTCAGATCGATGGTGTAGCGATGGGTTCCCCTTTGGGTCCTGTTTTGGCAAATATTTTTGTGGGTTTTTATGAAGAAAGCCTTTTGTTAAGTTCTGCCCGACCCAAGGTTTACTTTCGGTATGTTGATGACACTTTTTGTGTGTTCAACCATGAATCGGAAGTGGATCTACTCAATGGTGTTCATCCTGCCCTTAAATTTACATTAGATAAGGAGGTCAATGGTTCATTGCCCTTCTTAGATGTTCTTGTTCAAAGAACTCCTGCCTTGTTTAATACCTCTGTGTACAGGAAGTCTACTTTTAAAGGACTATATATTCGATGGGACTCCGTTTGTCCTAAACAACAAAAGATTAATTTGATTAGGACCCTGACACATAGGGCGTTAATGATTTGTTCGGGTGATCATCAGACTTTACTTCCAAAAGCTGAAATGAAAAATGAAAAGAAATTCAAATTTCTTTTCATTTTTCATTTCAGCTTTTGAGGTAAAAATCTGATGATCCAGAACCCTGTTAAAGGGGTTATGGTGAAATAGCTTATTACATGGAATCTTAACGTGGTCTGTCTTTTTTCATTCAAATATATATATATATATATATATATATATATATATATATATATATATATATATTACTATACAGTTTCTATTAGTAAGAAAGCAAAGCATTGAAGCAGGTGGCTTGCAGTTCGAACGGTATCGGTAATTAATTTACTATTGTTTACCATAGTAATTTATTGTCATTAACCAGTATAATCCAGGACCATTTTAATAATAATTTTCTGAACTGTTGATTAATTGTTTTGTCTTAATTGTTATTTTAAGTAAATAGATGTTAGATGGTTACTGCTAAAATGCTAATGATGCTCGATATGTGTGATATAAATGAAAGGGGAAATTGTAGGAACTGAAGATTATGATGATAGGAAGGATAACATTTGACCCTTGAAGAGGTTAAGAAGACGTTCAGGGAATATTTGTGCGTCTGTACCAGCGACAGCACCAAATAGTGAAAAAAAATGTCCGTCAGATCTGATCGCTTTATCTTTTTTTTTATTCGTTTTGAATTTTGACATTTAATTACGATGTATATTTTTCAAATTATTCTTTCATATTTCAATTCTTGTCTGTTATTTGCGACAGCCCAATATGTCGGACACCGCATTAATGAATGTGTGACATGAAAGAGAGGGTGGTAGGAAGTGAGATTATTAGAATCTGGAGGAAAGATATCGATTGACCTTTTACTTGAAAAGTTTAAGGATGTTATGCTCAGGGAAGCAACCACGCAGAAACCTGTATAAGTTATTAGCAGAAAAACTATCTGAGTGAATAACTTCTTAAATATGGAACTAGGAGTAATGTGGCTGATTTGACTCCGTGGTATCAGCACGTCGTGTCTTATCTGTCAAGGTCTGAAGAGGAAGAATTAAAGAATGGAATTCGTCTGAACGTTTGTTCTTGTTTGATTTTGCCTTACACTGAATTATTCTTGATACTGCCCCCGTAAAAGGTACCCAGGATGGACATGCAGCATCTCATTAATAATGTTTATCTGGCTCCTTAGGATTATTTTAGTTTATCTATCTATCTATCTATCTATCTATCAGACATATCACTATATTAATTGAACTATATACTTAGTTCATGTCATGTTAAATGGAAAACACTTGTAAAAAAAAGAATTCATGGATTTACCATATTACAAAATTCATATAAAAATTCTCCCTTGATATTTCGAACGTTCCGAGATTGTACAAGAGTCAATAAATAGTACATTCTTAAAAAGACATCTTTTGGTCTGCAAACAATTATTTCGTCTTCAAGTTTTAACTTTAAAGGAAAAAAATTACAGCCTGAGGATGGAGACATGGGTCTTCGAAAGTACTTGCTTAACTTAAAAAATATACACTAGAAACATCTGACAAAAGTTTTATAAATGAGGATCATATCATTCAATTAATTAACAATATTTTAATGCATACATTATGTTCTGCTAGCGAAGTGATTTCGCCATTAATCGCATTAATATTGCTGATTGATAATGATTATTTCATTATATATAAAGAGATGATTATTGCTTTATATATATATATATATATATATATATATATATATATATATATATATATATATTTATTTGTGTGTGTGTCTTTTTGTTACGACTTGACAGACTTGGCAACTCTATCTTCAGATTTCCTCCGATAGAATTCCGCTTTCTGTTCCATAGAAATAGCGATTGATTAGCGACAGGATTGCAAAAGGGCTGTGTAGTGTAATATAGTCATCATTTATATTGTTTAGTATTTTCTGATGTAAACGTATGTACGAATGTGGCACATATATATATATATATATATATATATATATACTTGTCTGAATCAGCTTCAAGAAGCGAGAGCAAGATCTAAAAGGTCAGACAATTTAACAGTGATCTCATCTCACAATCCTCACACCTGCTCCATATGTGGCCTCCTTTGTAAATCACTAGCGGGTCTTAAATGCCACTTAAGATTATCGCATAACTTTCATAACTGAATCAATAAGCTGTCAGATCCTTATACGTCGAAACCGACGAGAGAGTAGATTATATATATATATATATATATATATATATATATATATATATATATATATATATATATATATATACCTCGTTTAGCTCAACTTGTAATATAACAAATTAATGTCCGAGAAAAAATTCTAAATAAAGAAAGAACCAAGAACATAAGACTGTACGAATCCTCTCGTCAAGTGCTCGAGCTCAAAGTCCAAAGAAGAAAAAATCAAAATGAGTAAAAGACTAAACGTAAAGTGCTCAATACACTAAGTAGAACAAAAACTAAAATAATCCTAAGGAGGCGGGCATTTCGTGTCGAATGGCAACGCAAAAATTGTCGGTTCTTCTGACAAGTCTATTTGATTCCAAAATTCTCTTCTTGACGGGGGATAAGAGGCCATCCAGGGAGCGTGTCTCTTGTTTGATTGTGACTTACTCTGCATCATTCTTGATACTGTCTCCGTAAAAGTTACCCAGGATGGTCCTGCAGCATCTCATTTCTAATGTTTGCCTGGCTCATTAGGATTATTTTAGTTTACATAGATACATATATATATATATATAGATACATATATAGATATATATATATATATATATATAGATACATATAGATATATATATAGATACATATAGATACATATATATATATATATATATATATAGATATATATATAGATACATATATAGATACATATATATATATAGATACATATATATACATATATATATATATATATATATATATGTGTGTGTGTGTGTGTGTGTGTGTGTGTTTCCGTGTATGTGTGTGCGTGTGCCTTTTGTTACGGCTTGACAGACTTGGCAACTCTGTCTTCAGATTTCTCTCTGATAGACTTCAGATTTCTCTTTAATATCCACGACTTCTTACATTTCTTGCTAGTTTCTTTCATACTTCACTTACAGAATCATTGTCCTCATAATCTTCATCTCCGTAAAAGATACCCCGAATGGTCCTGCTGCATCTCATTTCTAATGTCTGAATGTCTTCAGCGTAATTCTTCCGTTAATGCCCAAGATTAGCAGAAATACAGAAAGTTTTAGGAGGCCAATGCTTGCAACGGTCTGATATCTGATTTCTTGTGTGGTGTTCTCTTTTCAAATGATTCTTACTTTTGCAACAGCTGGCACTGTTTGTACTAGTATTTAATATATATTTAATCATTTACCCACAAGCAAAGCGGGAGTACCACAGCATGCAAAGGGTTGCACAGAGTGAGATCAAGAGTAAAGACGGGTGTTTAAGGGAAGCATATAGAGAAGGACGGGGATCCGGATAAAGGCATCAGAAGGTGTCAATTTACATTACATTTGAAGATTATAGGTATCAGAAAAGCAAGTAAGAAGAAGGTAGTTCCATTGTCAGGAAGTGCGAGAGAAGAAGATATTGGAGGAGAAGAGGCGGTTACATTTAATTGTTTCGACAGTGCAAGGGTGGGACCGAAATGCCAACTTAGTAACACGTGTAAATTCACGCAGTTGGGGTATCAGTATAAATATGCTCGTCAGAGCAGTTGCCATGAAAATATTTGCAGAAAAGTCAGAGGGAAGCCACAGGACGTCTGTGAAAAAGTGACTGTAGATGCCACATTTCTCTTCGGAGGCCTCTCCGCTAATAAACGAATCATTTCACTACGTTACGTTGAACCTGGCTGATTTATATCTTTTATTTAAAAACGCTCTTTCGTTGGTCATCATGATTACGTTCGATTATTGTGATTCCCTTGCATAATTTACGTATCTGCGTCTAACTTCCCCACCGAGCAAGAAAACGTCCTTCATTTTGTCTTTCCGTGGGTTCACTTAGTCGACAGACGTTTTGTCGATGTATATTACATCCACAGACATTTAGCCGAAAGGACAAATTCATTGTTCCTTCGAGTAGATATACAGAATATACCGTTTGCCGTTTGAATAGATACACAGAATATACAATCTGCCGTCCATTTCAAAATAAAAAAAAAAGAAATCAGACTGAGAGTTGACAGTTAATAAGGAACCAACAAGAAATGTAAGAAGTCGCGGATATTAAACAGAAATCTGAAGTCTGTCAGAGAAAAATCTGAAGATAGATTTGCCAAGACTGTCAAGTTGTAACAAAAAAATATATATATATATATATATATATATATATATATATATATATAAGTACACATTGAAGTCAACGCTCAGAGGTAACAGACTGTTTCATGCTAGAAGCAATCGTCAGGCCGCCTGACGTTTGCGTCTAGCATGAAACAGCCTGCCGCCTCTGAGTTTTAACTGCAATGTTCCCTTTTATATTTACACACGTTCTATCTCTTATATTGAGCACTTTATCCCATAAATATAGCACACCTTCAAACTATATTTCTTCATATATATATATATATATATATATATATATATATATATATTATAAAATTTACTAATTTAAAAATATACTTCCATAGTTACACAGGAATTTTTTAGTTTCTGATTTGAAACATGGTAATTTCTCTGCAGTCAAAGAACGAATATTTTCTATGAAAATTTCTCGCACATTCAGACCGGTAAATGTTATTTAATACTGTTTATTATAAACAGAGCATTTACTTAAATACTTGTATCTATAAAAGGAATGTTAAACATAAAAGTGTCTTTAAAATATATATATATATATATATATATATATATATATATATATATATATATATATATATATATATATCCTATAATTTGTTTTGAGAGAAAATGATATAAATATTTTTATCTACCGGAACAATGTAACAAAATTAATGACAATTATATTGAAAATACTTTTCAGCTCCCGCACTGCTCTAATTATTTCACATTCAACGTGAAAAAAAGAAGCTCGTAAAATATTTTAAAACAGACGAGTTGATGATGAATCAAAATATAATATTCTGCCCACCAACTCTGTCACAACTACAACCGAGAAGAATCTGTCTAAGCTAATCATAAAAATTTGCTACGATATCTGCTAAAACGATAAAATACTTAATTAATAGAGAACAAAATAAGAAAGTTAAAACTTGAAGGAGGAATTTATCACCTGTAATGATTGCCACAAATGAATATAGGAGAGACCTCAAGGAATTTAAATAAATTATTATATGAACACAAAAGAACACACTCAGTGCATTATTTACTCATTGTAATGAGTCTGATCAGTCAGTTATGTGACTTGCGTGATACACGCGTAGGCGATCATGTATCTTTCGATACGTGACTGACGAGGCAGATTTTTTTTTTTTTTTTTTTGCAGTAGGTTACCATTATTTTCAGCAGTAAACCAGTTAGCATCCAAGGTAGAGAACCTGTCCTGCTATTTGCCAAAAGCTGGGGTGGGGGAATAAGAGGATTTATACCTTTCCAAAGCTCCCCTATTCCTCAATCTGAGCCGATATCCATCACTCCACCATAATTTCGATTTAAAAAAACGCTACTTTAAGTAAAAGAGAAAGCAATTAACTAAGAAAAAATTATAGAATGTACTTTAATCCTAAGATCATTCTGTAATGGCTGTTAAAATAGTTCAACCTTTTGGTAGAACAGTTGCTTTTCTCGCACACCTCACCTGTGGAAATCCCTTCCAGTCAAGTTTAATCCGCAAAATTTTAAATGCAATGTCAATCAGTATCAGCTGTTCTCCTGATTTCTCTTCCTCTGTTCTCGCTCCGTAGCTATGTTCCTGCTTCTAACTCTTCCACACTCAGTAACCCCATGCGTCTCGATGGATTTACTGTCTTGCTTGAGTGTGACTCGATTTAAAAAAAAAGCGAAAGATCTTATCTTAATCCAATATAAACAAAAACAACAATAAAATAAATGAAATTGCCTAGGCTATAATTTGATTCCAATTTGCCATTAATGTTCCTGAGATAGTTTTATAAAGTAATTATATTGCAAATAGGAAAGTACAAATAAAAAAAATTCAATATGTTTATTCGGTAATACACCCTTTCCAAAAAAAAAATGTTGCAAACTACATAGGCCAAAGGCCAAGTCACAGTTTTCTGTTTGAATTAATGATATCAACGTAAATCTTAAACCCAGATTTTATTTACACTATATTACTGTACTCGATTTCTTAAGTATCTTTCTATATTTCTGAGATGTGGTATTATGTACACTATTTACATTATTCGGACTATTGTCCTCATCTTTGTTGCCATATTTATCACAACGTTACGGCCCTTCAGTATCTGCCTATATTACTGAGATGAGGTATTATGTACATTATTTACATTATTCGGACTATTGTCCTCATCTTTGTCGCCATATTTATTACAACGTTACGGCCCTTCAGTATCTGTCTATATTTCTGAGGTGTGGTATTATGTACATTATTTACATTATTCGGACTATTGTCCTCATCTTTGTCGCCATATTTATTACAACGTTACGGTCTTTCAGTATCTGTCTATATTTCTGAGATGTGGTATTATATACATCATTTACATTATTCGGACTATTTCCTTCATCTTTGTCACCATATTTATTACAACGTTACGGCCTTTCAGTATCTGTCTATATTTCTGAGATGTGGTATTATGTACATCATTTATATTATTCGGACTATTGTCCTCATCTTTTTCGCCATAATTATTACAACGTTTCAGCCGTTGTACGCTCCGGCCTTCTCCAGGTGGTTGGAATGTCGAACTGAACCCTTTATTAACCCAGTGAGCGAAATGAAAGGTCCACTTCGACATTGCAACGACATGAAGAAGGCCGGAGCGTACAACGGCCGAAACGTTGTAATAAATATCGCGACAAAGATGAGGACTATAGTCCGAATAATGTAGATAATGTCGATTTGTTAAATAAACCACTTCCCATTATTATCGTTGCAGGCTTTTTTTTCAATATATATATATATATATATTACGAGCAAATTGGAGAAACACCTGCCTCATCCATCTGAGAGAATTAGGAACCGATATATCAGCTCATATGACGGTCTAAACCTTCAACATGACCCTCATGCGGACTTGTTTGCAAATTCAGTGCAGGACTGATGTCTCATATTTTTAAGCAATTCGCCCTAAGCAAGTCAGGAGTGCCGCTATCACGCAAGGGGTTACAGAAGGTGAGAGTAAGAGTAAAGAGGGTTGTTTTAGAAAAGGATAAAGGGAAGGAAAGAGAACAAGATGAATTCATCAGAAGATGTCGATTGATATTACATTTGAATATTCGAAGATTATAGTTATAAGGGAAGCAAGTGATAGGAAGGGAGTTCCACTGACAGGAGGTGCGAGATAAGAAGCTGTTGGAGTAGAAGAGATGGCTACATTTAGTCGTTTCGGCAGTGAAAGGGTGGGGCCGAGATGCCAACCTAGTAGCACGCTTAAATTCATGCAATTTGGGAACCAGTGAAAGTAGCTCGTCGGAGCAGTTGCCATGAAAGTACTTGTAAAAAGTCAGACGGAAGCCACAGCAGGTCTGTGTGATGGCGACTGCAGACGGTATGCCATATCCGTCTCTGGATTTTGTCAAAGACCTCGAGATGAACAGCGGGAGCACCATACCATATATGGCAGCAGTATTCCATGTAAGGACGTATGGTTGATTTGTACATATGAAGGATGAGCTTCGACGAAAAGAACCTTCTCGCGTGACACAAAGAACCAACTTTCCTTGCTATAGATTCAATGTAGTTGTTTCACTTCATCTGTGTGGTCAGCGTGAGACCAAGCAAGCGCAGAGAGACACTCTCGTGGAGTTGGGCATCAACCATCCTGATGGAAGGCAGAGAGTTTTCTTTCGTAGGTAACTGAGAGCAGTTTCGTTTTAGAGTTTTGTTTTAAAGTTTCTAAGGCATTTCCTGTCCCGTCAACCACTGATTGGAGTTTCTTCTCGAGGCCTACAGCCAGGTTAGTTTTGTCAATGGTGCCGGATCTACTATTAAGGCAGGAATAAATAGTAGTGTCGTCAGCGTAGATGTCAACAGGATGATCGTGTAGAACTCAGGAGAGAGCCTTGGGGAACACCAGCGTTCGCGTGAAAGAGACTGAAGGATAATCTGTTTAAGACGACCTTCATTTCACAGTTTGATAGGAATGATTTAAGTAAGTCAAATAATCTTCCTGTAATGCCGTATTCCTGAAGCTTACGAAGAAGACCAGCGTGCCAGATACTATCAAGCGCTTTAAAGATATCTAAATCTACTGTTCAAGCTTCACCGTTATTGTCAAGTGCTTGGTATATAAATTCAGTTATCGTCGTGAGCACGTCAGCAGTGGACCGGGCAAAGCGGAAACCATATTGCTTGTCTATGAGCAGATCATGGGATGTAAGGTGCTTCACCACTTCGGCGTTGATTACCGTCTCGAAGACTTTGTCGAAGAATGACGGTTGACTTATAGGACGTAAGTTAGATGGGTTTGAAGGGTCACCAGAGTTCTTAAATACAGGGACAACAGATGAAGACTTCCAACATGCTGGAAAGCAAGATTCAGTGAGGCAATAATTATATAGTTTGGAGATGACTGGTGCCAGTTCAGAAGCACAATTCTTCAGGACAACGGCTGGTATCCCATCACCGCCACTAGCCTGATAGGGGTCTAATTTGGAGACGATGCCCAAAAACGTCGTTGAGCTTATACGAAACATAAACATGAAAACAGAACTGAAAGACACACAGTATTTGTCTATATTTCTGAGATGAGGTATTAGGTACACTATTTACATCGTTCGGACTATCGTCCTCATTTTGTTGTCACATTTATCACAACGTTTCGGCTTCAAGGACACATGGCACAGTGGATAAAGACGTTGGCTATATCCAGTGACAGGACCTAAAGAGTGGGAGTTAAGGCGGCGGAGAACTTGGAGAGGGAAATTATCAGGAGATAATTGATAACTGATATCCATTAGACAAGGCACGTGGAACTAGAACAGTCTACCACAGCGAGTAAAATAAAGGTTTCAGTTCGACATTTAACATAAAGAAGTCGGAGGGTACAACGGCCGAAACGTTGTGAAAGACACTCATACGTCGAAAACGACGGGAGAATACATCATATATATATATATATATATATATATATATATATATATATATATATGTATGTGTGTGTGTGTGTGTGTGTGTGTGTGTGTGTGTGTGTGTGTGTGTGTGTGTGCGAGTATGCCAAAATGTATAAACACTTCAAGAAAAGGAAAGTTAAGTTCTCGCGATGTTTTCTTGATTTGACTCCCGCAGATTTTTGCCTATGTGGACCCTAAAGGATGTTATGCATCGCATAAAACGACTGCATTAGCGGCCTCGGACAAGAAATAAAAAATTCATGTGCAGCAATCCCAATGCACACTTTGGCCAACGTTGCTCAAGCAGTAATTCGCTGTACTAAAAAACCTCGGGAAACAAAAGGCCACCATTTCGAGCATCTCTTATATATATATACAAGTTTTTTTTTTCCTTTCCTTAAGTAGGTATATAGTGATTTTCCAAGCGTAGCTTAGATGTGGCACAAGGCCAAAAGTATGGGGCACCCAGTCAAGATCGAACTCACTACTCAGTCGTAATTGTTCTAGCGAGACAAGCTTGATAGCCATTACACCACTTCGAGGTTCCCAATCAGTCTTCCTATAGTGATTTTCCAAGCGTAGCTCAGATGTGGCACAAGGCCGAAAGTATGGGGCACCCAGTGAGTATCGAACTCACTATTCAGTCATAATTGTTCTAGCGAGACAAGCTTGCTAACCATTACACCACTTCGAGGTTCCCAATCGGTCCTCCTATAGTGATTTTCCAAGCGTAGCTCAGATGTGACACAAAGTCGAAAGTATGGGGCACCCAGTGAGGATCGAACTCACTATTCAGTCGTAATTGTTCTAGCGAGACAACCTTGCTAACCCTTTCACCGCCTTCACGTGCCCCCTTAATATGTATATATCTGTAGCCTTATATATCGCATTACTAGAAAGGCAATAACATTGAAACCTATTTCTCATGAAAGACTGCTTTAAGACAAATATTTTATAAATTTCAATCCCCAGTGACACTGGTTGTTCGGTCAATTTTAGCCGAATATTTCTTTATAAGGAAATGGATTATGTTATTATTACCAATCGGTAAGCTGCATACTAAGACAAGATAAAATTAAAGTTCCATTGATAATTGATACAAGTACACGCCTATCATGTTTACTCGTGTAATTTCATTCAATGTAACAAGGAAAAGATGCAACACCATTCCTGCGATAAAAATCAATTTAAATTACACCATTCATTTCGGAACAAAAATAAAATATTTACATTTTTTTTAAATAATACAATAATATTATTAGACAACCTGTTGAATATAAACATTTCTTTGTTTCATTAAATGTTTCCATGCTTTATTAATTATTTCAACGTTCCCAATAACTAATACTTTCAATGCAACGTAATTAATTCATTCCATCATTTCTTGTAAAGTTTAGTGAAAATTTGTTCGTTTTGATCTTCCATACAATTTTTTTTATGTACGTTTCTACTTATTTTTTTGGAATCCAACCTACATTCTTTTGTGCATATACTGTACTACTACTGTACTGATGCGGCATTCACCCTGGGCGGATTGAGCCGGCTTCTTCCTGTTATGAGAAGAAGATTCTTGGGATAAATTACAGAAGTAGGGTACCCAGGCCTACTTGGATAACGTTCTTGCTTGCCGCGGGATTCCCACAGACGCAGAGACAGGAACGACCAGAAGCCGCCGGTTACCGATGCATATAAGACTTATATATAGAAGTTTTTGAAACTATTAGGGAAATTAATATTTACAACTAGTTGGTTGTTTTTGTTTAGCGGCATATCGACACCTGTACAGGTGATTGTTGAGGGGTCCACCCTTTTTTACACAAATGGACTTATTCAGTATATACATATACTACGGTTACGTGAAGACCCGAGAGCAAGACCAGTCGAGTCGAGTCCAGAGTGACAGAGTAAAAGGTTGTAGGTAACCGGAAGAGTGAGGGTGAGGTAACAACGTTGTAGGGGTCACAGTGAGTGAGCACGTAGACTCAGTAAGAAGGCATACAGCGATACTTCAATACCAAAGACTGCATATATATTTTGCTACTATTCCTGGAACTACTAACCTGCTTTACCAGTTTGTATTATTATGTTAATACATTATTTTCATATATTAATTCCTAGCGTTTGTTATTTATTCGTACCGGATTTCAACCCGGAATCCACAACAGTTATTTAATGCCAGAATATAAATATTTTGTACACTTTTTTATTTTTTTTTTGGGGGGGGGAGTTATAATATTTATAGCGATAAAAGTCTTACTAATTAACCCATGGATGAGGGAGGATAGATGGATTAATACCTCTCCCAACGGAATTGGAACTCGTCTCTCATATTTCCAATTTCGAGCCATTATCTTTTACCCCATTCGCATATCCAAGTTTACAGTACCTGGTATTTTCAAGCGGTCACCCATCTGGGTAATGACCAGACTCGACGTTGCTTAACTTCAGGGATTTCAACGTGTTGTGGCCGTAAGCGTTAATATTAGTCGAAACCTTGAAAGGTAATTCCCTAATCTCCAGTAGCATGATCGGCTCGGTTAATTAATGCGGAATGTTTCCTTAGAAAGAAACGGCTAATATTAGCGTTAACATTACTATGGAAATCGACGAGTGATTTTGCTGGACACGTCTTCTGGCTAGAAATTGCAAGACAGCTGCGTGTCAGGGCATTATAGGTCTTAAGAGAGCCACACGCGATCTTTAACACTGTTTATTGAATTATTCATTTTTCCTTTATCACTGGAAATATTTGATCCTTAGTAGGTCTTTCTGGTCATTGGGCTGAATTGTAAAAATCTCCGTTAACTCCCAGTTCTAACTCAGATTTAGAAGTCCGTTGTTATCACGCATCCCACGACTGGTTTGCCTTCATCACCTCTGGGAAAACGATGTCCGACTCTCCGTCTGGCTTGGTCTCCTTTGTTCTCTGCTGGTTCACAGGCTTATATTTATTTGATATTTATATCCCATACAACCCCTGCTCGCGCCACCCAGACGTTTTTGAACGATGTCCAGGTCTTAACTCGATTTGCTCAAAGATAGTTTCCAGAACTTGCTTAGCGTCTTCGACTACGTTTCCGTGTCGACCTTGGGGTTATTACATGGCAAAAGGCGACGTATCAAATGATTTTGTTACTGAAATAGGAAGTTTTACCACATTCAACGTATTCTTCGAATCTGACACATTCTGGTTATTACCAGTTTCGCTCTTTGCCAGGGCATTACTTCGAATATTTTGAAGAAGTCGAAAACATTCTTCAAAGCTGTTAAAATTAAAAAATAAATCAACATATAGTAGACGGAATTTGGAAACGAAATAATAAAAATGTACATATTTGCGTCAATACATCCGGGACTGCGATAGCTGAGTCTTTATTACAGAACCATGGGTGTTTCTGTTTCTACAGCCGAGACATGTTAACGCCACTAAAGAAGGTTGATATCGAAATTCCGCCTAATTAGAGACTATAACTTGTGCAAGATCAAAATTTCCAAATCGTGTAAAAGCATAATTATCCATCCCGCAAAAGTTTAATATTAAAAAAAACACACTAAACTAACTTAGTTTCCTTATTTTCAGGTTTTCAGATAAGACATTCAAACATCTAGACACTATTTTCTGTAAAAATCAATGAAAAATCCTTGGAGTTATTCAGCTAAAATAGATCAGGTTAAAAGAGTTTTGTGTCAGGCCCACTGTCTTCTTGAATGAGCAATGGTGAGAAGAAAAAGATCATTCAGGTCTTCAGTAATGGTACCAACATTCATACAGTGGCTTCCATCTTCAAAGTCCATTCAAGAACAATCAAGAGAACGGTGAATAAGTTTTAAAAGTGGAAACAGTAGACAGGAAAATTGGATCAGGAGGTCACAACAGGAAGAGGGATCATCATTTCAACTTAAAGCTAAAGAAATTCACTAGAAAAGATCCAACTCAATTCATAAGACGTTTGACACGTGAGAGAGGAGTTTCACTTATGACAGTCGAAAGAGCAATGAAAAAAGACTTGAAACTAAAATTGTACGTGAAACGTGGGAGGCAACTTATTACTCCAGGACGGAATGTTAAGAGGTTAGAGAGAGCGAATATCATTTTGAATAAGTTGGAAATGGTCCTGGAATATATATATATATATATATATATATATATATATATATATATATATATATGTTTTAAATTCATTTTCCTTCATGAGCTTCCGATCCTTAGCTATAATTAATGATGAACATGTCATTTTCATTTATGATTGATTTCATCACGATTCTTCTGTTAAGCTTAGAGAGTAATTATACATTCTTATTTTCCAAAGTAGAATCCAATAGTGTAATAAAAACCTAGGAAAATTCCGGTAAGATATCTTTAATCATTTCCGTTATGGTCCGGTTCCTTGTACCACGGTTATAGTCCAAGGTAGAACCAATAAAGAAGAATTCGACACGGATATGGAATAACACAGATATATTACAAACAGGAATTTGTACAGAGAAGTAGAAAGTGTTAGTACAAACAATCAGGTTTAGTAGTAATTGTCTGAACGCGACTCTGTTTCGGACTGCCTCTGACTCGACTGACTGACTCGCTCGCTCTGACTCACTGACAGACTCCTGGCGGACTTCACCCCAGACTTCAGACTAAACAGTATTTAGTCACCCCTCCACGAGGGCATCATGTGGCACAAGGCCTATTTTACGTCGGATCTCCGAGCCCGTAGGCTCGGCCAAAAATATGCCCTTTGAACCCGTATAAAGGGTTCAGGGACGGTTTACCTCCCGGAGAGAGACTCCGCTCTTCGGCGTAGCCTCGTTCGGGTTCCTCCCCGCCCGAAGGCAGGGAGTTCAACCGATCAGCCGGTCAGCCGGTCGCCCGACTTTAGACTGAACGATATTCAGTCACCCTCCCACGATGGCGTCATGTGGAACAAGGCCTTTTTAACGTGGAAACTCCGAACCCTTGGGCTCGGCCAAAAATATGCCCATTGAACCCGTATAAGTCGGTTTACCTCCCCGAAAGCGAATCCGCCCTTCGGCGTAGCCTCGTTCGGGTTCCTCCCCGCTCGAAGGCAGAGAGTTCAACCGATCAGCCGGTCGCCCGACTTCAGACTGAACTCCCTGCTTCCTCTTGAGGCGCAGTATTTATTACGTATGGAATAGTCCATTATGTTATTATGGGTAAGGTCCCATAACAATTTTAAAAATACAACGTGGGTAGTTGGGTCCTTATATATACAGCATTTTGACGAATGGCAGAGAGAGACAGCAGCGAGGACAGCAGAAAGACAGCCGGGAGAATTGACAGAAGCGACACAAAGAACTACCAGTAATATTAATGGTCCCGATCTAGCGGCCTCTTTGTGTATTTTTCATAAATACTTTCATGGTAATTATTCGGTATATTACCCAGATTTCTTTTAATTTAAGCGCAGTGCTAGACTGGTGCCGAGATCTCAGCAATATACAGTTTAGCTGCCTTGATGTAACCGTAAATTCTGCCCGCTCATTATTAATGTTTCTGTACCTTATACTTGCACACCCTGTAACGCCTTGTGTCTTAGTGGCATGGAGTGATGGAGAATACAAAAAAATATGTCGGTATTACCTAGCATTTTAAAAAGTCATTTGTCACTTGATATATCAAAAACTTGTGTGTAATCGATAAAACATAGGTATACTACCTTTTGTAATCATTTTGGTCTTCTAGGTATCGTTCTGAACTTAAAAACCCGAATTACTTTGTCTAGCATTTTTAAGGAAACCGTACTTTTCTTGTCCTATTTCCGGTTTAATTCTACTACCCGCTCTATTCATCAGAAAACGGATGATAGATTTTTTTTAATGTGGATCATTAAGCTGATTCCCCGATGGATTTCGCATCTAGTCACCCCTTGGAAAATGGAATCGACTAAAGTCTTCCGGTATTTCACCACTATTGTATATACTTAACGTAATTTTATTTGCCCAGCACATTTTTAAATCCTCGATACCACCCTTGTTAATATTCTTGCTTTTCAATTTACCTGTTTAGGATACGAGAATTTGATTTAGCTACTGTTTTTGCTGGAATGTAATATGTCCGTTTCTATTGCAATTACTGTAACAGTAGACAAATATTTTTTTTTCGGAGAATTTATCGAATCAGACACGGAATCGTTTATTTTATGATGGAAAATAATTTACTTCAAAGAAGGTGAAAGATTAAAGAATCTCATGGAAAATAAGGACTGTAATACATTCACATGAATAAATGATATATAAAAAAAAAAACAGCGCCGGGATTTATCTAACTAACCTCCTGAATATGAAAGAATATGTGCAATCAAGGTTTTTTTTTTCTAGTACAACATTTTCTAAAGACAATTAAAATAAAAGACAGAATCTGCAGAAAACCCCGAGGTGGTTATTATAATAAGATTCAATATGTTCTGATAATGTCTGAAGTATATATTTAACGCCAATTAGGAAGAAATATCCAATAAATATTGAAATAGTTCTAACGAATAAAGAAAGAAAAACAGATAAAATATGTTTTAGTATAAGAAACAATAGAATGGCAATAATTAGACGTCTTAACGATATCACTATCTATATTTTCTCTCAATCAGTTTGAATTTATCTCTCTCTCTTTCTCTCTCTCTCTCTCTCTCTCTCTCTATATATATATATATATATATATATATATCAGTCTGTTCATATCTATCTCAGTCTGTTCAATATCGATCTATATCAATTTGTTCTTATCTATCTATCTATCTACTTTATTTGCACGTGTCACAATCAGGATATTTCTTCGTTATTATATCTAAAAATATCTTTTTCAATCTATCTTTTTTTTATCGATGTATCTGCCTGTAATTTTTGCAATTCTCATCGCAATCTAGTTACATACTTATTTCTTTGTTTTATCTGTTCCTCATTATATTCGTATCTATATATCTTTTTACACGCATACGCGCGTACACACACATACGCACACACATATATACGTATATATATATATATATATATATATATATATATATATATATATATATACTAGCAGTATGGCCCGGCATTGATCGTGCTTATGGCTCCAGTTTGTTTATATTGCGCAGATCAGTACGAAAATTTCAGTGATTGTGCAGGCCAGTTCTGCCAAAATTTTGTGAAAATTTTGTGTGAATTGATTGGACGATTTTTGAAATATTAGAAAAATAGTTATCTCGATAATAATTTGGCACGCAGTGTATATATATATATATATATATATATATATATATATATATATATTTCTGAAATTGACAATTTCCGATAATTATTTTAAGACATTTTTATGTTTATACATTCTTTTATGGATACAAATATTTAATTAAATGCTCTGTTTATAATAAACAGCATTAAAAAACATTTACCGGCCTGAATGTCCGAAAAATTTTCATAGAAAATATTCGTCCTCCGACAAGAAACGATTAAAGTTTGTATCTATAAAAAAGAATGAATAAACATAAAAATGTTTAAACATAAAAATATCTTAAAATAATTATCGGACTGTGTCCATTTCATAATGTGTGACATCATTTGTTTACATTTGTTTACGCCATTATATATATATATATATATATATATATATATATATATATATATATATATATATATATATATATACTTTTCCCTCTGAGATATGAGATATGAATGTACGCTAGAGAATCATGGAAGATTGTAGTTTAAAGACAGTAAAATCGACCTTGCTAACTGAACGCTCCTCTGTGGCCGAAACAGTTAAGGCACGTTAGGCTATATGACCGTTCCGTATAGGATACAAGTTCGATTCCTGTCGGAGGACGAATATTTTCTATGAAAATTTCTCGGATATTCAGGCCGGTAAATGTTGTTTAATACTGTTTATTAGAAACAGAGCATTACTTAAATATTTGTATGTATACAAATAATGTATAAACATAAAAATGTCTTTATATATATATATATATATATACTCTTTCTCCCTCTATCTCTCTCTATATATATATATGTGTGTGTGTTTGTGTATCTATACAAACAGATATATCCATCCATATCTCAACTCCCCGAGAGCAACTCTCTGCGGCTTCTTGGTCTCACGTTGACTGCTGACCTGAGATGGAATAAATACATCGAGTCAATTGCCTCGTCCACTGCGAGGAAAGTTGGCTCCCTGAGCCGTGCTAGGAAGTTTTTCTCCCCTGAGTCGATCCTCCAGATATACAAATCCACAATTCGCCCTTGCATGGAGTATTGCTGCCATATATGGTCTGGCGCCCCTTCTGTTTGCCTCGGGGTTCTTGATAGGCTCCAGAAGCGGATATGTAATATGGTTGGCCCTACCCTGGCGTCTCGTCTTCAGTCACTTTCTCAGACGCACCGTCGCCTCCCTCTGTCTGTTCTACAAATACTTTCATGGGAATTGCTCCGAGGAACTGCATTCGCTGGTTCCCAAACTTCATGAGTTCAAGCGCCCTACGAGGCTCGCATCCCGCTCTCACCCCTTCACTGTCGAAACTCATAAATGTAGCCGTCTCTTCTACTCTAATAGCTTCATGTCTCGCACCTCTCGCCTGTGGAACTCTCTTCCCTTCTCCTGTTTCCCTGAGAGTTATAATCTCCAGCTATTCAAGTGTAATGTCAATCGACATCTCCAGTTGCCTTAATCTATCCACTACCCTCATCCTTTCTTCTATCACTCCTATCTGATCTTGCTATTTTCTGTAACCCCTTGCGTCCTAGTGGCTCCCCGCCTTGCTTGGGGTGATATGCTTAAAAAAAAAAAAAAAAAAAAAAAAATACAAACATATTCGCAAACGCATACACACACACACACACACACACACCCAAATAGATAGAGAAAGAGGAGAGCGAGAGTGTGCTTTTTTCGTGCATAAATCTCTATATTTTTCTGTTTTGTTAATCTTTAGCTGATTTTGTTAACAACCACCTATCTAACCTACCTACACCCCTCTCTCTCTCTCTACATACATACACACACACACACACACACACACACATATATATATATATATATATATATATATATATATATATATTAGTACATGTCATTTGCATACATATATTCATATATCACTTTCTGTCCCTACCTACATTTCTGTCTCATCGTTATCATATCTAATATACAGAGCACGAAGGATAAATTGTCGTCTAAATTACACAAATATGAAAATAATAATGACATTCTCCTTTTTACAGGCATGTTTACCAAAAAATATCTTGAAATACTAAAGAGTAAATTTATTCAATAAAATCGCCATTTTGCTTCACCCACGTTCTCCAGACGACTACGATAGCTCCTGCATCTCTTCAGGACGGTCTCCATGTTTAAGTTGGTGAATGCGGCCCTAATCATTGCCTTCAGTTCATCTTTGGTGTCACAAATAGTTTTGTTGGTCTCTCCCTCAATTGCGCTCCACACATAATAATCATGGATTTGAAGTCTGTAGAGTTAAGTGGTTAGATGTAATGGGTAATGTGGTCGCAGAAATTGTGTGTCAGCCATGACTGGGTTTTCTCGCTTGTGTGGCAGGGTGCAGAGTCCTATTGGCAGACAATGTGTCTTCTGGCAGCCACCCTCTTGAACCAAGGCTGCACTCTCTCCTCAAGGAATTTGATTTATTCCGCCGTGTTGAGTCTCTGGCTCTGTTGGAAGATGAATGGAAGAATACCTTCGCCAACACTTGTGATCACTCCAAACTTCATGATATTAACTGGATACATGATTAAACTTTTTTCCAAATCCTCTGCACTGTCTTCAGATTCACAAATACTCAGAAATCTTCATGTTGCAGCTTCCGGCGCGAATGTCAATCAATGCAACATGCCATTTCCAAATTTCTGGCGGGGTGAATTTCGTTATGTTGCTCTATTTCTCACAGACGGTGCCCAACTGACCCTACTTACTATGCAGGCGATAAATTCAAAAACAATCAATGCGCATGCGCGAAATAAAAAATAAAATGGCGTCAATTTATTCATCGTGCCCTGTATATAGTATAATAAACCAAATATCGTCGTTAAAAGTACATTCCTTGATGCAAAATATAAGAAATACATAAACAAACTCGATATAAGAAATATAAAAATATACTCAAATATTGTACCCTTCTGCAACTTAAAGCTTTAAGTGGCTACCAGCTTGTTAGATTGTCTCAAAATCTTCATGAGATTCAAGAGACAAGTCCTCATGGAGTCCACACTAAATTATAGTCTCGGATATGCGACAATATTTGAGTATCTTTTTTTTTAATATATATATATATATATACTTTATTTTAGGATATTTCATCAAAAACATGTCAAACGCTACACAAATGTAATCATGTTTCGATGCGTATTAACACATCTCATCAGGTTTTAGTAAATTACTGGTGAGTAGACAATTTATTGAAATTTAAAAACAAGATACATCCTCCTTTCACGATAAAAGGAAGAAAGGAAAAATTGTAATAATGAAAGACACAAGATACACACTCTTTTCACGAGAAAAGGGAGAAAAAGAAAAAAGTAAGAAAGAAAAGAGATGAGATGATTGGAGGGTTTGTTTTGCTTCAATTCAGATCAACCAATCGGAATGGCCTAAGCTAAATTCAAAGTAATGGGTAAAAACGAAAGTTAGGAAGGAAAAAAGAAAATTAAGAAGTTTGTATTGTGCCCTCTTTGAATGCTACAAACGTTAGAAGTGGACTCTATACATTTTCTTTTTGTATATATATATATATATATATATATATATATGTGTGTGTGTGTGTGTGTGTGTGTGTAGATATATATGTTTATATGCATACTTTGGCAAAATTAAAATTTCCGTCTATGTTTGATTTTTGTTTTACAATAATGCTCACTTTGTACAAGGCTCAAGAACCACTCAATCTAGAACATTACAGCATAAGAGGCACAATTTATTGGGATATGTGGGGAAGATAACGGTTGACCCATTCATGTCGAAAAATAATTATTTGATCCTTTGTATAGAGATTATGTACGATCTATTTTCCTAATATTCAACAACAAATTTAGTGCATTGACAAATTAGAAAATTATTTCGAACGATTGTGGGTCGAAAGATTTCGATATATTTTCCTAATATTCAACACCGGATTGAGTGCCTTGACAAAGAATAAACATATATTGAATAATAAACATTTGTTCATTTATATATCATGTCCGGCCTATTTTACTAGTATTCAACACTGAATAATGTGCATTGACAAGGAAATGAATTATTCCAAAAAATAAATGTTTGATAGATAGATGGATAGATAGATAGATAGATAGATAGATAGATAGGAACAGACTGAGATAGATAGATAGATAGATAGATAGATAGATAGATAGATAGATAGATAGATAGATACGAAATAAACCTTGTGCTATAACTAACTTTGACCAAGTATTCAAAAGATTTAACTGTTCATATTGACTGCAGTAATATGCTGCATAATTTCGGCCTTGTGCCACTCTGAAAATTGGTAACTCTCTAGATTTAATTAGAATAATCGTTTAGCATCTTGGATGTTTTAATATACAGTGTAACCCGGATATAAGAGAGTTGTCGGGACCGGAGAAGAAGTCTCTTATATCCGGGTTTCTCTTATATCCGGGTTTGGTCTATTTTATATACATTAACACAGGCTCTAATTTGGGACCAGAGAAAATCTCTCTTATATCCGGGTCACTTATATCCGGGTTACACTGTATTAGAAACTTCCATATCTGTGAAATATTTATTCATTTTTGTCTATTTTATTTTAGTGTCACATTAACACAGAGGAGACACGGTGGAGTAATGGGAGTGAGGAATCGGAGAGCCGAGGTCGAATTCCAGTCGAATCCATTACATTCACTTACGTGCTAATACCCTTGGGAAAGGTATGAATCCTCTTCTTCTCCTGCTACGGGTAAATAGCAGGCAGAAGAGATGGCAACTGGTCTACATCAGAAGGAAATGGCAACCTACTGAGGGGAAAAATCTGCTTCGTCAGTCATGTATCGAAAGATACATGATCGCCCAAGTGCGTAACACGCATGACACATAACTGACTGAAACACAGTTCTACAATCCAGCTTACTTTTCTTAAACCATTTTTACGTTTTATTTATTTCCTATATTAAATGATGGTGTTATCAGTTTAATTTACAAAGATAAAGGCGGACACGATCAGCTTCGTATCTGTCACTGAAAACTGTTCAAGGTTAAGGCTATCCTTTGGGAAAAAAAATCTGGTCACCTCGTTTTCATTAAGCGCTGATCGATGGCGCCGTTCTGTCGGTTTTATATGGACGAATTAAGTGTTACAAACAAAAGTGGGTGATCTGCGTGAGAGAAAATATATTTGGAGGATAAATAGGTGAACATTAACATGGATCGAAAAATCGACTGATTAACTCTAATTCGTTGTTAAAGATGTTTTTAATGAATATGCTGACAAATTTGGGAAGATTAATATAAAATAATTGATGGCAGTCTTTCTGTACTCCACTTGTTTTCAAAGTATTATGGGTTGTGGGATAAGAACTATAAAGCAGTGTCTTTACTAGTTGTTCAAAGATTATGATTTTCTGACTATTTTGATATACAAAAGGCTTTTAACCCTATCTGCATTAAATGGGCTGAAATAATAATTACTTCTAATTATTTCTTACGTCCTGAAGTTAACGATTTATATAATATTGTATAGAGTAGGCACGGTGGAGTAATGACGGCTCGGATTAAGTAATCAGAGAGCCGAGTTCGAAATCCAGTCGAACCCATTACATTCACTTACGTGCTAATACCCTTGAGAAAGGTATGAATCATCTAAATAACATGACAGACCGGGTTCTATAACCTTGGATGGTTACTGGTCTACTGCAGAAACATAACTGACTAACTGAACTGTATAGAATAAGGATTGCAAAAGATGCCATCCAAACGCTAAGCAAAGTATAAAGAAAGAGGAAAATTTTGTTAGAGACAAAGAAAACAGTACTGAACGGTTATGTAATACCAGTTCTTCTACATGGAAGTGAATGTTGGAAATCTCATAACAGATGAAGAAAACAGAACTTTGGCAACAGAAATTTGGCAACAGAACTGTAGTTCCACAGAAGAATGGTGACTGAACATGTGAGCAACAACGAAGCTTTAGAGAAAATTGAAACCAAAAGAACACTTATATTTAGCATAAGAAAAAAGGCACCCGGGAAATTAATGAGGAAAGAAGGGTTGGGAAATTTGACACTCACAGGATATATTAAAGGCAAGAGGGACAGAGGAACGTAGTGCATAATCTACGTGACGAGTTTGCGTAAATGGCTGACAACAGGAATTAGGAAAGATAACAAAATACAAACAAATGGACACAGTGCATTGAATAATAATAATAATAATAATAATAATAATAATAATAATAAAAATACTTAAAAAAGAAAGCAAAGACAAATGCAACCGACTAGATACAGAAACAATGGCAAGATAAACCGCTTCATGGCCAATAATCTGCCCGTACCAAACAAGCTGACGTAGACAAAATCCGTACCCATCAGTGGCTACGTAGTGTAGGGTTGAAAGCTGAAACTGAACGTTTTATCCTTGGTGCACAGGACCAATGCTTGCTAACTAGGAATTATCAAGCACATATACTAAAATATTGTGTTAGCCCAAATTGCAGATTCTGTGATAAATATCCAGAAACAATTGATCATCTTGTATCAGGTTGCACGATATTGGCACCCACTGATTATAAAACCCGGCATGACAGAGTGGGCCAATATCTGCACTGGAAAATTTGCAACTTCTACGTGAAGGAAACTGAAAGAAACCCACCACCCAGACACGGTTACGGAGATAGGACCTGTTACAATTCTAATGGACTACACAATACACACTGACAGAACAATCAAAGCCAACCGCCCAGATATTGTTATTAGAGACCACAAACAAAAAAAGTGCCTCTTTATTGATATGGCAGTCCCTGCTGACTGCAATGTATCTGAAGATATTCAAAGAGCTGTCAAAATACAAGGACCTTGAAATAGAAATCTCGAAAAGGTGGCATATGGGAACATCAACAATCCCTGTTGTAGTTGGAGACCTAGGACTGGTTGGAAAAGATTGCAGTAGACTAATTGAAGGGATTCCTGGAAGTCCATGCCTCAAAGAGATACAAAAAATTGTTCTCAAAAGTACAGCCCACACTTTACGAAGGGTTTTGTCTATGTAATTTTTTTTTTTTTTTTTTTTTTTTGTCAGTGGAAAGTGTCATGATGCCATTTCTAAACTTATGTCCCTGGGCGGGACCCGGAAAGATATGTGTAAACACCAGATATCAAAGGAAATAAAAATAATAATAATGTAGTTTGTCCACCCGACTGCAGATACTACACTTTGATTTTAGTTAGCCAGGGAGTAAAGAAAAGCGTAACTCTGTATTTACCCGAGCTACACAGAGCGGGATGTGGCACAAGGGCAGTTTAACATGAGTCTTTCCTAGATCGGAGACCCAAGCAAAAATTCCCTGTAGACATCGTAATAATAGGGTCGGGTTTGTCTGCCTCCCCAGACGAGGTTGTGGGTTCCTCTCTGCCCTAAAGCAGAGAGTTCTGACGCGCACTGAGCTTAGCGCGCGGCTAAGACCTATTGCTCTCTCAAAAGCATAACACTTGTTTTGTCAATTTAAGATACATTCACTTAATTGCAAATAAATTTGGGAAACGTATTAATGCTTCTCGCCTCGCCCCCACCGCAAGCATTGAGGTGAAGTGCACGGCAGACTGGGTCCTATAGACTTGGTTGACAAGTCAATCATGAATCGAAAGAGACATGATTTCCCAAACGTGTATCGCGTGTGACACTTAAATGAACGAAAAGATTTAAAGACAGAAAGACGTAAACAAATTGGCCACATCCGGAAAAGATATGGGACGTTAAAAAAATCGTTTTTTACTTTGTGACTATATTTCTCAGACAGGGGAATATTAGATTATACGCCTGAAAAAGGTCATAGAAGTGGTCCGCCTAATCGTCGGTATAGGAATTGGCTGGTTAACTTTAACGCCTCAAAAACAAAACTGCTCTCTATTACTCACCACAGAGAACCATCCCTGCACCCCATTAGAAAGTCTTACGCTCAATTCCTCGAGAGCACCTCTTTGCGACTATTCAGCGTCACATTGCCTGCTGACCTGAGATGGAACAAATACATTGAGTCAATAGCTTCGTCCACCGCAAGGAAAGTTGGCTCCCTGTGCCGCGCCAGGAAATTTTTCTCCCCGGAATCGATCCTTCAAATCTACAAATCAACTATTCACCCTTGCATGGAGTATTGCTGCCATATATGGTCTGGAGCTTCTTCTGTTTGTCTCAAAGTCCTTTATAAAATCCAGAGACGAATATGCAGTATAACTGGCCCTGATTTGACATCTCGTCTGCAGTCGCTCTCCCACAGACGAGCCGTCGCCCCCCCCCTCTGTCTTTTTTTACAAATACTCTCACGGTAACTGCTTCGATGAGATGCTTTCGCTGGTTCCCAAACTTCATGAATTTAAGCATTCTACGAGGCTGGTATCTCGCTCTCACCCTTTCACTGTCGTAAATGTTAAATGTAGCCGTCTCTTCTACTCCAATAGCTTCATGTCTCGCACTTCTCATCTGTGGAACTCCCTTCCCCATTCCAGTTTCCCTGGGAGCTATAATCTCCAGCTATTCAAATGTAATGTCGATCGACCTCTCCCGATGCCTTGATCTATCCCTTATTCTTCCCTTCATCTTTTCCTCTATCACTCCTCTTTGTTCTCGCTCCAATTCTCTGTAACCCCTTGCGTGCTAATGGCTTCCCGCCTTGCTTGGGGTAAAAGGCTTAACAAAACAAAGAAAAAAATAACACAATAATCTTGTTATCTATGTTTATATTTTTTATTTTCTGGATTAAGTCCCCTAGGAATGGATTTGTGATTGCTTTAACTAGTTTGAGAGGGGTGCTGTTGATGCTAGATACAGTGGTTCTGATGGAGGGAATGGGTTTGTCCTTTTTGAGTAAGCCGTATCGTGTGGGCGTTGTATGGTTATTATCTATTAGTTTATTATTCCATGATTTTCTCACGCTCCAATTCTCTGTAACCAATTCACTGTAACCCCTTGCCTTCTAGTGGCTTCCCACATTGCATGGGGTGAAACGCTTAAAAAAAATAGCAACAAAACAGTACGAAAATGATTTCAGCAACTCGAACTACTGTTACATTCATTTTGATTCCAGTTTATAAAATTTCCATCAACTATATCTGCTCTACGGCAGCCGTCTTAAAATAAAATCTATTTGATATCTGAATTTATTGGATGAGGAATATATCATTGTTTATGCTGTTTACATTCCTGATCATTGTTGTTTTTATCACCGTTATGCTTTGTAGCCTTATTCAGTGCTCGTTTCAGTCAATTTAGGGAATTTCGAACAAAACCCTTTATTCATTGTACGGAGTTGATTTTTCTTGTTCCGTTGTAATATTATAAAAAAAAGTCGATGATATTCGTTTGAATATAAATAATGTAAATAAATCTCTCTCTCATATATTTACTTTAAACCTAAGTTTCATAAAAATAAAGCCATGAAAAGGAAACCCAGACTTCATGTCTCCATCTTTCCGGCCATAAAGCTTGTTTTTACAGATAAAACATTATTGATAATTATATTACACTAACTCGACATTTATATATATTCTCCAATTTTATCTGGAGGGAGCGTTATGTATTGTGTACAGGGATGTAGCCGATGGTGAATAAAAAAAAAGGCATTCATTTTTTACAACAAATATTATTTTAAAAAGAAAACCGATTTGTTTACAAATAAACCTAATCCAATCTTCCTGACGTCATCATCACTATTTACATTATTTGGACTATTGTCCTCCTCCTTGTGGCCATATTTATCACAACATTTCGGCCGTTGTACGCTCCAGCCTTCTTCAGGTGGTTGTAATGTCGAACTGAACACTTTATACCTCTCGCTGGGGTAGACAGTTCTAATATCACGTGGCACAGTGGATAAGTGCGTTGGTTGGATCCAGTGACAGGACCCAAAGAGTTCACTACTTGGTTAACGCAGTGGGTAACGTGGAGAGGTTAATTAACAGAAGATAACTGATATGTGACATCCATTACACATGGCACGGGGAACTAGAACAATCTACTTTACGAAATAAAGGGTTCAGTTCGACATTCCAACCACCTGAAGAAGGCCGGAGCGTACAACGACTGAAACGTGATAAATATGTCAACAAAGATGAGGACAATAGTCCGAATAATGTAAATAGTTTACATAAAAAAATTAACAATAAATCATATTTAGATAAATTATATTAGGTAAGAATATATATATATATATATATATATATATATATATATATATATGTTATGTTGTCCTCCCCTTTTTCATATAAGTGGACTCGACCAGAGTGTTACTTTGACTGCTGCCGTTAAA
Source organism: Acanthosepion pharaonis (assembly GCA_903632075.3). Lineage (NCBI taxonomy): Eukaryota > Metazoa > Mollusca > Cephalopoda > Sepiida > Sepiidae > Acanthosepion > Acanthosepion pharaonis. Next base: position 8,169,619 of record CAHIKZ030004384.1, on the reverse strand, counting down.
TACCCAGAGTCAATCAGAATATAGAGAAAGTGAGCAGAGATTATGATTGAGTTCGAGCTAGAGTAATAGTGTGAGGTAACCGCTTGTAGAAGTCTCAGTTACAAGCACGTAGACTCTAAGGAAGTCCTATTTCGAGAGACTCTCTCTCTCTCTCTCTATATATATATATATATATATATATATATATATATAATCATTATTGTTATTGCTACTAACCGAGTTCCTGGATTTACTAACAGTATTACTCATTGTATTATTGTGTAAATACATTTAATTTCTTATATTTAATTCTTGCGTTTGTCATTCATTGAAGACCGAATTTCATCTCGGAATCCACAATATATATGTATCTATGTATCACTTTAAACGTTATTATTAGTTGATACTCGTATATGAATTGGTGATGCGTGTATGTATTAAAGAGTATATTTATTTTATCCACCGACTTGACCTGAAATTTCGACAAATCATATTTTAAAAAATTATGCCTTTTAGTACATCTGTCGGATTAATTAATCCGTTCTAATAAATTCCCTTTGTTTAAGTTTTGATACGAAACCGCATGCAGATATTAAAAAACTGAGAGATCATTGACAAGCGGTTTCCATTGAAAGCATCAAACTTGAGATCGCCGGACCGTCTGTGTGTTCGGGGATAAAGAGGTATAGCCACATCGAGTTAAACGCTGGTTCACCTACCCTGACAAATGCGGGTTCGATTCAGGACGAAGAATGCAAATTTCTCTTTAATTTTAATCGTACTACTCCCACCCCGGTCGTCCAAGACTCCCGCCACCGCGGCTGCTCCCTGAAGTGAACCTTTCAACCCAGAGCTAACCTTATTCCACATTGTGATTTTTTAGGTCATAAAACAGCCAAAATCGAATCTTCCCCAGGTATTTTTCTCTTGGGCTTGTCCAAACAGGCCGAAGACGTACAGGGAAAAAATAACACTTGAATAAATTGAACAAAAATAAATACTGTTTTTATATCAGTCCTCCATACAATAATTGGTTTATATCAGAGTTCACATGCAATTAATTATCAGCCCAACCCGTGTCTAAATCGGAAGTGATATTATCGTTGTTGGTAAAGTTAGTTTGCTGCCTTGGAAAGTTTATCACGAGGCTGAAGTCGGAGGCTGAAGTCGGCAGATAAACACGTAGGCTTCTCTCCTATCTCTGGTCTCGTCTCCGTCTCTTCTGCATCTCTTCTGCCTGATTCGCTTCGCTCATTCGTATTTATGGACATTCGCCCAAACTGGCGAAGTAAAAGAATTCGATAATTCTGGGGAATTCCCGTCTCTTATACTATTAACTCTCACTAAATCTCCTCAGTGAGCGTGGGTGGCTTATCTACCCACTCCTGGTATTCCAACTCAACTTTCGATCAGAGTAATCAACTCCAAAATAGGTTGTTTACAAAAAATGAAATTTTCGCTTTACAGCTTGAATTTGCAGCTGTGTGTCAATCAGCATTGCCCCCTAAGTTTTGGCCATTTTTACATTGTTCAAACTGCTCGACATACAATTCAAGTCGTTTATATGTGAATTAAATCCTCAATTCTTCCCACGGATTTTTGGTATTAACCTTTCTCGTTTCAATGTCTCATAGCACATAACACTTTCTATTGATAAGAAAAGTTTCTTAGGTTTTAATTTTACCGCGGTAGCAACAAATGATATCAAATAATCATTTTTTCCCTTATTTTGAAAACATGTATTCAGTCAAACAAGTTAAATTAAATTCGATCAAGAAAAACTGTCTGTTTAATTATTCCTTTTATTTTCTCAAATTCTTCGGGTATTTTTGAATACTTGCTTAAAGTTTTTTTTTCATCTGCCGTATATGAGGAATAATATTACATAATAGTAATCTTTTCTTTGTTTCTAACGAGAATGTTCTGTTTCTTGATGCCTTACTTAGCTTTTGAAAGGTATCTTTCGCTATGCCTATGTGCCCTCGGATTTCAGTAGAATCCTTTCCATTCTCTATGTCTGCTGTACCTATGTAATTGGTATCGTAGAGAATCGTTTTTATTTCTCATCTTCAAAATATTAGGCATCCATTATTAATAAAGCGAAAGAAACAGTATAGAACACATATTACCGATGGATTGTACACCTAAAGATAAAACCCAAAATGCACAGCGAATTAGTTGAAATAAATAAACCACAGACCAAAATATATGTCGCAGGAATTCAAAGTACTCATGATATGGAAATGAGTAACTTCCAAATTATCGACAGGATCTTCAGAATCGTGTTATTCTATATTTTTAAAACATGAATTACATCAGCAAATAATATAAATATAGTATTTAATCTAGAATTAGCCGCTGATTTTGTGACGTGGAAATTCTGAGATTTGTTGACAAGAGTTTAAAATTTCCAAACAGTCAGAATCTAGGCGCCAAAATGTCGGCTATATTAAGATATGAAGATTAATAGATGATTTCAAACAATTTAAATAAACTGATTATGAAATAAGAATAGCAGAGAAAGCACGAGTGCATTTCGATTAACATGTCAAAGCGTCAGAGGGATGCATTTCGAGTTATTGTTGCCAGAATAGCAGACATGAAATTGATCCACTGCATGAAACATACTCTTCGCAGACGGTGTTAGTTCAAAAGTGTGAAGAATACACCAATTTGTGAAATACCTAGCGAGATAGCTAGAAAGATAGGTATTTACCAGAGATAGATAGATAGATAGATAGATAGATAGATAGATAGATCATGACCAGAATTAGGTAGATGGATAGATAATTAGATCATCAGCAGAATTAGATAGATAGATAGATAGATAGATAGATAGATAGATAGATCATGACCAGAATCAGATAGATAGATAGATAGATAGATAGATAGATAGATAGATAGATAGATAGATCATGACCAGAATCAGATAGATAGATATAGATATAGATAGATAGATAGATAGATAGATAGATCAGATAGAATTAGGTAGATGGATAGATAATTAGACCAGAATTAGATAGATAGATAAATAGATAGATAGATTATGATCAGAATCAAATAGATAGATAGATAGATAGATAGATAGATAGATAGATAGATAGATAGATAGATAGATAGATCATGACCAGAATTAGGTAGATGGATAGATAATTAGATCATCAGCAGAATTAGATAGATAGATAAATAGATAGATAGATTATGACCAGAATTAGGGAGATGGATAGAAAATTAGATCATCAGCAGAATTAGATAGATAGATAGATAGATAGATAGATAGATAGATAGATAGATAGATAGATAGATAGATAGATAGATCATGACCAGAATCAGATAGATAGATAGATAGATAGATAGATAGATAGATAGATAGATCATGACCAGAATCAGATAGATAGATAGATAGATAGATAGATAGATAGATAGATAGATAGATAGATCATGACCAGAATTAGGTAGATGGATAGATAATTAGATCATCAGCAGAATTAGATAGATAGATAAATAGATAGATTATGACCAGAATCAAATAGATAGATAGATAGATAGATAGATAGATAGATAGATAGATAGATCATGACCAGAATTAGGTAGATGGATAGATAATTAGATCATCAGCAGAATTAGATAGATAGATAGATAGATAGATAGATAGATAGATAGATAGATAGATAGATAGATAGATAATGACCATAATGACAAAGATTAATGACAGGCTAAATAAATGAAATACATATATAAAAAATGTTGAATAAAAAACTACGTGATCAATCGTCAGTTAATAAAAATACCTGTATATATATATATATATACGTACGTACGTACGTACGTACGTACGATAGATAGATAGATAGATAGATAGATAGATAGATAGATAGATAGATATGAGTTGACTGTGATAGATAGATAGATAGATAGATAGAGAACATACTGAAAAAGAAAGAAAGAAGTAAAGGATGAACTAAGAAATGACTGTTGAACAGTAAACTATATATTTATAAGCCCACTCTTCTTACAAGAGGTCACCGGTCACAATATGTGGAAATGAAAAAGAGTGATTAATCAAACCGTAGAACAGTTTGTTTATTTTTTTATTCCGGTTTGTCTTTCAAGAAAGAAACAAAATGGCTTCCTTTTATGCCAAAAATATCACTTTCTTTCTTTTAAACGAAATATATTTTATATTCATTAACAAATATAAAAAGTAAATCGTAATTGATGAAATTTGGAGGGAAGTGTAAATCTATTTCACAGTAAGAATGAAAAAAACGAATATTTTTTTCGAGTTTAAGATAAACAAATCATGTAATAACGAAACCAAAAAAAGGCGGGAATATATATATATATATATATATATATATATATATATATATATATATATATATATATATATATGTATATGTGTGTGTGTCAATGAGTGTGATGTATATATATATAGGTTTAAGAAAAGTAAGCTAGATTTTACAAATGTGATTCAGTCAGTTATGTGCCATGTGTGATGCACGCTTAGGCGATCATGTTTCTTTTGATACATGACTGACGAGGCACATTTTTCAGGCAGTAGGTTGCCATTTCTTTCTGTGGTGCTATCCAAGACTATAGAACCGGTCTGTCCTGCTATTTACTTATAGCTGGGGGGAGAAGCAGACGATTCATACCTTTCAGGGTATTAGCACGTTGCATTAGACTGGATTCTTCAATCCGAGCCGCTATCCACTACACCACGGTGCCTCCCATATATATATATATATATATATATATATATATATATATATATCAAGAGCGAGAGAGAGGGGAGGACAGAATTAATTAACTTATTTTTTATCCGACATTTTTATTAACGCAAAAGTTATTATAGTGGAAACTCATACTGAAATAGACGCCCGTTTTTATATTTATTTAAAACAGTCTGTATTAAGCCTATCAGTCTGTGCATTGGAGACATTATTAAAATGGCAGATTGGGATCGAACCTGCTTCTCCTTTTACAGGAGAAACCATTGTTTTATTTGGCGTGCATTACCTGTCCGTTTGATTTGGGCATCTCCAGCTTGTAAACTGCATCTTGGGTTTTTTTTCCTTGTTGATGGTCATACTTACTAACTTCTGGCAATTGATGGCTACATTTTTTTATCTCGCTTTCTTTAACTGCATCCTGTAAGAGGTACTTTAGTTTCTACGTCAGCCATCAACAAGTTCTAATCTGCGGCTTTTATATTGTCAATATTACGCACACCAATAACAAATTCCAATTCCCCTAGGATAGCCTCGTTTTAGAAGTTGAATAAACCTGCGGAGAGGACACATACCTGTTTTATGCCTCTTTCTATTTTTTGTGTAGATTTTAGCAATTCTAAGTTGAGTCAGTTTATAACTATAATAAACATATTAAATATAAATTCTAAAAAATCATTAACCCACTTTCTCTCCTGTTGAATCGTATGAACTTATTGCCATATCAGTCATTATCACCGAGTTTAAGCAATGTTGAGTTTGGTCAGTAGCTAGAATAAACGGGTGACCTCAAGTTCGCTAGAAAGATAAGTGACCAGAATCAGATAGATAGATAGATAGATAGATCATGACCAGAATCAGATAGATAGATAGATAGATAGATAGATAGATAGATAGATCATGACCAGAATCAGATAGATAGATAGATAGATAGATAGATAGATAGATAGATAGATAGATAGATAGATCATGACCAGAATCAGATAGATAGATAGATAGATAGATAGATAGATAGATAGATAGATAGATAGATAGATAGTCAACTTGAATATGGTGGTGTGGTGTATAACGCCTCAGAATGACAAATCGGAAATCCTAGTTTGAATTGCAGTCGCGTTCCTTACATTCACTAACGTGCAAATACGCTTGTCATTTCTCCATCTCCCCATCATGGGTTAAATAGCAGGACACACTGAGTTCCATGGTCTTCGTTGGCAATCAGTCTACTGCAGAATGTAACGGCAATCTACTGCGAGCATTATTCTACCAAGTAACTCATAAACGGAAAAGAGACTTGGTCGTCCAAGCGTGTCACATTCAAACTTACCAAGACGGATCGGTCCAGCGCAAATAGGGTAATATCTTTTAAAAAATCTCTTCACTATCATGCCACGATAGTTGACAAACAAAAAAACATTGGGTGAGCACTTGTACAAACTATATCTATCTTATAATAATAAATAGCTGTTACATCCATTGTCAACCTTGACTACGACTATATTGCCTCCTGAAATATTCTCCTCTCCTCCATGAATAAAATTTTCGAATCATCTAAAGAAAATCGAATGAACGATTTCATTTTGTTTTGTATATGAAAGTCTAGAGCAATGATTCTGGGACCAGGGAGAGAATTGCAATTCTACAAATGGCCTTTGGATTCAGACAATTTTGGAAAAAAGAAATGACATGGGTCTTTTCTGCGTCAGGCAAAATTGTTGTGAGATTAAAAAAGAGTAGAAATGTTGAGTAATCTGGAGAATGATAATAGCAACAAAAATTTGATTTCAAATTATTTTTTGCAAGAAATTGTGATTTTCAGGACACAAACAATTTCTTGATAATATAAAGAATATATATCATTGGCAATCAGTCTACTGCAGAATGTAACAGCAATCTACTGCGAGCATTATTCTGCCAAGTAACCCATAAACAGAAAAAAGACTTGATCGTCCAAGCGGATCGGTCCAGCGCAATAGGGTAACATACTATTCCTCCCCGTGAATTGCAAAGATATCGAAATCAGGGAAGGCCTACATCCAACAAATTGTCTTCACGAGCTAAGAAAAAGAAAATATGGCCGACTTATTTTTTTAAATTACAATTATCAGTTTTTCCCTTTTTAAGTCCTTAAATACGTTTTTCCAGTTGTTATATTTATATGTAGAACTTCTGTGGGGATCAATGTATTATTTGATATCGATTTAAAACCAAAACACTATTTTATGTCCAGTAAATGTATCTCTAGATTATGTAAATAAGGCTGTCTAAAGGGGAAACGTACAAGTGTCGGTTTGAAAAGTTCATAGGCCGATCAAGATACTCTCAATAAATGTAGACAAATAAGGTTTATTTTTCTTCATTTTCTCTTCTATCTGTGTTGCAATGCTGAGATCCCATTGGAGGAAGTAATTTTCATACTGTTGGTCAAAAAAGCCGATAGCAGGAGATATCAAGCCATCAACACTGCGATACTCATTCCTAGTCAAATATTTTTTCGTGATGGGGAAAAGACAACCGTCAAATCCGGACTATAGGGTGGGTGAAAAATCAGTTCAAAGCCACAGTCACGACTATCATTCGCTGAAACCAAAGATTTTTGTGCTAAAGCATTGTCCTGATGAAACAAGTCTGCATTCATCAGTTTTCCTGGGCATTTGGTCTTTATAGCACTTCTTAACCGCCTCAACAAGTTATCATAGTACTCTCCATTGATGGTGTGGCCCTTCTGAATTTAGTCAAAAAACACAATGCCTTTTGAATCCCAGAAAAATGAGGCCAGATAAAACGACCTTCGTCCACTCTGGAGCAGGTAACGAGTGATGTTTTCGCTTCATGGACTGCCTCTTTTTCTCCGACTTAAAGTCATAAACGCAACACTCATCTGATGAGGGAAATATTTTAAGAAGCCAGCTGGATCTGGAAATGCCAAATTTTCCGTGACGTCTCCAGCCTGGGGCGCGTTTGATCAGGCGTCAAAAGATGTGGCACTGACCGATCAGAAACCTTTCTTATACCAAGTTCATTGTGCAGAATGTTTTAAACTCTCTCCCGGGATATGTCAGTGGCATTGGCTATTTGATTTGTAGTCAATCGCCTTGTCATCCAGCAATATGCAGTTAACACAATCAATGTTTCTGTGGCAATTGCAGAACGTACAAAACATGGGTCATTTTCAAGATACTCCCTTCCGCTTCTAAATTTAGCTGTCCACTTTTGTACTGTTGATAAACTTGAGTTGTCATCCCCTGATATGGCAAACATGTCAATATGAATATACTTATGTGCTAAATTCTTTTTCTGTTGGTAGTTAACACCATGATGTCAAATGTTGTCCATTTTCAAGAGAAGTCGCTACAAGTTACATTTGAAATCTTCTTTGGACAGTAAGATATCTGTTTATTTGGAAAGAAACGATACAATTATTGATAAGAATAGATTAATCTAATGTATGATTTCACAGCAGTAGCAGAGCTCCGTCATAGTCAGCCTCTGAACCTTTCAGCCTATCATCTCTATCTATAAAAGGCAGGATGTGTGTGTGTGTGTGTGTGTGTGTGTGTGTGTGTGTGTGTGTGTGTGTGTGTAACGAATGCACGGCCGCAATTTTCGACCTATTTGCACCAAAATTTACATGCACATTGCTCCAAGTTAGCGGAAAGGCCAAGACCAACTTTGCATTTCCCAACTCCCATCGATACTGGAAATAATCGATTTTTTCATGCTTCTACGGCAATTTTCATGTAGTTTGCGGCCATTTTCTACTAGCCAGAGTGAGAGCCAATAGTTGGCTGCCACGAATAGGCAGGAAGATTCTATTGGCCAGCGTGAGAGCCAACAGCTGAGTGACAGGAATGTTAACTAGCATGCTAGCATGCAAAAAAAATCGATAGCTGCATTCGTTACAAGTGGGAAAAATTTTAATCTGCACGGCGCTTTACTCTAATTTGCTCATTCGCTAGCTTAAACTCAACGTTGATTCTGATTCCGCAGAACTGGGTTGGGTGTGAAAAAGTATTTGTTGTTAACATTCTTTTTTCATTCGGTTTTTCCAGTTATGGGTCCTTTTTTAAAGCTGATCGTTTTGTGTTCATTTTGTTTAGTTCTTTTTTCGTAACAGATTTAATATTTAGTATAGAGCTTAGAAAAAATTCGCAGTGTGAGATAGGCAAGAAATAAGGCAGGTAGCAACATTAGCACGGCAAAGGGCACTTCCTTTAAAGGCAAGGAAGGGCAAAAATATGTTAAGTCAAGTGATAGCGATTGCTGTAGGAGTCATACGATTTTTGAATCAAGCACGGGTCATGCTGCTAGTCGTATATAAAACTGATATTTTTACGATCTTATTCAATGTTTTCGTCTTGAGTTTTAAAATGTGATTTTTTTTTCTATTTAAAGTTTCACGGTTTTTTCTTTTAACTCACGTTTTTTGTAAAAAAACACTCCGTTATTTGCATCTCAAAGACATTGAAACTTAGCGTTGACAAAACAAATAAGAAAACATCTGTGCATGAAATATTTGATGATATAAGTTTTAAATCTTTAAAAACTATGCACTTTACTAGACTTTCTAAGTGCTACATAATTATTCTGTTTATAAAATGACATCAGACTAACGACAATGACACCTGGCGTCGACAGGGCAATATGAAAATCTTGCCCTGGAAATATTTACTGATCCATATTTTTCACAGAAAACAATTCTGGCAAGATTTATACATTTTACTGGACATTCCAAATGACATATTATTAACCAGGTTTCAGAAATCCCAACAAACATTTCGTTTTAATTAAACATTGTCATCGAAGAACGTTCATAAATATTGCAGAGACGAAAAAGTAATTAAAACAAAATTCGTTGGAAATGCTGCTGTTTTTCTGAAACATGTGTTAGAAGAAATTCATTCATTGATTTTCAGAAGCTCTTTGATTCTTTTATAGGAAAACTCAGAACAGCTTTCAAAAATCAAATTTCAACTCTGCGTATAAATTTCCGGCGCCCAGTGGAAAAAATCTTTTTTTAAGTATTTACGCCAGTTTTCAAGTCGGAGGAACACGCCGACCACATTATGAATATGTTTGAAATCTGTTTTATTCGAATTTCATTAGCTGTCTTCACCGAATATGAAAGCGCATGGTCATGCAAACATGTATGCACACACACACACACACACACACACACACACACACACACACATATATATATATATATATATATATATATATATATATAATCATTTAAAAGCCTTTATTTTAAATTCAACATCATCACTTGAGAAGACACCAGAAGTGTTGCAATAAAATGGCTATTTTTGTAGTGATTTTATAGCATTTTTATGTTATAATTTTCGAATAAATGATTATATTTGCTCTACTCTGTATTGTGCACTCTCTTAAGAATAGTATTTGTTGGTTATTGGAATTTATTCCGTATACACCAATCCTATATATATATATATATATATATATATATATATATATATATATATATATATATATATATATATATATATATATATATATATATATATATATATATATATATATATATATATATACGATATTTAGCTCCGAAATTAATTCTGTCGAGCATTGTGAAGACACAGCACTAATATGTAAATATGTAAACAGTGACTATTACTGCTAATAATGCAAGATTCTCCAAACGGATTCAGTTCTCTAAGTCACTGGCATGTTTATGAAAATTATAAATACACAAGCCTCGGGTTTAGAATTTCCAACTAATTCAACCGGCTTGAAGTGATTCGATGTCTGTGATACAGCGAAAGAAGACAGTATATATATATATATATATATATATATATATATATATATATGTGTGTGTGTGTGTGTGTGTGTGTGTGTGTGTGTGTGTTTATTTGTCACAGTTTAGGCAGAAGTAGGTTGATGATAAATGTCTTGCCAGTTCCACCAGGGGCATCGAGGAAGAATAGATGTCCTCTTTCACCTTTAATCGTCGAAATAATCGAGTTATAAACACCCAGTAGGACCTCCGTTAATTTGTGTTCGTTATCAGCTATATATGCCGTCATTTCCTCTGTGTAATAGCTGATGTTCCGCATGGAGACGATTGTGAGATTTTCCGCTTCCTGCTCAGGTGGAAGTAGACCGAATTTGGCATTTCCTCCCATAGATTACACTAAGATGTCTAGGTCAGCTAATGTCTCATTTCAAATGGCATCATTGAACGCGGCCATTTCAGCTGAGGTTTACCTTCGATTCCATCGTGGAATGCCCTCTACTATGCTGGTTTTGTGGGTTGCCCAAAGCTTAAGAGGCCAACCCAGGCCGCATGTCATCAACATGATGGAAAATAGCTGCTGCAGTTGATTTTGCTGATTGCTGTCTCCTCCAGTGTCTGGTCCAGTGGGCAGTCCTCCATTATTCCCTGTTTGGCACAGGCGTCTCTGTAGGTCGTACAGACTTCTCCGGTATATCTTCGCAGGTCTGTGAATGATATAAGACCTCTGACAGTGTGCAGCAGCAGACATAGAAAGAAGCACTTCTGCTGGTTGGGGTGCACAGTGTACACCAACCCTATGTTTGCGCTTTTCTTCCCAGCCCTCAATTTCTGCTCCTTGCTTACGCCTGCTCCACCTATTGTGTGCCCTGGTGGATCAGATGGAGAAGCCCAGGATGCGCAACATTGCATCCACAGAGAAAATATATTTGCCCAGCAGATTTTCAATATTGAATGGAGTGAAAGGTTTAAAAAAACAATTCTTTATTAAATTTTTCATTTTCGTTTCGCTTTTCGTCGAGATACGAGTTGATATCATCTAATTAAACTGCTGTAAAAGTAAACATGACGGACAAGGGTACTGCTGTAAAAGTAAACATAACGGACAAGGGTACTGCTGCAAAAGTAAACATAACGGACAAAGGTACTGCTGTAAAAGCAAACATAACGGACAATGGCACTGCTGTAAAAGCAAACATAACGGACAATGGTACTGCTGTAAAAGTAAATATGACGGACAAGGGTACTGCTGTAAAAGTAAACATAACGGACAAGGGTACTGCTGCAAAAGTAAACATAACGGACAAAGGTACTGCTGTAAAAGCAAACATGACGGACAATGGTACTGCTGTAAAAGCAAACATAACAGACAATGGTACTGCTGTAAAAGTAAACATAACGGACAAGGGTACTGCTGTAAAAGTAAACATGACGGACAGGGGTACTGCTGTAAAAGTAAACATAACGGACAAGGGTACTGCTGTAAAAGTAAACATAACGGACAAGGGTACGTAGCTCATACCGATTAAGGGCGTTTGGGTTTTTGAGAAGGATGTGTATTTCCACAGCTAGATTTTTTACATAGACGTATCTAGAAAGAAAGTGTCCTTCCAACAGATTCTTATTCTACAGACCACAACAACAAACACGATGTGATTTTTTAAAGGAAGCTTGAAATATGAGCCTAGGTAAAGTTTCTATCGCAAATAATCTCAATTTAAATCTTATTTTACATTTAAATGACCGAATGGATCGAGATAATTTCTTTCTATTTATTAAATTTAAACTTGGCGAATTTAATGATGCCCATGGCGAAATTTTAAACGAATTATTTTTTTTTGCAAATTAAACGAATTAACTTTTTTCAATGTAAACACACTAGAGATCGTATTCAAATAAATATTATGCGGAATTAACATGTTAAATAAAGATTTTATTTAGAAAATAAACTGCGATTCGTTCAGATGTTACCCTTCTTTTATATAATCCAACAAAGGTTCATATCTGTCTGAAATTTTAAGATTTATAAGAGTTATTATTCCGTAACACGTGTATCTTAATTTTTAAAAAGTTAGCCAGACTAATTATCTCCCTTGTTTAAGCACATATAAACAGTGTTTCGCGTAGACCCGGCGGTGAGCTGCGAGCTAGGATCCCTAGCGGTCTCATTATAGAAGTGTATAAAAAACAATGAGATTATTAACAAAGTGGATGTTAGTTTAATATGTATGCAGTATTGCATCAATATTGGTTGACGTGTTTAGGCGGCGATTTGATTCAGACTAACATAGAAAATACATACAGGGTTGTTCAAAAAGAATGAACCGATTTCATGACGTATTGCTTCAGTTCTCAAACATCGTCGTGGAATGAGACAGTGATCATTAGAAAGTTTTGAATGGCTGCTATGGAGGCGCTGTAGCTGCATCGTATCTCTGTCAACGTTCAGTTGTTTGTTTACCACCGATATGGCGAGTCCTCACTAAAAGGCGTACTGCATGTCACGGTGCAGTGTGCTTATCAAAGGCAATTCGACATTAATCCGCCCTCTCCTAAGAACATTCAACGGTGGTTTAGACAGTTTCAAGAGAGCTGGTGTCTGTGTAAAGAAAAAAGTCCAGTATGACCACAAGTTTCAGAAGGACAATTGGCGAGAATCCGTGTTGCGTTTGAGGAGAGTCCACGGATGTCCACATGTCGAGCTAGCCGTGAGTTTGCGATCTCTCAGTCTTACAGACCACGCCTCGTTCAGGCACTTACCTAGACTTTGCTCTTTGTGCTTGGCCAGCGAGATCCCCAGACCTCACCGTGTGTGATGTTTTCTTGTGGGGATACGTAAAAGATCGCGTTTATATTCCACCGCTACCCACTAGCCTCGATGACCTTAAACATCGAATAACAACAGCCATCAACTCAGTGGATCGTGATATGCTGATACGTGTCTGGGGGGATTTATCATATCGGATTGATGTTGCCTGTGCTACCACACTGAATACTTGTAAGACAGGAAATAAAAGTTGATTATAAGTAGAATACTTGTGACTTAACTGGACTATTCTATTGCTTTTCTTAATTAAAATATTGTGTAATGAAATCGGTTCATTTTCTTTTTTTTTTTTTTTTGAATAATTCAAAGTAAGGTCCGTAATGAAATCGAACATAACCGGACATCTCAACTTCGCTCATTTTCCCACTGACCTGACGGGACTCTCACTATCTTTGCTCCAAATCCTTTCTTGGCAACTGGTATGACGAACATTTTTCCCCCAGATGTCCCGACTACATCAATTTGAGCGTATTACTAGATTGACAGCTAGGTCTCATTTTTTTTAATGTTGAAATAGGTAGATATAACCGCCAATTCTACGCCAACAATTTCTTTTCTCGCAATCACACCCGCGGAACTCCCTTCTGATTTCTTGCTTCCCAGAAAACTACAATCTTCAGAAATTTAAATTAAGCGTCAATCTCAATCTTCTGCCTTTTTCTTGAACCCTGTTCCTTTTTAGTTCTCAATTATCTCCAATATTTCCAGCAATAGCCACTGGCATATAGAAGCTACCACGACATTCACATGCGAAATGAACAGTTAAAAATAGATCCTCTTTTGTTGTACTGTCCACTTCATTTCGATATTCCTCATGGTTGTATATTAAAGGGAGCCAAGCGATCAGTCTTACATGTTTGGCCATTTGATTTTTTCTACAGTTTCTCACTGCGACAATCCGTAAAGTTTCATAAATTGATAAGGAAAGATAAGATATAAAAAAAACATCCAGCGACATTACACATTCAAGTTGCCTTTCTAAGATATGTTTCGTAGTCGTCCAGAATCGTAAACGGACATCTATGCTCGGTATTATAGGGCGAACTTTCAAACTTTGTTTCACGTTTGATAACCTCCAAAATGTCTGAACATATCTTTTATCAATCGCATCAGCGATAAGGCAGATTCTGAAATATCGAATCCGCAACGTAGTGATTAATTTGATAATTCAAAATTAATTCAGAGCAAAATGTCTTTCATTTCTTTATATCTGCGCAAAACGAACAGGCTTCATTCACCTGCGCTGGTAGATGTAATCATTCAACAAAATAAATTTTACGCTCCAATATTATATATATATATATATATATATATATATATATATATATATATATATATATATATAAGTGCGCAGGGTATGCAGAAAATAGAAAAGAACACGTTGGGTGCATAATCCGGAGTTCCTTAGTATTTTTGATTTTATTTTTAAGAAGACAGTGCTCCATACAGAAGTAGAGCTTTATTATAATATTTTTTTGTTTAAAAATATGATTCCTTCGCTACATAAGAGTTCTCATGTTTCGAAAACGAGAGCCGAAACCATCCAAATAATTATTAAAATCAAGTTGAATTGAGGTGTTTAGTCCTGTTTCATCTTCAAGCGAAATTTTAGGAATAAGCTATCTCTTGGTTTACGTGTTTTTAGGCATGGTCCGTTATAACATTCGTTATTGTGGGAGTGGCTAGCCTAGCGAAGGAATCATATTTTTATGTAAAAGCATGATTGCTAAAGAGTATAGAGAACGATGGTAAAGAGGCGTGTTTGAGGAAAGGATACAGACAAGGACAGGGAACAAGCTCAGGATGTCAGATGTCGATTGACATTACACTTGAATATTTGAAGATTATAGCCATCGGGGAAGCAACTAAGGGGAAGGGAGTTCCACAGACGGGAAGTGCGAGAGAATAAGCTGTTTCAAATGAAGAGACGGTTACATTTAAGCGTTTTGACAGTGAAAGAGCAGGATCGAAATGCCAGCGTGGTAGCTCGTTTAAATATAAATGTAGTTCGGGAACCAGCGAACGTAGCTCATCGCCGTGAAAATACTTGTAGAAGAGACAGAGGGAGGTCACGGCTCGTCTGTGGGATAGCGATTGTAGATTAGACGCCAGATCAGAACCTATCATCTTGCATATTCGTCTCTGGATTTTTTCAAGGACCTCGGGACGTACAGCGGGAGTAAAAATCGTTTTGTATCAGACCCACTGTGTTCCCCAATTGTAAGAGGAAAAGATCATTCAAGCCTTTCGTAATAGTACCAACAATTCATATTTGGGCTTCCATCTTCAAAGTCCATTTAAAAAGCATCAAGAGAACAATAAATAGGTTAAAAACATGAGAAAACAGCAGAGAGAAAAAGAAGATCAAGCGGTCACAACAGGAAGAGGGTTTATCATTTCAATTTAGATGTAAAGATACCAGTTAGAAAAGATCCAATACAATACATAAGACGTTCGGTACGTGAGAGAACAGTTTCATCAATGACAGTCCAAAGATCAGTGAAAAAAAGACTTGAATTTTTTTTGAAAATGAAATCGTACGTGAAACGTGTGTGGAACTGTGTTACTTCAAGTTAGAAGGTTAGAGTGGACGAATATCATCTTGAATAAGTTGGAAAATTATTCTAGAATAATAGATATATATTTGAACATTATTTCCATCCTACGGGAGCTTCAGATCCTTAGCTATGATTAATCAATGATGAACATGTCATTTTCCTTTATGATCGATTTCGTCACGATTATTCTGTTAAACTTGTAGAGTAATTATACATTCGTATCGTTCAAAGTAGAGTCCAGTAGGATTACAAAAATCTCGTAGAATTCCAGTAGGATATCATTAATCATTTATAAGCTAGAACAGTTCAAATCTTAATCTAAAAATAGGATAATTTTGCTCTCACTCGATTTGGACAATTTTGCTGTTACACGCGGTGTATATATATATATATATATATATATATATATATATATATATAGAACAGTAAGATATATAATCCGGTGTTCTTATAGATATTTTCATTTTTCACAAAATAGTGCCCAATGTAAATTTACAGAGCATTAATATTATAAATTAATTGATTTAAAATATGTTTTTCCGCTACACAGTTCTAACCATGTTTCAAAAATGGAAGCTGAAAGCTCCGAATTTAATTTTGTAATTAAATTAAAGACATTAAATGGAACTAATGTCTTTAATTTAATTTAATTACAAAGTTAAATTCGGAACTTTCAGCTTCCATTTTTGAAGCATGGTTAGAACTGTGTAAAGGAAAAAACATATTTTAAATCAATTAATTTATAATATATATATATATATATATATATATATATATATATATTATCAATTAATTTATAATATATATATATATATATATATATATATATATATATATATATATTTCTAATAATGTAAGATGTATAGCTACTCTGAGTCTCTACTATACTTATACTTACTATATGCAAATGAAAAAATTCAATTTATTGATTGATGTGTTTTATTAATAATCGATTCAGTTGCCCCTAGCCTTTCCGCAAGTGCATGTGTGCGATCAACGACCTCAGAATGAGACCCGGGATAGATCTCCAGGGCAAAGCAAAGTTTTGAAATATTAATTTTAGAATCGACGCTTCAGTGTGCAAGATAGATTATTTACTTTGCTTGTTGTAAATTCAGGTGAAACGATTAATTTCATCTCGAATATTTTGACTCCTTTTATTTCAGGAGGAGAGCAATCATAGCTCTCCCAAAACCCTTTCTTTTGGGACTCTAAATAACGTTTGACTTTTTACCTTCACTCTTTCCCTTTAGGTTCTTGGCGCTACAGAATCACAAACAAAGCACTGTGACAAATGCCAGAAACAAAATCAACAACGAGAATGGATATTGCATGCAACTTACTCTTTTTGAGTAAGTTCACGACTACTTATCATCTCTCAGCTGCGACTCTGTCTTTGGGCGGAGTGGGCTCAGGGGTTTCTCTGTCAAAGGACAGAGGGGCAAATGAGGAAAATAATACTGAAGAGGTGCCCAGCCCTGGGGAACAGCTGCCCGAGGCCGCGCCCTCCCATTGCACCAGAGGGAGGGATCGGCGCTCACACCGAGGCCAGCGCAACCAACAGATGCAGGGGCTGAGGGGAATTTTGGTGAGAACCAAAATGCTTATGAACAATTTTGTTTGTAAGCAGGCCGCAAGTTAAACATCTCTTCCTTTTTTTCAATATTTTTGAAAAAAAAAAAAAATTACAAACAAAATTATTCATAACAATTTTGGTTCTAACCAATCGAGGTGCAAATAAATGCAGCGGAAGAAAGTTGCATCTTTGTTGTGAGTAAATTGTTTTTGTCTATATGAAAAAATTATAATAAATAATTATAGTTCTACTATCGATATTGAGCCCTCTTTTGAATTAATGTTGTGCACGTTAGAATTTATATATTAATTTCGTTCTCTTATATATATATATATTATATATATATATATATATATATATATATATATATAAATGTAATTAGAACGAGATTAATATATAAATTCTCATTACATTTATATATATTATTTCTCATTACATTTATATATATATATATATATATATATATATATATATATATAATTTTATCATATAGACAAAAACAGCATTCTCACTGCAAAGATGCAACTTCGTTTCGGTGCATTTCAACTGCAGCTCGACAAAAATGGTTATCAACTAATCTGCCTGTAGGCAAGCCGTATATGAAACGTCACTTCCTTTTTTTCCATTTGTTTGAGAAAAATATATATATATGCGAAAAAGGTGACGGAATGAAACAATGAGTGCTTGTTGATAGCGGTTTGGTGAAGGAGGGATGGAGTATTGAATGCTGGCTAGTCTGAGAAGATACCTTGCCGATTACCACGGTCAAAAGTTTAGACACATCATCTCACAAGCGTCCTAAGAGTGATGTGTGGGGGAGGAAAGGTAGGAATAGGAGATAGTAATATAATGGAGTAGGTAGGGGATAAATTCTAGCGATAATCATAGTAGTAATATATATATATATATATATATATATATATATATATTTTGATACATATATATATATATATATGTATCAAATATATATATATATATATATATATATATTTGATATATATATATATATATATATATATATATATATATATATATATATATATATATATATATATATATATGACTGTTTATAAGTAAAAATCTATGTATATATATATATTTTTATTGTCACCCTTTTTGCCTCTCATATTTTTGTTAATCCTTATACGCCCCCTCTCAAAATGTACTTTTTTGTATTTCAAAAAATTTAAATTGAAATTGGTTATGAAACATCCTGGTTGTAGGCAAGCCGTCCAGGATTGTTCATACCCATTTTCGATTCTCACCCGTCGAAGTGCAGTTGAAATGCACTGAAACCAAGTTGTATTTTTGTTGCGTGGAAAATGGTTTTGTCTATATGATAAAATTATAATAAATAAATAATTATCGCTCTTCTACAATCGGTATCGAGCTTCTTCTGGATTAATGCTGTGAACGTTGGAATTTATATATTACTTTCGTTCTCATCGCATCGATATATATATATATATATATATATATATATATATATATATATATATATAAAAGACATTATCGTTATTCCTGTTGGTTTATGATGTCTTAACAGAAAATATTAATGCATTATTAGATATTATTTTCACTAATGATGAGTTACAAGTTACCACCTGTGGCTTTCTTGTCTGACAAATATGGACTTAGCCATTATATTTTAATTTAATCTTCTGCTTATTATTTTAGCCAGCTTCTCGCCAGAAGCACCCGCGCAATTAAAATATCTTCATATTCAATACGAATCTATTTAAATTTCTACACCAAGTGTTGTTAAGGCACATAATCATTTTCATCGAAATATAGGATTACTAATGAGCCACATCACTTTCGTATTCACTTTGTAAAGAGTAAGTTCCGCTCAGAGATATTTTTTCTCAAAACTGTTACTTTCTGGAACAAACTCCCAAGAGGAAGTTTCTCGGATCAATACAAAGTTAACCTCTTCAAGCCATGAGTTGATCGATAACTATCCTTCATATCTTCCTATTATATATACCTCTTCCCCAACCGATTTCCGTATATACAGTTTTTCTGCCACAATTAAAATGTGTGGGGGGTACTACTAACTCTATTTTGTTTAGTCTCTTGTATATATATATATATATATATATATATATATATTGAAGGTTTTGTGGTGCACCAGTAAACTCATCCCACCACTGTCAAACGGAGATAAAAAAAGGCGTGGTTTGGAAACGTTACAAGCCATGACAGCCTGTGCCAGCCCATCGTGCAAGGCACCTTAGAAGATGGGTGTAGGAGAGGATGCCAAAGCAAAAACTAGTTGGACAATGTCAAACAATGGACAAGTATCACTATACCAGAAATGTTGATGGCTTCTTTTGATAGACTGTTGTGGAGGAGATTCTATATGGTTTCTGCATTCGGATCTCTACTCCAACTATAAAATTCAAGGGAATGTTGTTGTTGATGATGATGATGATGATATAATTTGTATTCATTGTAAATATTCATTGGGATTTCATTATTTTTTTATTCCCCACGCCTACAGACCAACTGTACATACGGGAACTATTTACGACTATATAGAGACTTGAGGTATTATGGTGACTGTATTAAAAATGGTAAGTAAGAATGTATTGTTTTGGTGCAAGGAATAGTGTGGTATGTTTTGGCCAGTAATCATGGCGAGTTAAGTTTAAAATAAGACAGACTGAAGACCATCCTTCCGCAATCCCTCCTTTTGGCCTTGTGCCACATTTTTGCATTATAAAAAAAATAAATATTATTTTCCTTTTTCATACCTAGTTTTAAGAATTTAAGTGCCGTCATAGATTGGTCTCAAGGTCGCATCTACTTACAGTTTAAATGGTTAGAGGCATCCGTATGTCCTATGCTAACTGTTTCTTCTCTCACACTTCTCGCTTGTGGAACTGACTTCTGGCTTCTTTTGCTTTCCAGTCAACTTAGATCTTAAAAAATTTAAATGCAATGTCAGTCGTTCATTTATTCTTCTCTCTATTTAATTTTTTTTTTCACATATTCTCTCACGTCATGTAACCATTTGAATTTTAGTGGCATTATTGCCTTCATTGTAGGGAAAATGATTTAAAAAGAGCGATTTAATTGATATGATTTTCCTCCTGTATAATAAGCCATTTAATTTACTAGAAAAAGACTTTATTAACATGATGGGGCATCCATATAATACGACATTCAATTCAATAAATAAATGGCAGATTTTTGAGTTGCGGATAATAAGCCATCTTTGAAATTTGCCTTAATCATTAATGATAATTAACCTCGTAAATGCTTCTTACGTATTGTGTCATTTCATTCAATAATCATGGAAAATTATGGTTCTTGGACTTAACAAAGAGAAATGGTACACGCAGAAGAAATAGAAATCTTTTTAATCAGATTCTTCGGGAGACTCTACTGATATTGATATTAGAAAGAGCAGGCAGCTATTTACGATATAAAGAATTGGAGGAAGATGTCACTGTCCATACGGCTTGACGGACCTCGTTAATACATATTTCTAATTCAGTCTGCATTAAGTGACATTCTGTATTGCAATTTTAAATTATTTATTTAGCAAGTGTAACGATACTGCCTTGCTTTATTGTCTTGCTTTGGGTGATATGTTTAAAAACTAAAATATGGGAATTAGCTATTTCAGTACAAGAAAAATTTGGCATTAATTGACTGAACACTGGAATTTATTCAAACAGGTTTTCAGAAAATTAGACTTCTCAAGTCCACTAACTGTTATTCCTACTTCCATTATAGATGGTAGTTTCCTTCCAAACTATTTTTCTATGTGTTGATTGAAATTTATAAAATGTTCCTCTTAAATAATTTTTACAGAACAGTGGGCTTCTCAAATTTCCTAAATATTTTCACTCCTTCTAGTAATATATGGGCGTTTCTATCCTAAGCTTCTGCTTAATGTAGTATGGAAGATCAACAGCTTGATTATACCATTATTTTTCTTTTAGTTACATGTGCTCCCCATTTTTGCTCTTGCTGTTGGGGGGTTCAAATGAGGCAAATTGTTATTTGGTAAAGCACCTTGAGATTCTTTCTCTACCAATCTGTTGCAGGATCGCCTTTTTCAAGATTAATAGCATTTATTATTCTGCAAGTTTTAATATCACTGATTTGTGAAAACGGTTAAATACAGCGACAGTTTTAAAATGAATTGGTTGACATGCCCGACGTCTATATGAGAGTCGAGATCTGACGAGGCTATTTAAGAATATTTTCACATATTTACTGAATCAAATAGATTTTATTAGTTTTCACTCTAATTCTTTTCTTTGTCGTAGTGTAGGAATTTGAAATACTCATCAGGAGTTATAATTATTTTACTCATGGTTTATTGTCGCTGCTGTTAGAAGTATTCAATCATATGTTGTTTTTTTGTTTTTTATTTGGTAAATAAATTCATTTGTAATCTTGTATGGCCAGCCTATAATATATGTTTGGGACATGAAAATTAGATGCAGAAAAATAAAAAAAATGGTGTATATCAAGGCTGAAATGTTCGAAGTTCGAATAACTTACTAAATTTTGACCAAGAGCGTCTTGCTCGGGTCTAGTTATAATTCAATATATATATATATATATATATATATATATATATATGTGTGTGTGTGTGTGTCTGTCTGTGTGCATGTGTGTGTGTGTGTGTGTGCGTGTGTGTATATGCGCACTGGACAGTGCCCGCGTGTGCGTGAAAATTTCAGCTTGAGTATATCTTTAAAAGAACAATATGGATTTGCTTTGATATTGTCCCCATCCCGTGGACGAAAAGCGCCCACTAAGATAACTTTTTCTTTTTTTTTTAATATATATATATATATATATATATATATATATATGTATATGTGTGTGTGTGTGTGTGTGTGTGTGTGTGTGTGTGTGTGTGTGTGTGTGTGTGTGTGTGTATTATTTATTAAATATATTCAACTCCCAAGCATAATTTATCTTTGGATGCGAGTTTTCAAGTAGGAATTTTTATTTTTAAACTTAACCTTATCTATTAAATTTTACTAAAAAAAAAATCTTTTCGCACCTCTCTTAGTTTCGAATTACCATTTCCTTCTGCATGTAATCCCAATTTAATGTCATAAGGTCAATACCCGGGTTTCATTTTATGAAACCTCTTCTCTTTAAGACTACTAACTTCCATCCTCCTCTGATGCATGTTTGTTTTTTTTTGTTTGTTAGCGTTTATTTATTGATATTTTTTCAACACTCCTGTGTAACATGAAATTCCGGAATTATGAAATATGAAAGTCCTGACGTAGGCCTTTCGAGCAGATATGTCCTTTTCAGATGATCTCAATGAGAAAATTTGCATTCCTTCCATAATTGAGTAATTGGACATTGCTGGGAAGCCCTCTGTGTCCAAGAAAAAGCACACGTGATTTAATGATTGTTTCCTATACAAAGGGGATGGCGGAGTTTCGACCATTGCCGAAGGGGACATTTTTTTCAATTTAGATTCGCAAATACACAAACGGGTGGTAGATTTACACTGAAGAAAAAAAAATGTACAGGTTTTCTACTGAAACACCTACATAGGAAATAATGAATAAAATTTAAGAAAATAATTCATCGGATATATATATATATATATATATATATATATATATATATATATATAATGAATTATTTTTTATATATATTTATATATTTTATTTTATTTATATATATATATATATATATATATATTTGTATATTTTATTTTATATATATATATATATATATATATATATATATATATATAGAGAGAGAGAGAGAGAGAGAGAGAAAGTCAAGAAAGAGGTAAAAAATATATTAAGGACAAAGGGGATGTAGAAATAACGAAAAAAGAAATACAAATGAATTTTTGCAAGATTGAAAAATATTCTTTCCTCCAAAAAGAAATATTGTACCAAAAATTGTCAAACTACCAGCTTTCCACGTTTTGTACGCATGTGTAAATCCAATCCAATGAAATTCTAACGGACGAGACACATCACAAAACTTTTTTCCAGTTTTCATAATATTTTTCTAAATACTAACGAGTGGATGGGTGATTCCCGGATGGTCCGTCTACGAAACTCTGAGTCGAAATGCTGAAGTTAGCAACAATCAGCTAAATCGCAAAGCATTGAATTGTACCATATATATATATATATATATATATATATATATATATATATATATATATATATATAAAAAAATATATCGATACCACGAAGTGAATACTGTCTACAGACAGATCGAATTATTCACGAATTTCGAGTAGAGAATATAGTAACGGTGTTTTACAGCTCAGATTCATGTGTTCCAGTATCAGCGTGCCTTAGGTAATTTTGCTTAGTTCACGTAGGTTCCCCTTTTTATTCATATATATATATATATATATATATATATATATATATATATATATATATATATATATATGGTCGCCTGAGTACACTGTTCCTTACTGTTTAGGTAGAAGTCTGTCTTTTAGTCGTCTTTATTTAGTTTACATTTCTTTTCTCGTTGTTTTTTATATATTTTGTTCGTTATAAAAAACTTCGTATATATATATATATATATATATATATATATATATATATATATATAGAGAGAGAGAGAGAGAGAGATAGAACTGAGATAGATAGAAGTGAGATAGATAGATTGATAGATAGATAAGAACAGAGGGATATATATATATATATATATATATATATATATATATATAAATATATATATATATATAGATAGATAGATAGATAGATAGATAGATAGATAGATAGATAGATAGAATAAATGAGATATGTATGGTTTATTTCATTAGAGCATTCGAAATGTGATGTTACATAAGAACAAAGTGAGATAGATAGATAGATAGATAAGAACAGAGTGATATATATATATATATATATATATATATATATATATATATGTGTGTGTGTGTGTGTGTGTGTGTGTGTGTGTGTGTGTGTGTGTGTGTGTGTGTGGATAAAAATATATCTTTTTTACCTGATATCTGCTTTCAAAAAGGAAAATGAACTTACCTGAAAATAGAAGAAAAATATTTCATTTAAACAGTGAGAAACATTTATTAACTGTGTATATTGAAACAAGTTCGTATTTTAACATGAAAATTGCACGGAACGCTCTACGTTAATTTGGACAAGATTTCTCATTCAAAGGCGTAAAACAATTAGTTTTCTTTTTCCTTGAAATAAGTGGCAATCGAATCACCTGTTTACGACAATTTCTCGAGTTTACATCTGAAAGCGATAGTTAAAGATGTAGATATTCAAATACACACATACGTACCTATATATATATATATATATATATATATATATATATATATATTGGTATATACAGAATGAATTCCAATAACCAACAATTACTATTCTTAAAAGAGTGCTCAATACAAAGTAGAGCAGATATATTTATATATATTTTTTAAATTTATAACATAAATATGTTATAAAATCACCTCAAAAAATAGCCAAACTTCATCACTTGATAAGACACCAGGGTGTTGAAACAAAATGGCTATTTTTGTAGTGATTTTATAGCATATTTATGTCATAATTTTTTCTAAAAAATTCACCACTATAATCAAATCTCATGTGCCGGTGTCGGGCTGTCGGTTTCCTGAAAATGATCTGTTTGACCTCATACGTCGAATCTCGACGGAGAGTCGATTATATATATATATATATATATATATATATATATATATAGAGAGAGAGAGAGAGAGAGAGAGAGAATTACGTATGACAAAGTGGGTAAAGATTTCTTGAGCCACGTTTCGTCCTTAATCATCGGACTAAATTTGTCATGTTGGTGCGAAAAGAGAGATGCTGGGAATTATTATCTAGCTGATTTTTTTTTACTTTATTTTTCTTTCTTTCATTTTTGTTAGTAGATATCCCACACTGTAATAATAGAATTTCTGCCAGGAATGATGAAATGTCCTAAGATCCCAGGTGTAAATTTACTGTGAATGATTTTGCAATCAAGTCACTCTCTAGATAATTTCGCCGTTGTGAATTGTTTTTTCCTTTGATCAGAGTAGAAGTTTTTATGTCAAAATTGTGATAAGTCTCGTTACACTCGGCAACCAACGCATTTGATGTATTATTTTGCAAAATGTCTCTTTTGTGTTCATGTCGTCATTCATTTAGATTCCTTGAGGTTTCTCCTATGTATTTTTGTGACAATTATTACAGGCGATCGATTAAATTCCTCCCTCAAGTTTTAGCCTATTGTTTAGTATTGACTTAGTCTTTTATTGTTTTAGATCTAGTAGTGACAGATTTTATACTGAGTTTAGATAGATCTTTTCCAATTGTAGATGTGAAAAGTTAGACGATTTATATATATATATATATATATATATATATATATATATATATATTTAGTTGATTAATGTGAGTTTGTTACCCTAGGTTTCACACGCTTTTGCGATCGTCAGACAACGTTTGTTTGTCTGACGATCGCAAAAGCGTGAAACCCAGTGTCACAAACTCACATCAATCCAACCAAATATATTAGCTCTATCTCTGATATTGAGCGCTTTCTAATAAGTACCATATATATAATATATAGATGATAATATATATACACACACACACACACACACACACACATACATACACACACACATATATATATATATATATATATATATATATATATATATATATATATATATTTGATACATTGGGTTTCTCAGCAGGGGCTGGTTTATATTTTGGAATATTTATGTGCCTTTTGTTTCGCATTGAATATAAAATAATTAGGGCCCTGCACACGCTTTTAAAGTGTTTTCAATGTATTTCTCCTCTTCATGTAAATATTGAGGGCTGCAAATTCTGAGTGCTCTTAAGTAGATTCCGATGATTATATGGGATTTTATTTTGATATTAGGATGAGAATAGAAATTTATTACATCATTTTTGTTGGTTGATTTCCGGTGGACACCAAGTTTTGAACTGTAGTTAACGTGGTGGAGCTTGATATCTCGGAAAGGTAAGAAATTGTATTCTTCCATTTCGTATGTAAATTCTATTGTATGTTCGACTTTGTTTACTTTATCTACTAGGTTAGTAAATCTGTATCACGAGGATAAAATTAAGAGAAGTTTGTTGATAGTTTGGATGAAATATTTGGTTAAAGAGCAAAAATTCTAAGAAAATATTTGTCATCACTCCAATGAGAGGCGATTCCATTGGTAATCCAATTTTTTATTTTTATTTTTTGAGGTCATTGATTTCCTCACCCTAAAACAACTTCCTGAGCGGTGAAAATGAGTAAAACACATCCATAGCAAAATGACATTCAAAAAATAGAAAAATATATTTTAATTTATTAGAAAAATTATATTTTATGGTCTACAAACCTTATATCTAAAATACGTACATTTACTCTGAGAGTATAAAATTACGTGCAACTTATCTGTTGGCAAAAGCAAAAAAAAAAAGAAGATTTCAGTAATAAATAACCCCTAGAATTTGATATGTTTTAAAAAAAGTTCAACCAACCAACAATACCTATTTATAGTAAAACTACCGGTAATACATATTTAAAGAAAATGACCATCAACACATTTTATCCACATTTGAAGGCATATAGTTACGTTCAAAATATATTTAACTGAAACCATATTTTTGTTTTCAATATATTTGGCTTCCAGCATTAAATAACCCATAGAGGTTGATATTCGATA
>CAHIKZ030004384.1:8132500-8137500 GCA_903632075.3 Acanthosepion pharaonis | reverse complement strand
AACGAAACTGTCGATCAAAACCTAGAAGGAAAATTTAAAACCACTGTTTTGAGAAACATTTATTAACAATAAATAAAATAACCCATATACAAAAGTATTTAACACCAATGCAAATATTATGCTAGAAGAGATGTGTCGTCATGATTCCTACCCATATTGATATGATGTGATATGTCGACCAATGACAGCACTGCACGACACTCAACTGGCTATTAGATAACAGCTTTGAGACACTGCAGCTATTCTGTTGCCACTACTGCAAGAAAATGGTGAAAACAAAAGAATTGTTGAACGACATGCGGAAGAAGATCATAAAAAATCACAAAGATGGTAAGGGATATAGAAAAATCGCTCAAGATTTGCATTTGCTTGTGAGTACATTTGGTGCTGTTGTTCGAAAATGGAAAAAAATTCGATACTATTGAAAACATTCAAAGGAGTGGTCGTCCCCGTATCTTAAATGTGGCTAATGAGTGATACATTTCCCGTACTGTGAAGAAAAATCCATTTTCAACTCGTCGAGAAATTCAGAATGATTCGAAAAATGCCAGAATTGAAGTTAGTAAAGATACAATTAAAAGATCACTGAATCGTGCAGGTCTCACTTCAAGATCACCGAGAAAAACTCCATTACTGAAACGCCGATATGTACAAGCCCGTTTGAATTTTGTAAAGAAATATGAAATTGAATCTAATGATTTCTGGGAGAATGTAATTTGGTCAGACGAAACGAAAATTGAGCTTTACGGACGAAACATGCGCACTCATATATGGAGGAAAAAAGGAGCGGAATACGAGCCAGTAAATACCATCCCTACAGTCAAACATGGGGTGGAAATATTATGGTGGGGGTTGTTTTTCCTCAAATGGAGTAGGAAAATGAAAATCATCGAAGGAACAATGAATGCTGCAAAATACACTCAAATTTTGTCAACTCTGAACAGTGCCTCATCTTTGGGACATGGTCGTGATTTTGTATTTCAGCAAGACAATGACCCGAAGCATACTGCTAAAACAACTAAGAATTGATTTAATAATAATGACATTAATGTCCTGGAATGGCCAAGTCAGTCACCGGATTTAAATCCAATCGGAAATTTGTGGAAACTATTGAAGTTACGAATTCATAAAGAAATACATCGAATTTAAACAAATTGAAGAAAATTTGTGAAGAAGAATGGGTCAAAATACCAACAAGTACCTGCAAGAAACTAGTTGAAGACTACGGGAAACGACTGGAGGCTGTGAAGCAGAACAGAGGCTACTGTACTAAATATTAGTAAAGTGTGTTAAATACTTTTGCATATGGGTTATTTTATTGTTAATAAACGTTTCTCAAAACAGTGGTTTTAAATTTTCCTTCTATGTTTTGATCGACAATGTTCGTTTAAATATTTCCTATAAGTTTCGTTGAAATTGATCTGTTATTTTTTTGAGATATGTAAGAAAAAACCAATGTGTTAAATACTTTTGCTACCCACTGTATATATATATATGCGTGTGTATTATATATATATATATATATATATATATATATATATATATGTGTGTGTGTGTGTGTGTGTGTGCGCGCGCGCGCGCGTGTTTGTGTATGTGGAGGTGTCTATGTGGGTGTGGGTGTCTGTGTGAACAGAGATAGCGAGATAAAAAGATATTTATAACTGGGGTTATGTAAACAGGTATTATTTGATAGTTAAAGAAATCTTGTAAACGTTCATGACAACACTCATTACGTACATGCTGAAGAGATAGATAGATAGATAGATAGATAGATAGATAGATAGATAGATAGATAGATAGATAGATAGAAAAATAAAGAAATAAAGAAAGAAATATATGTAAGTACAACCAGAATTAAATTTATAAATAAATAGATATGCAGATAGGTAATGACTAAGATAGATAGATAGATAGATAGATAGATAGATAGATAGATAGATAGATATTATTGGTTTATTCAAGTATGGATTCCAGAATAAATTCTGATTTTGGAAAGAGGCATAATTTTTCAGCCAAACCGGAGATAGATAGATAGATAGATAGATAGATAGATAGATAGATATGAACATACTGAGATAGCTATTCAATTACCTACTTCGAGATTAATGTTTATCGTGCAGGTGAAATAGGCATTACTCTCATGGAACGTCCTGAATATGGGAAGAGACTGGCCAACGTTTTTTTTCCGGTTTTGGACGCCAGAGTCTTCTCTTGAGATGACATAATTTTTTTCACTAAAGAGTAAACAATAACGAGTTTCAATAAAGATTAAAGGCAAACATATAAATTATATCTGAAATGGAGTTGAAAACTGGCAAAAAGACAGAAGAAATAATAAGAAACGTAATCAAACGTAAAAGGTATAAAAAGAAGGGGAGACAACTGGAAGAAGAGTAATCCGAAGCGGAAGGCCAAGTAAAGGTGTATTTTTTTTAATCTTCTTTTTAGTAGATTTTCTTTTCTTTTTCTTTTTTCATTTCAGGAGAGAAAGAAGTTTTTTTTTTCTAATAAATTCCATCCTTCTCTAGGCACTTAAGCAATCGCCCTAAGAGCAAAGAATCTAATGTACGTGGGCAATGTCATGAAATGCAGCGTTTATCTTGAAGCATACCAAGAGGGTTTGCAATCGACGTTTGCAACACAATCGTTGTTTTCTCTCTTTCCCATTCTATCTTATCCGAAGTTCTTACGAAATCAGAAAAAGCTTTCAGCGCTTACCACATTAGCACATGAAGTAAAAAAGCCAAAACTCCATTAACATTTGCCAACGGACTTAGAAATCAGAAATTAACATCATATATATATATATATATATATATATATATATAATGTCTTAAAATAATTGTCGGATTTGTCCATTATATATATATATATATATATATATATATATATATATATATATATATATATATATATATATATATACATTAATGTCTTAAAATAATAGCCGGACTTTGTCCATTTCATATATTATATGCACATATATATATATATAGTTGTATATTTAGACAGGAATCCTTCAATTATGCATGTTTCATTAAAAACGACAGACAAGGTACTACTGTTAAGCTTTTTATTTAATTTTTCTTGTGTTCGAACAAGACCTTTCCTTTCATAAAGTTCAAATTCTCTGTGAGTTCAAATGCCCCTTAAGGAACTGTGTTCCTGATCAAACCGGACTCACAAATAATTATATCGGTCACACTACTACATGCTTATCCAGACGCCTTACGTTACACCTATCTGTTCATAGCTCCATTGGTACCCATTTAAACAAGCACACAGCCTATATTAAAAACATACAAGTAGAAAACAAAAATATAATAACTTCATCCACCTGTAAAAAAAGATTAAAAATAATGGAAGCTTTAATAATTTAAAAGAAAAAGCCAACTCTTAACAATATTAACTACGAACAAGGCCACAATATGCTAACCGTATTCGGAAATTAAAAACGTATCTACAACACACCAAAACATCCACATAATGCACACACTGAACCAATGAAAGGAAGATTAAATAAAAGAAAATCTACATTAAAATTAGAAAAAGTACCTTTGGAATATGTGTGTATGTGTATGTGTGCGTGTATGTCTGTATGTGCGTGTGCGTGTGTGTGTGTGTGTGTGTGTGTGTGTGTGTGTGTGTGTGTGTGTGTTTATTTCAAATTTTCTGAATACCACCACAAAAGTCCTTTGAAAATGTATGATGCATTTGTCAAAATCATCACCTGAACAATTAATAACCTTGGCGAAACATATATTAGAGATGGACTGGTGCCGCCCAAATACACACTTATGTGCATACACAGACATAGTTTGAATCACACACACACACGTATGTGTGCGAATTAAAATGATATTTCGAATGTTTGATAAATGCAATAATGTCGAACGCTTTGCATGCAGACATACCGCCAAATTTAAGTCTATAACTTTGATAACTCATGCACACAAGGCCCCCATCCAATATATATATATATATATATATATATGTGTGTGTGTGTGTGTGTGTGTGTGTGTGTGTTAGAAATATTTGATTCACTCTTTAAAGGAGAATAAAGGCAGTGTTTATTGACTTTAAAAGAAGATTAATGATTCAAATTAAGTAATATTAATGATTATTGTCTTAGAAGTAAGGTTAACGGTTTACATTAAATGTTAAATTTAATGCACGTTTATAAATATTAAAACGGACGACGAAATCAAATTATATATATATATATATGCAGGGTACGATGGATATATTGTCGCAATTTTATATTTTTAATTCCGCGCATGCGCGTTGTTTGTTTTTGAGTTTGTCGACTGCACAGTATAGTAAGGTCAGTTAGGCACGATCTCTGAGAAAAAATCCTCATGACGCAATTCACTCCGCCAGAAAATTTTGAAACTGCATGCTATACTGCTTGGCATTCGCGCCGAATGCGCCAATATCTACATTGAAAAATTCGAATATTTAAGAGTGTTTGGGTGTCAACCTGATGACAGGATTCGGAAAGAGTTGGATGAGCGTAATGGTGATTATGAAGGTACGGCAGTTCTGAAAACTCCCTCAGATCGTTCTGATAAGTAAAGAACTCCCGAATTTGTTGGTGAGACTCAACACGAAAGCCTACATCAAATGTCTTGAGGAAGTAGTGCTTCCCGAGGTCACTGGAAGAATCTTGTCGGGCAACAGGACTGTGCATCATATCTCAGAAGCAGGAGAACACAATCATGGCGATAGCATCACTCCTACCTCCCATACTTCAAGTGCCTTGAGGAGGCAGTGCTGCTCTGTGTCAAGAGAATAGTTGCCGGAAGATTCTATGTCTGGCAAAAGAACTATGCACCCTGCCACACAAGCAGGAGAAGCCAGTCATGGCTGGTACACAATTTCTGCGACCACATTACCCCTTACATCTAACCACTTAACTCTCCAGACATCAACTCCTTTGATTATTATGAGTGCGGAGCAGTCGATCGAGAGACCAACAAAACTTTTTGTAACATCAAAGA
>CAHIKZ030004384.1:8115000-8125000 GCA_903632075.3 Acanthosepion pharaonis | reverse complement strand
TATATTTGAAGTTAAGCTCTATTTATGGGCAAAAGTGATTAATAATCTGAAGCTATAAATGTGGGCGCTGAAGTCTACACCCAGCGGCGACAGTCTGTTTCATTCTTGAACACAATCTTCCGGCTCGAATATAGCGTTTTAGGATTGTGTACCCAGACTCTAAAATATCACAGAATTGGAAATTGTCAAGAAAAAATAATCTTACTATTGTTTCTTAGTTTACTCCATGCCAAGGTTTTTTTTATAAAAAAACTCAGTATGAAGCCAAACAATTTAATGAAAAAAGAAAATTTTTTCGTTTACTGAACACAGAACCGCTAAATTCCTGTCTTACCATTGTTTGTGAATATACTCTTGAGATGCGTAATTTAAAAAATCCTTCAGTAAGTGTAAGAGAGGTGTATCGAAATACAAAACAGAGTAGCGTTATGTCTTTTAGCTTTTGTCTAAAGCATACGTTTTTTTAGGGCTTGATATTGTGCACGTGCATATGCGCGCGGTGGTTGTGCAACTCTAAATATCGTTCTTCGGATGAATTTAGTTTTCAAACAAACATACCCTGAAGATTTTGTTTTCTTTTATTTCAGAGTGCTGCCGTTTTTTGATTTCTCGCGCTTCAAGAGTTATCTAAATCAAAAAATCAATTTCGCCACTAAAACTGATTGCCTGAAAGCAAACGAAAAACAACGTGTCTAAAATAGATGAACTTCTTTTATTATCGGTATTAATTTTCTAGAAATGTCAAAAAAAAAATGTGGGAGGGGGGGGGAGAAATAAGAAAGCGGGTTTCTTTTAAAGTGCGATTTGCATAAACCGAAAGGCGAATGCAAAGAAAAAGATAAATTTGTCATATTTAAATGAATGTTCAATCTGCTGTTATCACAGTCTTTGAATACAGACTGATTTTAAAGATTCATCTTGAATGTCAAAAAATTAAAAAAATAAAACCAATCAAAAGAAATGTATAATTCCAGATCTGAAACGCGTGCATCAGTAATTAGGGAGATTAGTTTGATAAATTAAAATCTTAATTTTCCTATTCATCATTATCATTATCAACAGCCCCATGACCTTATGCCGTCGTCGGTTTGCTCTGCAATTGATCAACGGACCAGTTCCCTGTATCTAGGTTGAAAGCCGGGAAGGTATTTGTTCAAGCAGTGCGTGTCTTGAACAATTAAACCTGGCGGAGCATATTCCTCACCAAGGCAAACCAAAGCTGATGTCCTCCGACAAGACGGCATACTTTGATTCTATCAGGGGAATCATACGCCCAGTTGCGTCTATAATGTACTCTACCCAGTAATACAGTGTTATCAACGCGCTAACTGCAGACATGGAGGCTAGTCTGATTAATTGTCATACATGGCTGTTGGAACTCAAAAACATTCATTTGTTCTTTGACAGGTCTTGTTTTTAATACTGACGGAGGTCTAGACACTGTCCTTACCAGAATAGTCTGGTGGAGGTACCGGTTTAGTCACCGATTAATCAATAGTAGATACTTTTGGATTAAATAGTACTAGTAACACTTGTAGAGGTATCTGGCATAATTTTCTTATTGTTTTCTATTAAGTTTATTCGAATTTCTTAAGTAAAACATTCTCAATTCTTTTTATCTGCACCGCGAAAATTCAGGACATTCGTGATCATAGCTCTCCGCAATCTCCTGCCCTTTGTCTCTCTCAAATACATAGATATATTTTTTTGTAAATTTTATCTTTTTGTCGTGACCCCTAAACTCTGTTCTGCCATCCATTGACACAAGCTCGTTAGGAAAGTTATCCGCTGATGTCCGCTGTCACTCTTGCCTTTAGTATGCCATGTGAGTGTCAAATTTTCCAAGCCCTCTTTCCTCATTACATGCCTTAGAAATTTCAACTGTGTCTTTTTGATGATAAATAAACGTGTCCTTTTTGTTTCCTTTTTCTCTAAAACATCGTCGTCTATTTACTCCGTGCTATTCTCAGCATCCTTCTGTAGGACAACATTCCTGTTGCTTCAAGTCTCTTCTTAATCTGTGAGCAGATTGTCCAGAGACAATGCTATATAGGACGACTGATATTATGTAAGAAGTTCAGCAATCTTTTATTTGTTTTCTGACGAAATTCTCCTGTTGCTTAACTTTTGGAAGGGATCTTTGGCTATCCCAGTACACCTTTGAATTTTAGTGTCGATTTAGTTTTTCTTTTCGTCTCTTTGACTTCTTTATTTCCATAGTTTTCTTTTCATTTTCATTAATTAATAAAAAGGTAAACTAAATCATGTTAATATCTCCGCTGATCTCTTGGTGTCATTGGGGACTTTGCTATGCTATAAATCTACACTAAAAAGACTTTTTTACCAAACCTTTTAATGGTATTGGCAATGGTATTATTAGAATATAATAATAATAATAATAATAATAATAATAATAATAATATAAAGAAGAAACTAAATATAATGGTGTTCATACATTTTAAGACAATAACCTTCTGTTCTTGGCAACAACAATGATAGTCGAAAATACATTAAGCCTTGTAAAAGATGTTTGCTGTTACTTGATATAAAGAGACGTATAAAATACATGAAGTAAAATAAAATTTCGAAAAATAAATTTTCGTGATTTTTTAAATTGCTGTAAGATAGATGAGGGCATACTAGGATAGATAGATAGATAGATAGATAGATAGATAGATAGATAGATAGATAGATAGGAAAGACTAGGGGATATATGGTACAGAGTAGTGGAGATAGATAGATAGATATGGACAGATTTAGATAGATAGATAGATAGATAGGATAGATAGATAGATAGATAGATAGATAGATAGATAGATTTGGGCAGATTTAGATAGATAGATAGATAGATAGATAGAATCCAATAATCAAATCACGTAGACATAGAAATCAGCATTGCACCTGGCTTTTTATGACTCAAGTGATGATTAAATCATTTGTGTCGTCTTTTTTGTGTAGATTGTTTCTATATATAGGTTTCTGGAGACTTTTGAAAGTTGAAAGAGAAACAAATTTATGCTATTCTTTGTGAAATCGGAATAGTTCTGTTTATGCTCCTGGATTTTTTATTCATTTCGTATTTATTACTTTTATTTTCTTTATCTTCATTTGATTTAATTATTTTTATTTTTCTAGCCTCTAGTATTTACATTTGAAATGCTTATTAGATTTATACCGCGTACTAATAGGTGTTCATTTTTTACAGCCAAGATGTGGGCGTAAGTAGCGGATTATGAATTTGTTCTCTTACGTGCATTTGGAAATGAGTTCCGCTCTTTTGTTTAGGACTTTATATTCTTCGGTAAAGTTGATTATTACTATGCTTCCCTCTAGGGTTGCATTGTTTTGAGATGTTGTCAAATGTTTGTGCTGCCTTTATTGTTTCCATGTTCTTGTGATGTGTTTTGCTTTGTTGTGGGTATCTCACATGTGTTTTGAGAGTGTTGTGATACGTGCATTTTTTTTTTGCGTTGTTCCCTGATGAGTTTTGCTAGTGGCTTTTCTGCTTCCGGATGTCTTTTATTTCTAAATAATTTTTCATATCAAAAATTGAATATTGTCTGATAGAGTATATGTCATGGTGAAACAAACCTATTCTATAGTTAATAGACTCTCCCAACTAATATAAGTAGGAGTAGTAAGAGAAACGAGGGTCAGTCGATGTCGGACGATCGGCTGATCGGTTGAACTCTCTGCCTTCGGGCGGGGAGGAACCCGAACAAGGATACGCCGAAGGGCGGAGTCTCGTTCGGGGAGGTAAACCGACCCTGAATCCGTTTATACGGGTTCAAAGGGTATATTTTTTTGCCGAGCCCACGGGCTCGGAGATCCCACGTTAAACCGGCCTTTGTGCCATGATACCCTCGTGGGTGGGTGTTCAAATACTAGTCGATGTCGGGCGATAGTCGAACTCTCTGCCTTCGAGCAGAGGAACCCGGACGAGGCTATGCCGAAGGGCAGAGTTTCGTCCGGTGAGGTAAACAGACCCGTTTATGCGGAGTCTACGGGGTTTTTTTGTTTTTGTTTTTTTTTTGGCTGAGCCTGCGGCATCGGGAACCCCACATTAAATTCGGCCTTGTGCCACATGTGACTGCGTGGGGCAGTTACTAAATAGTGTCGATGTCGACAGTTATTCGAATACGAAAGTAGTCAGCGACCACAACAAGATTACTCTGCATAATACCTATTATATCAAGTTCCTAACGTTTTGTTCGCCGAACCTATTTTAGGACCGATTTAGTACAAATACAAGCCTCCTCTGCGAAATAACTCCACAACAGTAAACTTAATTAAAACTTAGTAATTTTCTTTTAATGTATTCACCGTCTCATTTCTGTTAAATTGTATATTATACATCGGAGTTGATATATGAGAAGTTAATTTCTCTTAGAAAATTGCAAAGATTAACACGATTGGCATTATCAAGCTTAATTTTCTACACGAAATAACCTGATCAACACCTTAAAGAGAAATTACTTAAAGGTGAATTCCTACATTTTATGAGTAACTTCATTTCTGTATTAAACCAATTAAACAGTTCATTTCACTTCGGAGTCAGCATGTGAATAGATTATACTCCGGGGGAAAGATTTCGGATTGCAACTGGCAAAATAGCATTATTGCCTCTGTTTAGGGAAGGAAAGATTTATTAGAATGACGTCATAACTACTTAAACTGAATTATGTGCAGGAATATTGCAATAAAATAAAAAAACACCAGCCTCTCGGATAGTGAACTGGATATTAATAAACAAGGGATAAAAAAATAACAGCGAACGGTTGAAGATCATTCATGTGGATTTTGTTTAGGAATCACTTTGAAAATAACATATTTCAACCATCACCCTGAATTGAGACTTATGGTTAAAATCCAGCCTCGAATTGTCAAACTGCATTAAAGCTTTTATTTTTTATAAAAGATCATCCGAATGAAACATGTTTTCATAGAAAATTTAAAAATCAAATGTTCGCTACATAACAGATTAACAGAATTAAACTTCTTTTTAAGAGATTAACAAAAGGTAATGTTTCTTTATAGGAGATTAAGACAATAAGAAAAAAACAAATCTTTATAAGATTGGCTATGATTGATTCGATTTTGAGGGCTTATCAAGCCTTTGCAGGTTATTCAAAGCCAGAAAATATTTTTAGATTGTAAGAATTTTATATATTTGAGATAATAATGGCTAGCGATATAAATCTACCCACAACGATAGGTTAAGTATTACAACTTTTAACATTAAATCATTAATTTCTCCAAAAGATTTCTGACAAGCTAAAGATATTTTCTTGCTTTAAAATACCTTACAAAGGGCAGATAAGTCGTAGAAACCGAATCAATCTATAAAAATAATCGATAGCCAATGTCTACACATCAAAGTGATTTGTAAGGTGATTCAAGTCAAAACAACTCTCATGATTGCGATGATAACGTTTTAGAAACGAGATCTAAATGAATTAAACATTCATCATTTTTATTTGTTTATTTTCCAAAAAAATGTATGTAAAATTATTTTCAGTATTAATGACGGAGTCTTATATTAATCTTAGTTACCTCGAAGACCATGGCAGTATCAATTAATTTTCACCAGTTGATTTTTGCGAGCTCTCTTTCGTGCTCATAAATTTCTACTTGTTTCTGTAATATATTAGGAGGAAGACATTTGGCAATTTATTTTATAAATGTCTGCTCCAGAAATATTATTACTGTAATGGTCCGGTTCCTTGTATCACGGGAATAGTCCAAGGTAGAACCAATAAAGAAGAACTCGAAGGCGGATATGGAATAACACAGATATATTACAAACAGGAATATATACAGATAAGTAGAAGTGTTAGTATGAACAATCAGGTTTAGTAGAGAGAACAATGTAGTCTCGACCAGTATCACTATTCCAATGTCTTTCAGTAATTGTCTGAACGCGATTCTGTTTCGGACTGCCTCTGATATGACTCTTGACTCAACTTGAACTACTGACGATATTCAGTCATATCCCCCGCCCCCTGCTGGGGCATCATGTGACACAAGGTCGGTTATTTATTGTGGGTTCTCCGAGCCCGTGGGCTCGG
Source organism: Acanthosepion pharaonis (assembly GCA_903632075.3). NCBI lineage: Eukaryota > Metazoa > Mollusca > Cephalopoda > Sepiida > Sepiidae > Acanthosepion > Acanthosepion pharaonis. The sequence goes on along the minus strand of CAHIKZ030004384.1, from coordinate 8,118,932 downwards.
CCCAAAAATATACCCATTGAACTCTTATAAACGGGCTCAGGGCCGGTTTACCTCCCCGAACGAGACTCCGCCCCTCGGGGTAGCCTCGTTCGGGTTCCTCCCCGCCCGAGGGCAGAGAGTTCAACAGATCTGTCGTTCAAGACTTGAACTACTGACACTACTGAGGTGCAGTATTTATTAAGTATGGAATAGTCCATTATTATTATTATTATTATTATTATTATTATTATTATTGATAAGATCCCATAACAATTACTATTAGTGTTTGAGGATCTGGCTATATTCATAATGGTTTTGGAAGTGTTTGTGACTATTTTATGATTATTTAGATGGGATCGGTTATTCTGGATAGTGGACGTGACAGAGTTGGTCGGTAGTATTATATATCTGTTTTCATGTGATTTACTATTGCACAAAAAACAACTTAGCTAATGCACTAGTCATACATAGAAATAAATTCAACCACAATTTTGATTTTAAAAATGCTACACTCATAAAAAAAGAAAATAACTCACTCAGAAGGAAAATTCTAGAGAGTGCCGCCATTGAATATTACCCAAATATTAATCTACGCCCAAGCTTTTTCCATATTTCACCTTTCTTAACATAATTACTGCTCTCCCAAACAAACGTACACAACAATATCGTAAAATCAAAAGAAAATGATTGAATCAGTCAACACAGCAATAATAACAATATGACAGTAAATGACGTAATTTTCATTTAACAGTATGAAAATAGCGTTCTCTAAATTTTTCTAGTTGCTAAGGACATTTTGTTTTAGTCATTATTAGTTACTTTTTTGCTTTGAGAAAGTCCACATTGGACGAAACGCGTTGGCAACTATTACAGTTTTCCTATTGTCATTTATATATATATATATATATATATATATATATATATATATATATGTGTGTGTGTGTGTGTGTGTGTGTGTGTGTGTGTGTGTGTGTGTGTGAAGAATATATAGAAAATAGGTAGGAACTCGTTAGGTAAATAATCCAAAAAACTTTAATTCAATTTAATTCAAATAATTATATTTAAGGTTTTAATCATGTTTTGAAACATGAGAATTTTATGTAGCGTGTTGTAGCGTAAATCATATTTTTAAATAAATAATTATATATATATATATATATATATATATATATATATATATATATATATATATATAATAAGCAAATAAAATAGCTTAAGAACAACAAAAACGTCTTCCTCAGTCAGCACGGATATATTTCGAGACAAAAACTTTTCAAGAACAGAAAGTGTTTTCTGCATTTTCCCTTTGCTCAATTTAACAATAAAGACACGTGGTCGGATTTTAAAACAATTCTCAAATTGAATTGAATACATGTAATTGATTACAAAACTGTCCACACTGTAAATCTGTAATGCCTCTGCTTCTTGCATGTAATATATCTCTACAGAACGTAGGTTGTCATGTTTCTTTAGTTCCTGTTTTGTAGCTCTTAGTAAATTTTGTCTTTTGCTATATCTCCTTATTACGTAGATGGGTTATTAAGTACTTTTGTCTATCCCTCTTGCCGTCAGGATATCTTATATATGTCAAATGTTAAAGCCCTTTTTTCTTCTTATGTGTCTTGAGGATCAGATATAGACTCTTAATGAAATCGGGAGGACGGTTTAGTTGTATATCTTTTCAACATATAGATTTTCATACCATTGTTTTCTTTTGCATCTGAGACAAATTTTCCTCTCAGATATTGATTTGTGACTAAATCAATATTCTTCTTGATGAAACTGATTTTAATAATCTTTTTTTTTATTCTACTCTTTGTTAAATAGATTTTTTTCTTTTAAATCAGTCTATTATTGGAATTAAACACTTCACATCAACTGGCTTCGACAGGATTAAATGTGATTAGTTTTCAATAATCCGACATTTTTCCTCTTCTGTTTAACGCGTCCTGTCATATCATGGCCGATCATGGCTCCCAACATCTTTTGGTCATTTGTAGCTCTTAGTAAGTTTTCAATTTTAGCTTTTCTATCCTAATCCACGTCCTGCCAACCATTTATAAACGCTCGTTTTCTGATTTCAACCATTTTTCTTGATTTCAGTTCGCCCTGTGTGTATCAAATTCTCCAAGCACTATTCCTCATTATGTGACCTAGAAATTTCCTTTGTCTCTTTCTCATATCAAGTATAAATGTTCTTTTAGTTTTTTGTTTTTCCTAAAACTTCCTCGTTGCGCCTATGTTCAGTCCATCGAATTCTCAGCATCCTTCAGTAGAACCACATTTCTGATGCCTTGAGTCTCATAAAGGACGAATACTGTTCACACGTAAAAGGGTTGGCGTCAAGTGGTTGTCCGTTAGTAAGAAATCCCAGCATGCATCTGAAGGATTTGTCTATAAATTTTGAGAGGGGAGGATAGTTGCAGTCATCCAAGTCGGCTGTAACCAACAAATATGTCATTTTAGTTATAAATTCTCCAAGAACTCTTTCCACATCATGAATCCCAGAAATGGAAACTGTCTTTCTGATCCTAAGTATAAGCGTCATTTTCAATTTTCTTTAAAATCATTTTGTTGCCTTACCTTTTCTGCACATGGAATTCTTTGTAGAACTATATTTATATTGTCTCATGCGTCCTTTTCATCTGTGAGGAAATTGTCCAGCATTCTCTGCCATATACGGGGACTGATATTATGTAACTGCTCAGTACTTTTTTATTTGTTTCTAGTGACATTTCCCCGTTTCTTAATATTTAGCTTAGCTTTTATAAGGCACCTTTCACCATTCCAATGCTATTTCGTATTTCGGTAACGCAGTTTCTGTCGTCTGTTAAAAAGTTCTAGATATATAAATTGTTGTACTTGCTTGACTTTTGTATCTCCTCGTTGTAATTTAGGCATTGGGCTCCCCCTTTTGCTCACAGCCTTTCATTCAGTCTTCTTGCAATTGATGATTAGTACTTTCTTCTCGCTTTCCTTCACTATCTTCTGTATGAGTTTTTATTTTTTATTTTTTATTGTTGTGCTTGCTTGATTTTGATGACTCCAGTTTGTAGCTCGTAACTTGAGTTGCTCATTTTGTTGAAAAGTCCTTTCTTCTCGCTCTCCTTGACTGCCTTATAGAGCAATTCTTGTAGTTTTCCTTCTATGTCTGCTATCAAACATGTGTGATCTGCATATCTTGCTAATATTGTATTTTAAATGATATTATAAAGATTACCATTTCAATTCCAACCTCCGTTTTGGTTATTCTTCATTCAGTAACCTTTCCTAGGTTACAACAGACAGATAGATAGATAGATAGATAGATAGATAGATAGATAGATAGATAGATAGAACCCAACTGAGATTGATAGTGTCGATATACCGTAGCTATGAACACTAATGCGTATGTCCCAATACTCATAAATACGTTGGACACTATTGTAAGCTGGGGTAATATGCTAAGTAGTCCACCGCTAGCAGTGGTTTATCTACTTCACGCCGCTGGCGAGTATTGTATTTTGTTGATGTTATAAAGATTTCCATTTCATTTCCAACATCCGTTTTGGTTATTCCTCATTCAGTAATCTTTCCTCGGTTACAACAGATAGATAGATAGATAGATAGATAGATAGATAGATAGATAGATAGATAGATAGAACGTGAACTGAGATAGCGTAATATACCGTACATATGAACACTAATGGGTATGTCCCAATACTCATAAATACCGTGGACACTATTGTAAGTGTGTGTGTGTGTGGGGGGGGTAATATGCTGTATAAGTAGTCCACCACTAGCCATGGTTTACCTACACGACGTCGCTGGCGATTATTGTATTTTGTTAATGTTATAAAGAGTACCATTTCATTTCCAACCTCCGCTTTCGTTATTCCTCAGTCAGTAACCCTTCCTAGGTTGCAAATACAAATAAAGTTATAAATTTTTCAATTGCACACGAACTTTATGGA
>CAHIKZ030004384.1:8087500-8105000 GCA_903632075.3 Acanthosepion pharaonis | reverse complement strand
AAACTGAATTGAGTCCCTCATGAAAATCTCCTCATTTTTTAAACCTGGATGAAGTTTTGCACTCCTAATTGGAAACAGAAAAGAGGAGGGGCAAACATGATTTTTTTTTTATACAGGCTTGAAGAAATGTACAGTTATTTTTTTAATTTTCTTAGTCTTGCCTTGGAGGTAGTCTAAGGCTATTACGATATTACAGCGATCATTTTTTTTAAATTTGTGCTTGAAAACTCCTGTGTGCATGGGACTCAGAGTTTCATCCAAATCTGAATAACAAATATATATAGAGATAGAGAGAAAGATGTAAATTACCAGAGGCATCTGAAAGTGTGTATTCACATTATTAATGCAGACTTGAATAGAAACAATGACATAATCAAGCTAGTGAACTTCCTCAATATTCCAAATAAAACGTGTTTTTTTCCTTTTGTTTTTGCTTTTTTTGGTTTGGTTTTGATTCGTTTTACGGCATATCAACACCTTAGTGGGTTATTTAATTCCGGCAAGATTTTTATTGCTGGTAATTTTTTTTTTTTAAATTTATTACTGGCAATAATTATTTTCTTCAGAAATTCATTGCTGGTAATAATTTTTTAGAAAAATATATTGATCGTATCAAAATCTATTTTTATACTTTCATAGTGCTTTGATCCCAGTTTAGTGGTTAACTATTTGCCCATAGCTGGGACCCTAACAGGTGCTACCACCTCGGGTCAGGGTGAACCTAGGAACATCAGCAATTAAACAATTAAGAAACCTCCTCAAAAGCTCCTGGTCAGAGGTCTTGCTGTCGAATGTAGTTTAGGACGTGGATGTAGTTTATCGTCTTACCCAGAAACGTTAGAAAGTACAATACTGCAAAGAGTCATATCAGCTACTGGGCTATATATGATAAATATATATATACAACCTTGTGAAAATTAATTGAGACAAGCGCTTTAGTTTCTTTTCTTTCACAATACGGTCAGTTCTAGACGCACTGGCGGAACAGGGTGTAATAGATTTCTATTTTTTTTTCAAAGATTAGGTCATTTACAGTGGTTATGTAGTAATATGAATCTATTTTCGGGGTGTATGATGAAATCTGTTTGGCCTTTTGTGTCATCGGTTATTGCATCGGATTCTTATCACGCCCAGACACTGTCGTCTCGACTGTCGATTAGTTGTCCTGCGGCCATTGTCTGCAATGGACGTTACTCCGAGGATGCGTATGAAAATTGTAACGCTACACAAACACAATGGCAAGCCTTAACTATGAGCAAACCAAAGTACTATAAAGTGGCCCGGAAACTCTCCTGATTTAAATCCAATCGAGATTGTATGGTAAGTGTGCAAGGAACGACTTCATGGAATGGATATACAAAGTACTAACGTGAGCACTTGGTCATATTTCATTGGAAAAAAATGTAAATAATGACGGATTTATTCGTTTTGTTTCAATTAATTTGCACAAAGGTGTATATATGATTAATACAAATATAAAATTTGTCACTTAGCTGATTGATGTTATATCAGTAGCCAGACTCCAGAATATCTTAGAGGAACCATTGTGTAATCGTTTGGTCCACTCGTCAGGAGGTACCAGCAGTTGTCAACCGATTTTCTCATTTTCTTAAAATATTTTTTTAGAGGACGATTTTATAAATTTCAAACGTCAGTAATACTGGATGCTCGGTCAATGAATGCCACATGATTCCTCATAAAAAAAAAAGATTAATATTACTATTACCAGAGATAGATCCATGCTTTTTGGCTAGATTCTGTAAAGTTGAACAGGCACGCGCATATCCACATACACATACATATATACATATAATTCAAGCCTTGATAGCAAGGACACGCCATGCCACTTACACAGTAGGAAACCACTCATACTCCATCTGTATATAATCGATGAGAACTAAGTTCCACTGGAACAGCATCTTCCCGCTAACTGCCCTGTTGAACCGACTCACAAGAGGACGTTTTTCTGATCACTACAATCTTAACCTGCTCAATGCTAGGATTAGCCGCCATCTTCCACTCCTCCTAACGTAACCTTATACTACGAGTGGCCTCTGAACTTGTAAATGGTGAACCTTACTGTAATTATATATATATATATATATATATATATATATATATGTATATATATATATATATATATATATATATATATATATATATATATATATATATGATTACTCGTATTCGAGGATATCCGTCTACTTGTTCGGCTAGACAATCCCTATTGAAGAGGCTTTCTCTGGCACATTTGCGTTTGTTCAACACCCACAGGGCCAACCTGTGGTTTATACAGCAACTACGCCGAGCAGATCTTAATTACAGATTCTTGGAGAGAGCGTGATATCTAATGTAATCAGCAATCTGAACCAGGCAAGCACACTCAAATCCTCGGTCACGATGACTTGTGATAGCACAGTTATCAAGGGTACCGTCTACCACACTTCTCTTACAAGGTTTGGGCTAAGCCGTGGTATGGTTTTCAGGTACTTTTCAAAGGGTGTTGCACGCTGTGATGACTCATTCTTGATCTATGATATCAGGAATACATGATGTGATTCGAACCTCTTTCTCATGATCGGAAAGTGAATGTGTCTATATATATATATATATATATATATATATATATATATATATATATATATTCATTCATTCGATATATATATAAAATAAATTACATATACAAATTCGCTATCTATCTATCTATCTATCTATCTATATATATATATAGATAGATATCGAAATTGTATATGTAATTTATTTATAAACGCACACACACACACACATATATATATATATAGGCACATTCGATATATATATATATATATACATATAGCGAATTTGTATATGTAATTTATTTATAAACGCACACACACACACACACACACACACATATATATATATATATATATATATATATATATATTTTATTTTATTGGATAGATGTGAGTTTGTGACCCAGGTTCACAAACTCACATCTATCCAACCAAATATGTTAGCTCTATCTCTGATATTGAGCGCTTTCTAATAAGTACCATGCATATAATATATAAATCATTATACATATATATATTTATTTATATTTATCTTTTCACATATATATATATATATATATATATATATATATATATATATATATATATATATATATATATATATATATATATGCACATGTATATTATACATAGCTAAAATTATCCAATAAAATACTTTCATGAATCCCTTTTTCCCACACATAAATACGCGGAGTTCTTTGCTGAAAAAATTCTAAAAGTTACTTGGGCTGATTGTGTTTTAATCTGGTATTTGCCTTTTTGGATAGATTCTGTAAATTTGCACATATCCATTATATATATATATATATATATATATATATATATATATATATATATATATATATATATATATATATATATATATATATATATATATATATATATATATATATATATATATATATATATATATATATATATATATATATACACGTAGAAATGCGTAAGATAAAAGCAAAATTAGGCCCAAGATCGAATTAGTTTAGAAAGCTCTCACGCGGGCATTTATGTTCATGCCAATATAAGAGAAAACAAGAATTTAGAAGTTTCCGGCTGTTTTCTAATGGCTTTTTATTCAGTTTGCCAATGTTTTTTCGTTCACGACAGATTTTTTCTCCTCTGAAAGCAAATTCGATACACATGAAAAAAGACTCGATAAATCTTTTCGAAATACTTGTTTTACAACGAAAAACTGACTTTACAATTAAGCTTAAAACAAATCACGGAATATTTTGCATTCTTCTGGAAATAATCCGAGATTATCCAACGCGAAAATATTAACGTTTGCTTGTAAATTGTTACACAGAATTTAATGTGTTAGGGATATTCTTTCAAGAAATTTGTTGCAAGGAAAACTGCATTGCTTTCCTATATACCGGGTCTAACAGCAACATTTTCCAAATCGTGTAACAGCGTGAGATAATTGGCTATCCTATAATATGTTTAATATCTAAAAAACACTTTCTTCTTCCGGATTTTTAAATAAGTCTATAAGCCATCTTGACACGATTTGTCGTACGAATCACTCAAGAACCGTTTGAGCTATTCAGCTAGAAAGAGAACAGGATAAAATCGTTTTGCGTCAGCCTCATTAATTCTTCCTAATAGAGCAATGGTGAGAAGATAAAGTTAATCCACGCTTTCACTCATGTTACCAACTTTCGCTTCCACCTTCAAAGTCCATTCAAAAAGCATCAAGAGAATGTTGAATAAGTCTTTAAAAAATAGGGAACGGTAGAGAGGAAAACTGGATGAAGAAGGTCGCAACAGTAAAAGGGATCCTCATTTCAACAGAGCTAAATACATTCCTATTGTTTAAACTAGAGTCCAGTAGTGTTATAAGAAATTCGGAGAATCCCAGTAAGATATATTTTATCATTTCCCAGGTACAACGTTTCGAACTTAATTTGACAATTCGACAATTTTGTTGTTACACAATTTGGACAATTTTGCTGTTACACAATTTGGACAATTTTGCTGTTACACAATTTGGACAATTTTGCTGTTACAACCGGTATGTTTCAAGTTTATTCTTACTATTCCCTGTCTTAAAATATTAATTCTATTTTTTAAATACCATTGATTTCCTTCACATGTTTATTTAAATTTTATCTATGAATTTTCATATCTTCCTAACAAAGAATATGGAATGGTTTCCAGTTGACTCTCCAAAATTTTTCTTTTCTTCAGAATTAACTTAAAAGCCAAATTTCTGTGTGGACTTTTATGCTACCTTTGCGCGGAGGACTAATTTGGCCACCGGACCAAAATTACGAAATAGTGATGATAATTTTGAACAAAAATAAATTCCTCAATTCACTCCATGGAACTTCAAAATCTAATTTTAACTCTGATTTGGACTATAAGTCCGATTTCGGCTGAAAATTGACTTCTTCAAATCACAAACTCAATGAAAATGCAAATGCGTTGTGTTCTTCAAATCACAAACTCAATGAAACTTCAATTGCGTTGTGTTCTTGAAATCACAAAACTTTAAATCGTCAAAACTTCACATCATGAAACCTTTCACGTTAACTCTGATTTCTCGGCATTTTGAAAAAATGAAATTGATTTCCTCAATTCACAAAGTTTTGGTGATATTTAAACTGAATTTCAAACATTTATCTTAAATTCACAAAGCTTTTTTTTGTGTTACTTTAAACTTCATAGAAATTAAAAACTTTTAAAATCAGCCATTTTTTTTCCAGTTATTTTAAAATTTGAATTTTAAACTGTTTGCTAATCATCCGGAGACAAATCCCAATGTTCGAGCACCAGATGAAGGACAGATTTTTAATCCCGGGATCATCTTGATTCCACAAAGTATAATATGATGATATAGAGCAAGTGTGGTTTGAGTAAGAATGGTTTCAGATACACGGACGGTTAGATAGAATTTGCCGTTTATTTAGATTACATTCTACTAAAAGAACTAGAGCCAGGGGGGGCACTTAATACACCAGACTCCACCGGACTCCAGTCTTAGTAGGACTTTTCATTCTCTCAGAATCGCCTTATTGTATAGGTTGAACAAGTCCAGTGAGAAAAAGATTTCCTGTCTGAAAAGTGTTTCCTCTTTGTCACATTATTTTCACATTTGTTCAAATACTATTCTCCGTCCTAAAAATGGCCGGCTACTTGATTCCGAGCACATTGATCTTCTAGGGCGGCTAGCCAATCCTTGTGACAGACGCCTGTTCTGGCACATTGTGTTTGTAAAGCCAAGAATATTTTGTAACTTGAAGGGGTAGTTTTTCCTGCTAGTGGAGGGTCAGTGAAATATTTTGAGTCAGATTTAACAAGTTTTGCATTTACCCTCAAATAAAACTGATGTTTAAACTCTATTAAAGCAACAAAAAAATCGATAACAGTTTATGAAAGACAAAAACACTCAAACAGTGGAAAACTTGTGTTCAAATTCATCCTGCGAAGCAGGAAAATTATCCGAGATGTAAAACAAATTTAAATTAAAAAGAAAAACAACTTTGATTTTATTTTCATTGATTTTATCTAAACTTACATTAGTGAGAAAAAATATAATCCCCAAGACACCCAACATATTCAGTAGGATGCCAATTTTTTTTCTCTAATAAGAATTCTCGTAGTTTCAGGCCAGGAGTCGAAAATAAGTAAATTGTTTAACAAGCTAAGCGGGGAATCTACTCAAATATGGGTGTGAATTAAAAATAACTAAAATCTAAAATTAAATAAATGTCTGATTAATAAATAAAAATCAATTTTTCTTTAGAAAAAAAAAAAAATATATATATATATATATATTTGAAACAGTACAGAAGCGTATTAAGGCATAAAAAGCAAGAAACTTTATATTATAGGCCCTGATAAATTTAAAATAAAAACAAAAACAGACGCCAGTCGACCGGGTTTCGTCCCCTCTCATCAGGACTGTTAACGGGGAACACAAATTATGAAGAGAAAAAAAAAAGATTATATATATATATATATATGTATATATAATTATTCAAGAATATATGATAAGATGACATTTTGGAAAATACGTCCTCACACAGGATTCGAACTTGCATCCCCTAATTTATATGCGCACACTCCCTAAGTCTGAGACTTATTTCCTAATAGGGGACTAAGTCTTTCTCTGTCTCTTTCTCTCTGTCTGTCTCTTTCTTTTTATTTATATATATTTATATATATATATATGATAAAAATATAGATTCATAGGATACTATATTTATGGGTTAGGGAGAGAGCGTATGTAAATATAAAATTGAACACTGAGGTCAAAACTCAGTGTCGACAGTTTGTTTCATGTCTGAAGATTACGTTCAAGCAGGAAACAGACTGTCACCACTCGGTGTTTACTTCAGAATCCACTGATATATATATATATATATATATATATATACACAAACATGAGTTTAGAACTGTACTTTCTTTTTACTTCCTAGGTACGTAATATAATAATGCATAAATACTTTTTACTAAACATTAGTAAGACGAAACCTTTCCATTGATCCATACCACAAAATGAACGCAAACGGCTCCAGGCAATATTGAATTCAGTCTACAGATTTTAGGCTGATATATGTAGCACTCGTTTTGATATTACACCTCTGACACGAATATATATATATATATATATATATGTGTGTGTGTGTGTGTGTGTGTGTGTGTGTGTGTGTGGATAGATAGATAGATAGATAGATAGATAGATAGATAGATATTAATAAATACACGTATACCTATGTTTAGTGTGCGATTTAAGTTTCGCTGGTTACCCACCTCGTCGGGTACAAGATATAGCTTTTAATAATAAGCTTTATCTTGGGCCTGACGAGTTGGGTAAACAACGAAACTCAAGCTGCACACCAAACGTAGGTACTTGCGTATTTATTAATATATATTCTTAGCTTTGTATGACGACATCGATTATGTCTATATCACTTGGCAAAATTTAGTAATTATTTCTTTTGTTACCAGTGCATGCACGCCAGCACGCGCGTATATGTTTATTTCATTTACCTAACTCTCTCTCTCTCTCTATATATATATATATATATATATATATATATATATATATATATAATTTTGAATTTGGGCAGTAATTTGTTTTTCATTTAAGCTTTTCATTTAATTTTTCTTTAGTTCGCATTAGTTTTTCTTTTTCTGGACTTGAAGTGTGTAAAAATTGTCTGAATGTTTTGTATGTCCTAGCAGTTTCGTCTATTCTTTAAGCCATTATAAAAAGAATAAAAAAAATTATTGAAGCATTGATAATAAAAAAAAATGAATGAACACGATCACAATGAGCTGATAGTGTTTGACAATAAAAAAAAGGATTCCCATAAATCTATATACATACTTAATAATCTACACATTCAGTTAGAATTAAAAAATTTAAAAAAACAAACTTTAATAATGTCTTTTTCTTTGTTTCACTTAATAAATTTTGTCTTTTTGTTATCTCTTTGTTGTGTCGGAAACCTACCACCCCTCTTGAAGATGAACTTGTCGTCGTCTGTAAACAAAGACTTTAAATAGTGGCATGTCAGTCGACATGAAGAGAGATAGACAGATAAGTTCTTAGCTGAGCTAGTTATTGACTACTCAGGCGATTTCTGTACCTTTTTTACCAACCTATTAAAACCCTTTTTATTGTTACGTGTTATTTGGCGTTTGTCTCTACTAACCCCAAATCAACATCATAACACTCTTCTAGACTCTATTCTGACGTGCATTTACTGAAGCTCTCCAGGCAAGTTATGCGGGTGGAAGTAAATACATATCTCTCGCCAAGAGAAAAAAAAATGTGTTCTCCCCACGACAACACAAATCTGGATACAAAAAGGACAACACAAGGAAATATTGTGGAATTCGGTCGGTCTGTTCTACCTGCACCCACCATATTCATCTGACCCTGCACTAATCGAATATTATCTATCTTTCACATTATTCGGACTGTTGTCCTCATTTTTGTTGCCACATTTATCACAGCGTTTCAGCCGTTCTACACTCCGGCCTTCTTCAGGTGGTTGAAATGTCGAGCTGAACCCTTTATTTCGCTCATTGGGGTAGACTGTTCTAGTTATCTCCTGTTAATTCCCCTCTGCAAGTTCTCCACTGCCTTAACCAGGTATTGAACTCACAAGGCGTTTGTTAGATCCAGTGACGGAACCCAAAGAGTGTGAGTTCAATATCTGGCTAAAGCGGAGGAGAACTTGGAGAGGGGAATTAACGGGAGATAACTGATAATTGACATCCCTCAGATATGAACTGTCTAGCCCAGTGAGCGAAAATAAAGGGTTCAGTACGACATTCCAACCGCCTGAAGAAGGCCGGGTCGTACAACGGCCGAAAACATTGTGATAAACATGGCAACAAAGATGAGGACAATAGTCCGATTAATGTAAGTAGTGTACATAATACCTCATCTCAGAAATATAGACAGATAACATTTTTTTTTTTTTTGATAATTGCTGCAAAACGTTTTGTTGGAGAAAACGTTCTAATAAAAATCGGATTCAAGAGTTCGTAATCAAATTCCTTCACGTCAAAACCTACTCCGTGTCCATAAATGTTTTGGTTAAAATGTATCCGGCTCTCGTCAAGACAAAAGAAAATGGGTTCTCGTCGACGACAACACAAGCCTGGATACAACAAGGATAACACAGGAAAATATTTTGGAACTCGGTCGGTCTGTTCTATTCGCACTCACCATATTTACCTGACCTTGTACCAACCGATTATTACCTTTTTTGAATGCTGCAAAACATTTATCTTTTGACAAGCGCATTCAAGAGTTCGTAACCAAAAATTTCGGGTCAAAATCTGATGGATTTTACTCGAAGATTATTGATAAGTTGCCTGTTAATTGCCAGTATGTCACTGAAAATAATGGCGAATATGGACGTGAATAAATTGTAATTATTCTTTATTTTTTGGAAGAATTTTTTTTTTTTTTTGATAAGACTTACGGAAATTATTTATGACTCAACTTAATACTTAACTGTGTGTGCGTACATATGGGCTCCTCTCCCTCGTTCTTTCTCTCTCTTTCTCACTCTCTATTTCTTTCTCTTTCTCCCTTTCTTTCTCTCTCTCCCTCGCAGCGTCCCGTTCTCATTCTCTCTTTCGCTTTATCTCTCTCGCTTCTCTCCCTGCTATCTCTTCCACTTTCTCTCTCTTTTCGCAGTCTCTCGCCCTCATTTTCTCTTCCGCATTCTCTCTCTCCCCTCTCTCTCTCTCTCTCTCCCTTTCTCTTTCTCCTTTTCTCTCTCTCTCCCTCGCAGCGTCCCACTCTCATTCTGTCTTTCGCTTTTTCTCTTTCTCTACTCTCCCTTCTCTCTCTTCCCCTTTCTCTCTCTTTTCGCTGTCTCTCGCTCTCATTCTCTCTTTCGCATTATCTCTCTCTCCTCTCTCTCTCTCCCTTTCTCTTTCTCCTTTTCTCTCTCTCTCTCTCCATCGCAGCGTCCCACACTCATTCTCTTTCGCTTTTTCTCTTTCTCTACTCTCCCTTGTCTCTCTTCCCCTTTCTCTCTCTTTTCGTTGTCTATCGCTCTCATTCTCTCTTTCGCTTTATCTCTCTCTCTCCTCTCTCTCTCCTCTCTCTCTCCTCTCTCTCTCCCTTTCTCTTTCTCTCTCTCTCCTCCCCTTTCTCTCTCTCTCCTCCCCTTTCTCTCTCTCCCTCACTGCTCCCGCTCTCATTCTCTCTTTCGCTTTCTTTCTCTCTCCCTCTTTCTCACTCTCTTTCTCTTTCTCTGTGGGGGGTTATATGTGTGTGTGTATTTTTATGCTGGTGCATTCTTTTTCTCTCTTCATCATGTCTCCTCAAAATTTGTGTGTGTATGTGTATGCGTTTTCTCTGTCTCTGTCCTTGGGGCTGTAATTGCGTGTTTGTGTGTGAAGTTTCGAGTTTTCATCTTTGTTTTTGCGTTTACCTTATCTGTATGTGTATGCGTGTGTGTACCCGCGTGCTTGTGTGTGTAGGTGTGGATGTGTATGTTAATGTTATAGTGGAACACCCCTATTCTATAGTTAATAGACTCTCCCACCTATATTAAGTAGGAGTAGTAAGAGTCACGAGTTGCTCAGTGGGTCGGTCTGAGTTTAGTCTGAAGTCGGGCGACCGGTTTAACTCTCTGCCTTCGGACGGGGAGGAACCCGAACGAGGCTACGCCGAAGGGCGGAGTCTCTTTCGGGGAGGTAAACCGAACCTGAACCCGTTTATAGGGCATATTTTTGGCCGAGCCCAAGGGCTCGGAGATCCCACATAAACGTCTATCTTTTTAAATTTGGATTTTTAATGTAACTATAACAAGAAAAACATTTCGATTTCATTTTTGCCTTGAAAATGTCGGAAGACGAAACGCGTCGGCAAAATCTAAGATTTTTTTTTCCAATTGTCATTTGATACAAATCTGTATTGTTCACAGAATTCATCTGGGAATTTAACTATATATATATATGGTATAAGATGACAACTGGAAAAAATCTTAGTTTTTTGCCAACGCATTTCCAAATTAAAAAATTCAGATTTTTTTTTCTTTCTATGACGAAAATATAGTTAAATTCCCAGGTAGGTTCTGAGGTCATGGCAAAGAAAATTTACATTAATCAGAAAGAGGCTTACGCAGAAGCGTCTCTTTTTTTTATTATTTGGTTTTTGTAATGTAACTATAACAACAAAAACAATTCGATTTCATTTTTGATTGACAAAGTCGGAAGACGAAACGCGTCTTCAAAAACGAAGATTTTTTTCCCGCCCAATTGTCATCTTATATAATTTTTTCTTGTCCACAGAACTGATCTGGGAATTTAGCTATATATATATATATATATATATATATATATATATATATATATATAATATGTGAAAATATATAGAAAATAGGAAGGAACAAAAATTTCGCTTGAAGATGGAACGGAGACCTTTTTAATTTCAACTCAATTTAATTTAAAGGATTATATTGAAGTTTTCGGCTCTTGTTTTGAAACATGAGACCTCTTATGTAGCGATTTGGAATCATATTTTTAAATAAATAATTATATATATATATATATATATATTCATAAAAAATTGGCGATTTGAAAAATAATTCCATCTCAATGAAATCAACTTATATCCATGCAAGTTCAACATGTTTTATAATTAAGTACACTAAGTATGTTTTTATATATAGACTTGTGTATATAAATATGTGTGCGTTTTATTTAAATATTTGCACGTTGCCCATGAGTTCGTGCATTTTTTCTCTGATTTATTGTTTTGCTTCTTATATTTTCTAGAAAGAAGGCGAAGAAATTATTACATTTTTAAAACTGTTTCGCGACTATTTAATTTAATTTAATGTATTTTTTTCGTCTTCTATCGAAGAAATTTAGGCAAATTATTTTTCATATATTATTACCACTTTTCCCCGATAATAACGAAAAGAAAAAAAATCGAAAAATATCGACATCGCTTTTTCAGATCGAATTTATTCAGAAATCTAGGGCATCTATTGACGTATGTTTCGATCCGAGTTTTTAAAAAAAAAAAATCTAAATTTAAACATAAAAAAATCCGTAAGAATTTTCACTTCGTTATCGACTGACAATTTCAAAAATGTTTTTATTTCCTATCTGTCACGATTTTATCGTTCAAACATCGACAATCACATCTTTCTTTTTTTTTTTTTTTTATTCCAGCACCTACACTTAGTGAAAATAAAAAGAAATAACCGTTACAGAACATTAGACATCAATAAATAGCAAAGATTCAACTAGAGACCGGAGCCAAACAGTGATATTTGCAGGGGATAACTTCATAAAGTAAATATGTCCTTTGTATTGGTTTTACAGGCAACAGATTTGATTGCCATTAAGCAATTATATTAACTCAATATTCGGCATAATTTTTGTACAATTACTATTGACAATATCACGGTGGCGTAATGATTATATATATATATATATATATATATATATATATATATATATATATATGTATAGTATAAGATGACAACTGGAAAAAATCTTAGTTTTTTGCCAACGCATTTCCAAATAAAAAATTTGAGATTTTTTTTCTTTCAATGTCGAAAATATAGTTAAATTCCCAGGTAAGTTCTGAAGACATGACAAAGAAAATTTACATTAATCAGAAAGAGGCTTACGCAGAAGCGTCTCTTTTTTTTTAATTTGGTTTTTGTAATGTAACTATAACAACAAAACCAATTCGATTTCATTTTTGATTGACGAAGCGGCTCGGGCTGAAGAATCGGAGAGTTGTGTTCGAATTCCAGTCGAATCCATTACATTCATTTACGTGTTAATACACTTTGGAAATGAACCCTTCACTTGGAAAACGAATCTTCTTCTCTTCCCCAGTAATGGTCCTAAAGACCGGCTTCTACAGCCTTGGATACCACAGAAAGAAAAGGCAACCTACTGATAGAAAAAATCTGCCTCATCGGTCGTCTATGGCACATAAATGGCTGACCAATAATATACAGTCAATATCTTTTTGAAAAATCTGTCTCTTTTTAATTGGCACAGATTCCTGGTCTTATAATCACTTAGAATGAAGGTACCTCGGCGTGGGTTAATTGTTAGCAAGCTTGCCTCGTTAAAACGGTTAATACTGAATAGTGAGTTCGATCCTCACTGTGTGCCCCATGCTTCCGACCTTGTGCCACATCTAAGCTAGCTTGGGAAATCACTATAAACACTTAGGATGAGTTACTTTTCTGCCTGCTCGTCTTTTCAGGGCGTAGGTGATCATTGCTCTCCACAATTTCCCGGGTATTGTATCTCTAAGTAAATTTAGCTTTTTGCCATTTCTCCTAATTTCTGATGTACCAAACATCAACACGAGCTCTTTAGGTACGCCATGCGTTGTTTACTCTTGTCACTTTTCCCTTACATACTCCTGTGGGTATCACATTTTCCAAGTCGCCTTTCCTCATCATGTGTCCTAGAAATTTCGACTGTCTTTCTGATACTGATATAAATGTCCGTTTCATTTTCCTTTTTCTCTAAAGTCCAGAGAATCCTCAGCAACCTTCTCCAGAACCAGATCTCTGTTGCTTCTTCTTCATCTGTGGGGAGATCGTCCAGGATTCACTGACATATAGGAGGACTGGTATTGCTTAACAGTAGTCTTTTCTTTGTTTATAACGAAAATTTCCTGTATCTTAATATTATACTTAGTTTTTTGAAGGCATCTTTCGCTATCAATCCCAGTGTGCCGTTGCCTTTATTTGTCGTATTTTCTGACCTCTTTTAAGACACTATTTTTTTTGCTGAGAACCATTTATCCTGTCTTCTGTAATTGACGTTTAGTCCTTTCTTCTCGCTTTCTTTTACTGTCTTTTGTAGTACCTCCTGTAGTTTCCGTTCTGTATCAGCTATCAAATCTGTATCAACTGCATATTTAATGTTTTTAAGTTTGTGGTCCCCCAAAAATGAATTCTAGTCAAACTTTTAAGTCTCTCCGAATTGCTTCACCGTAAATTTTCAATAAGGATGGAGAGAAGACATCTTTTTCTTTCACCGCTTTCTATATTTGTTCATTTATTAAATTCCTTTTCTATACATATGTAGGCAGTTTGTTCCCAATTTAACTTCTAAATAATTCTAATATCCTTCCTAAATAAATCGGGTATACTTAGCATTTCAAATAGTTTATTGGGGGCGTACTTTATCTAACGTTTTCATGCTGTTAGTTCTTTTATTATTTTAGCTTATAATAAACAGCTAAACATGCAAGTTCCAAATTGGAATGCTAAAAATCAAACAGGAAGAGTGTTGTAGCATACCTACGGACGATAATGAGTATGCCCGCATTCATATAAATATAGTATATAGTAGTTAGAAATTCGTCTCCAGCTGTGCTGGTCAAACTCACTGCCTCCGGGCAGAGAAGATTCCCAAACGAGGCTCTGTCAAAGGGCAGAGTCTCGTCTTGGGAAACAGCTACACGGGGAATTTTTGGTCGAGCATACGGGCTCGGATATCACACATTAAATTCGACCTTGCGTCACATCTGACCACGTGAGGCGGTTGCTAGATATCCTGTAGTTGGAGATTCGTCTCCAGCTGTACTGGTCACACTCACTGCCTCCATGCAGACAGGATCCTCAGACGGGGCTATGTCGGACAGAGTCTCGTCTGGGGAACCAGCTACCCGACCCCGTTTTATCCGGGGTCTATGGAGAATTTTTGGCCGAGCCTACAGGATCGGATACCCTACATTAAATTCGGCCTTATGCCATATCTGACCGAATGGGGCGGTTGGTAGATATCCTGCTGTTGAAGATTCGTCTCCAGCTGTGCAGGTCAAGCTTTCTGCCTCCGAGCAGAGAGGATCCCCAAACGAGGCTCTGTCGAAGGGTAGAGTCTTGTCTCAGGAAACAGCTACCGATCCCGTTTTATACCGGGGTCTACGCGGAATTTTTGGCCGCGGATACCGATTCGGATACCCCACATAAAATTCAGCCTTGTGCCACATCTGATCACGTGAGGCTGTTGGTAGATACCCCGCAGTTGGAGATTCATTGTTGAATTCACTTGACTCACTTTACTAGTTGACTACTTCTTCTACGCGCCGCTGACGAATCTTGTATGTGCTGTTCTTGTCCTAAGTATTATCGCTTATTACCAACCTTCGTTTAAATTTTCCTAGTATACAACAAAGAGAAATGTAACTATCTGCATAGCGTAGTAAGAGACGACAAAATTAGTAACACAGAAATACGAAGAGTCTACGGAATAGAAACAGATTTATTCCAGATAGAAAATCGTTAGAAATAATGAGGTGCTGAACTTCCATGTTAAAAAATCTATTCTCCGATCCAGCAGTGAAAAAAAATGGACCTTTTCTTTACGAAGAGACCGAAATGTGGTTCCACAGACGGATGAGGAATGGAAACGCATATAAGGAAGATGTTCCAAAGAAAAAAGAAAACCAGAAAGGTAGACATTCTTAACATGCAAAAGAAAGAGTTAAAATTTCTAGGAAACGATACGCTGAAAGGCGGCTTGAAACATTTGACACGCAAAGGACGGTCGGTGCGTTTAGGCGCAGTCGTTTGGGTTCTGACATTATGGGACGACTGTTTGTACCAGTTGTTTTGGCGCCAGACTTTTTAGTGTAGAGCCGTACTTTACACAGACCTTTTTTTCTCATAACGCCATAATTTCGTCTTACTATCAGCTTTGCCCAAAGGTTTCGTTTTTTTTTTCTTTTACTTCTTTGTATATATATATTAGCAGTAGAGCCCGGCGTTGCCCGGGGATGTAACAGTAAGAGATAGATCAAGTATCGACCATCATAAAGACTGAAAAATAAAATTGACAAAAATTATTGTTTAAGGTTGACGGACACGCATGTCTTAATTAGATTTTTTTTTTTTTTTTTTTACGAATTGGTCAAACCCAAACTCAAACAAAAACATTGTTTTCAATCGTTATGAGTCTACCGATTGAATAGAATTTTATTATAAACAATTGTCGTGTAAATGGAATTTTTAAAGCATTCTGAATGTAAAAATAAAGAAAAAAGTGTGCAAGACAATAAGAAACACTACCTGTCAAAAAAAAAGTCAAGTTTTGTTGAAATCGGTTGAAAAATGTAGGAAATTCGATCCCATATATAAACGAACACACACACAAACAACCTGGGTTTTATAATAAGTATAACTCGATATGAGTTGTCCCCCCTTTCATTCTCGCGATGCCTCTTAATCGTGTTTTCAAATTGATTTCCTGCAAAAACAATTGTGTTTTTTCCAATTTTTGGTGCTGTCAGAACCACCGCAAAGTAATTTTACGTAGTCCTGTGAAGTTTTGTTGAAATCGGTTAAAAAATGTAGAAAAACCGATCCAATATATAAACGTACAGACACACACACACACACACACACACACACACACACACACACACACACACACACACACAACCTGGGTTTTATAATAAGTATGATTTTAGCTAAATACATCATTTTATCAATATGATGCCTGAGGAATTATTAACGAAGCGTGGTAAAGAATAATTTGCGTATAATTGATTCCTCAACGGCTTTGTCAAAATAAGCTGAAAATGAGTTGAATTTTAGCGTGGCATGACAGGTCTTCGTCGTGAAGGTTAGAATTAATGGAACTAAGGAATGCCGTTTTTCTGAATACTTTCCATTGAAATAAAAATAGATCAGCTTGAAACTTGCAACGTTTCGTCACCCGCCATATTACCCCGACCTTCCTCCAACCGACTGTTAACTTTCTCGTTCGCTGCAAAATACTTTAATGGGGAAAGAGTTCTCTAATGGAAAAAAAAATTTCTTTAGAAAAATTTTCACATCAGGGCCCACAGAATTTTGAACAAATGTTATTGAAGATCTACCTGCTAAGTGGTAAGAAGTAATTGCAAATAAAGTATGATTGAACTTTAATTTTCAGGGAATAAATTTACTAAGCAAAAATTATTTTTAAAAATGTGTTGCATATCCCCCTGGTGGGGGTGGTCTTGGGCAACGACGTCAGTTCAATAATAAAGATGTTGTCTTCGCTTTCTTCTCTCCAACGATTATATCTAATCGGTTGTGGTTCGGAGATATAAGAACTTCAACAAAAGGAATTTTAAAGTTATCTAGTTTATTAACGTCAATGTATACATCTAACTATCCAGTGGGGGCGATCTCTCCCCGCACTGGGAGGCAGTTTCGAGACAGGGAAGGAAAACGCGTCTACATGGCTTGACGATTAAATCTCAAATCACTGAAATCCCTTTCTATATCTCTATTATTCCCACGCTCGTTAAGCTAATGAAATTCGACTCCATTTATTTTGTCTTCTATCTGGCCTCAAAGGTCAACCCCTGGAAGACTAAGCAGAGATACACTTCTCTAAAAATTAATAGTCATATAAACTATTATTTAACAAAAGCATTATTTATGAGTCATTCGAATAACACTGTAGACTTCGCATTGAAATTA
>CAHIKZ030004384.1:8012500-8082500 GCA_903632075.3 Acanthosepion pharaonis | reverse complement strand
ACCTAGTTTAAAGTATACCTAAAATAACTAATGGGATTTCAGGCATTACTGAAAATCAGTTGGCAAATGTTTTCCGTGAACTGCAAAATCTTATTACCCTTTGTATTGCTAATGATGGAGGACATGTGGAAACTTAAATAAAATTTCAATAAAACCTTAAAAAATATTGATTTACTCCTTTCTAATTCTTTTTACAAATTATTTCTATCGCAAATACAAATAAAGTTATAAATTTTCAAAATTATAAATTTTCGAAGTGCACACGAACTTTATGGACACCCTGTATTTACCAAAATTACACAAAAATATCTTGAAATAAAAAAACAGAAAGTTCATTCAACAAAATAGGCATTGGTTTCAACCACGGCCTCCAGAAGAATTCAGAATCTCCTGCATCTCTTCTGGACGGTCTCCTTTTGTTAAGTTGGTGAATGCTGCCATAATCCTTGCCTTCAGTTCATCTTCGGTGTGACAAGAAGTTTTGATGATCACTCGCCCAACTGCGACCCACGCTTAATAATCAAGGGTGTTGCAGTCTGGGGAGTTAGGAGGCAGATGTAAGGTGTGATGTGGCCGCGGAAATTGTCTGACATCCATGACTGGTTTCTCCTGCCTGTGTGATATGTTGCAGACATAGGGGCTTCCAGCAGCTGCCCTCTTGACCCAAGGCAGCACAACCTCCACAAGTGAATTAATGTGGGCCTCGATACTGAGTTTGAGCGCATCACCAACAAATTTGGGACTTCTTTTCTTATCAGAACGATCAGAGTGGGTATTCCAAGCTGACACACCTTTGTAATCACCACTAGACAGGTTCAACTCTTTCCGAATCCTCTGCACTGTCCTCAGATTGACATCCTAACAATCTGAAATGTATGTATTGAAGCTTCTGGCACGAATGCCAAGCAGTATAGCATACCGTCACCAAGTCTCTGTCGATATAATGTACGTCATAGTGTTCTATTTCTCACAGAGTGTGCTATACTGTACATTCGACAAAATCAAAAACAACCAAAGCGCATGCGCGAAATTAAAAATATAAAATGGTGACAATTTAGACATCGCACCCTGTATATATACACACACACAAACACATGTATATATATGTATGTGTGTACGCCTATATATATAGATGTATATGTATATATATATATATATATATATTTATTAAAGACATATTTTATGTTTAACGTTGTTATTTTATGAATACAAGTATTTAAGAAAATATTCTGTTTATGATAAACAGTATTAAATAACATTTCCATACCGAATATGAATGTCCGAAAAATTTTCATAGAAAATATTCGTTCTTTGACAGGATTCGAACCTGCATCCTATACGAATTTTTCTTAAATACTTGTATCTATAAAATAACAACGTTAAACATAAAATATGTCTTTAAAGAGTAAATAAATTGTCAGACCTTATCCATTTCTTAATATATATATATATAAATGAAATAAAAATATAAAATTAATTAACAACAATATATTAATATATTAATTATATTGCTCTGTATAAAAACGAGTTCATTTTTGTGGATCAGTTCTAATATTTTCATATTACTAGGATCCACTTAGATTATATACCAACAGATATTCTACCTAACTACACACACACACACATATATATATATATATATATATATATATATATATATATATATATATATAGTGAGCCAGACAAACCTACCTAGGTTTCACCTAAACGAATCGTCAAGGAAAGTAAGGCCTTACTTTACCTGACGATCCGTTTAGGTGAAACCTAAACAAGTTTGTCTGGCTCATTAGGTGTATCTAGGTCTGCTCTACGGTTGTATTGAGCGCTTTTTATTAGTTAGTTGTTTACTCGTATCGGGTTTTTTTTTTCTTTGGTCTTCAGACCTGCATCTATAATATTTTTTTGTCGGCAGAAGTTCATGTTTGTAGCTCTTTCTTTTTTAAAACCTTTTTTTTTCCTCGAGATTGATTTGATTATTAGCAAATCAAAAATTCGATGCTTTTTCGAAACGAGTCTATTTATCTATAATTATATATATATATATATATATATATATATATATTTCGATAAATGTTATTTTGGTGTAAAAATTGTCAATTGACATCCCTGCTATTTTTATTGTCAACAGGCTGAAAAATTGAAAGCCAACATGAAAGTAAAATATAGCTCCTCTAATTTTCTCTTGTATTTTTTTTCAATCACCCGCTTTAATCGAAATGTGCCCTACAAAGTAGGCCGGGGGAAACTATTGTGAAACTCTATTACTTACGTAAGGAGTAAAACTTGTATCTCTGGCTTGTTCAAAGTCTACAACAGCTCGTTTTATTTACGTACATGAAACGTGAACAACGTCATTTGTAAACGGGATTTGTTAGTAATTCGACATTATTTCTTCTTTGCTATAAACATTTATTTTAATAAATACACGTGTTTGATTTGTTGACCTCGTTTATTTTAAACTGTGAAATAATGTCAATCGGGCTAGAAATCATTTCGTAAATAAGGACTTCTCATTTTCCTCTCCGCTTGATATTAATTTCAATATTTAATATAACACGTGTGTGTACTTATTACAAAAAACAGCTCTGATAGCAATACGAAATTAAGTCGAATTAAAAACACTAGACACACACACAAATACGCACACATACGCAAATATATATTATAATATTTTATCATCAGAGATTCTAATAAAAACATGGCGATGTAAAATGTTTTTTATTAGAATCTCTGATGATAAAATATTATAATATATATATATATATATATATATATATATATATATATATATATATATTTTTTTCAAATAATCTCTTATAAAAATATAAATATATGATTATATATATATATACATGTTTTTATTATAATCTCTAATAAAAATTTTATAAATATATATATATATATATATTTTAATTATAATATCTTATAAAATATTATAAATATATAATTATATATATGTTTTTTATTATAATATCTTATAAAAATAAATATATAATTATATATATATATATATATATATATATATATATATATTTTTTTCATAAGAGGTTATGATAAAAAACATGGCCATGTAAAATGTTTTTATTATAATCACTTATTAAAAAAAATTATATTTTACTCTACTTTGTATTGGGCACTTTTTTAAAAAAAAGTACATGCTATGAACTGTTGAATTTGACTTCATCTGTTTTTTCTCTAATTTGTACATTTTACATATATATATATATATATATATATATATATATACGATATATTATATATATATATATATATATATATATATATATATATATATATATATATATATATATATATATATATATATCCAGTAGCGTCCAAAACCAAGGGACAAAATTTTAAAACCTAATATTTGTTAGAAATAACAACTGTGAAAAGCTGAAATTTTGACAACTGATAGTCGTTATCATCCATAATAACATACTAAAATTTGAATCATTTGCAAAGGATAGAAAAAGAATTATAACAATTTATTTATTTTCAAATTTGGAACGTCCAAAAGTAAGGGACAAAATTGAGAAAAACAATGTAAACGGCAATAAAACAATAAAAATACATGTACAATCAATATTTAGTAAATGAGCCCTTGCTCTCAATGACAGCTGCACATCTTCGACTCCAAGAACGAATCAGTTCTTGACAATCCTCGATACTAATTTTAGACCATTCTTCTTGAAGCTTCACCCACAAATCCTCCGTGTTAGTGGGATTTCTTTCCATAACTTTCACTCCTAAGGTCTTCCAAAGATTTTCTATTGGATTTAAGTCAGGACTTTGCGGTGGCCAATCCATAATTTCCAAATCTTGCTCGCTAAGGTAACTCATTACCACCTTTGCCTTGTGACATGGGGCATTATCTTGCATAAAGGTAGCCCTATCGAAACCTGAATTCTGTATGATTGGCACAACATGATCTTGAACAATGTTTTTATAGATCTGCACATTTACACGAGTTTGTAACCGGACAAGAGGCGTTGTACCTTGGCTAGAAAACATTCCAAATACCATGACGATTCCGCCCCCAAACTTGACAGTTTTCTTAGTACACTTTGCACTTAATCTTTCACCAATACGTCTCTTTACATTGTTTTTTCCATCATTTCCAAATAAATTAAACTTGCTTTCATCACTGAAAAATACTTTTGCCCAATTTTCATATGTCCAAATTACATACCTGTTTGCAAACTCTAATCTCTTCTTATTCTTCGAACTAACAAGTGGTTTCTTCCCTGGGGTTCGATTAAACAGCCTTATTTCTTGCAGTCGTCTACAAACAGTCTGTCTTGACACATTAACACATGAGGTACTATTCATAACCCTTTTAATTTCTGTGCAAGACTTAAAACGGTCCTTTAATGACATACGCTGCATTATTCGATCTTCTCTTGCCGAAGTTTTGCGGGGTCTGCCGGTTTTAAAGCACTAACTATTTTGCCAGTATCATTGTAGGATTTAACAACCCTGCCTACAACACTCTTGGAACGTTTCACTTTCTCTGAAATCTCTCTAATGGTGTGCTTTTCCTTGTGTAGCTTCACAATAGCTTGTCCCACAGAATAATCAAGTTTTTGGCGTTTCGCCATGGTGCCGGCTGATGCAACGTTTACAAATGACTAAGTAAGACTTATTCTTTAGAGGAAATCAAAACATTTGAATATAGCATACTGTTTACATTGTTTTCCTCAATTTTGTCTCTTACTTTTGGACGATCCTATTTTGAAAATAAATAAATAATTGTTATAATTCTTTTTCTATCCTTTGCAAATGATTCAAATTTTAGTATGTTATTATGGATGATAACGACTACCAGTTGTCAAAATTTCAGCTTTTCACAGTTGTTATTTCTAACAAATATTAGGTTTTAAAATTTTGTCCCTTAGTTTTGGACCCTACTGTATATATATATATGCGATAAGAATATAGTTTTAAGGTATGCTATATTTATGGGTTAAAATATTCAATTTCAAATACAGTACATATGTAAATATAAAAGTGGACATTGAGGTCAATGCCCAGCGGCGACAGTCTACTTTATGCTTTCACATGAAGTCCATATTATTTAGCTAAATATGATTGGTTTTGTTTGGTTTGCTTTACGACATATCAACCTGAATGTGTTATTTAATGCCGACATGATTTTTATTACTGGTAATAATTGTTTCTTCGAAAATGTATTGCTGGTAATATTCTATCAATAAATATATTCCTGACAAAAATGTTTTCTGCAAAAGTTTATTCCTGGTAGTAATTTTTTACATAAATATAGTTTTCAGATTAATTATTTACCCATAGCTGAGACCCTAACAGGTACTAGCACTCCGGGTCAGGGTGGACCTGGGAACACCAGCAATTAAGATGTGGTTCCACGCTTCTGACAACCTCCCAATCATAGGATTTGCTGCCGGATGTCGTTCATCGTCTTAACGGGACGGCTAAATTTGAACATATATATATATATATATATATATATATATATATATATATTCAAAATTTAGCTTTATAATATATTCATATACATATATGTAAATCTCTCTCTCTCTCTCTCTCTCTCTATATATATATATATATATATATATATATATATATATATATATATATATATATATATATCATTAACTTTAGTAATTTACTTTTTTCTATAAATGATTCATTGTAATATAAATTGAACTGCACTACGTATTTGATTCAAAAGAACTGATCCAACGTACAAATTTTCGGTATAGCAAATGAGACATTACTTATTGAATTATTAGTTCATGGCACATTAACTGATAAACTCCTACAAAAAATTTTTCAAATTGCCATATTTGTACAAAACGCACTCACTTAAATTTTCCAAAAAGAAAAAAATCCAACTTCACGCTCTAAAAATTTGTATCTGTTTTCAATAACACATTTAAAAAACGAAAAAAAAAAAAAAAAACATATTTTGATTCGCATTATATTTCTTCCTCTCCAAATTCTATCTGAATTTTACCAAACATATATATGTATATATATATATATATATATATATATATATATATATATATATATATATATAGATGGGTGTATATGTTATATTTTTAAATCGACTTTTCGCCTAAAATCTTTCTATGCCAATTATTATGATCTGTTTTTTTTTCACAGTTAAACAAATTTCAACCCTAATTTCTTTTTAAACAAAGAATTTTAAAATATATATCTGTTTTTTAGAATATAAATATATATATATATATATATATTTCAGAATTTTTTGTCAGCTTTGCAGGCTATCATACACTCTTCCACGACGAAAGAGGACAGCCAGCTATGGAAAGACCAGAAATATTAAAGTCTGAAGTGAAATAAGCACTAGACAAATTGAAGAGCAGCAAAGTAGCCGGTCTTTATGGAAGTGTACTGGAAAGGCTGGCATCTATAGATGACTTCGGCATCGACAAAATTACGGGGATCGAACATTTAAAATAAACGATGGTCTTAATATAACATATGAAGTATATATCCATTTTCATAAGAAGGTTAATAGCTTAGGTGCAAATGAATGCGAACTCCATTGGATAATCAACCTTATGAGCCACATAATGAAATTTCCTATCTGAATTCGGAGGAATAGAGCGTGCAGCAGGATTATACTAGAAACAGAACAAAGATAAAATGGTTTCGTTAAAGATACTGTAACAAGGAATATGATATAATGGAATATGTGTACACCTGTGTGAGTGGCTGGTGTCCGTCATAAATACCGACGGACGTGTCGGTGAGTCAAGAGCCTTAGTCTGAGAGTTAAGTCTATAACGACGCCCATTGGACTACGCCATTGATCTACACTTCTTACCTGCGACTACGACGCGTACCAGTCGATTACTGCTACCGTATTCTACTTGGTTATAGTAGCCAAAACCACTTAGCTACTTCATTCAAATATATTCCTTTCCGGAACATATCAGAATACAATATTTGTGCTCAGAATGTTATCAGGAGAGAACAGTACAAATGCGTTTGATAAAATACAAAGAATTATTGGAACAGCTAATTAAGCTTGATATATTTGAGAAGGATAATAGAATAATCCAGAATCTATACTGGCAGTAAACCTCCTGCATACACATAGGAAATGAATTCAATGAATCCATGGAAATAGTAAGAAGTGAAAAACAAGGATGTGACTTATTCAGCATTTACAGTGAAGCAATCCTGAGAGAGTCCTATCAGGATTCATTCCTGGCAGACATCTAGCTATGCAGATGAGCACAATGTTGGTAGCAGATACAGAAAGGAAACTACAGAAACCCCCAAAGAGGTGATAAATAAAACCCGGACAAAGAACTAAACATCAATTGTAACAAGATAGAATGTATGATTTTCAACAAAGGTAACAATCTACGATGCAAATTCCAAATTGGAAACTTCAGGCAAGTACGAAAATTTAAACATAACATAATCCGGAAATTTAGAGTCTGAAATCGGAATATTTGGAATTTCAAAATATGCTAAGTATTAAGACACATGAAAATTTCGTTAGAAACGAAGAAAAGAATATTGAACTGTTATCTAATATCGTTCCTTCTATATGGTGGTGAATGCAGAACAATCTCTTCAGAGATGACGAAGACACTTGAAGCATCCGAAGTGTGGTTTTACAGAATTACCCTAAAAATGGAATGAACATGTGACTAACAAGGTTTTAGAAAAATGGAAATAAAAAGGATACACACTTGGAATCAGAAAGAGACAGTTGAAATTTTAAAGGCACATAATGAGGAAAGAGGGCTTGGAGAATTTGACACTCACGTGATATACTATAGACAAGATGTACAGAGTAAAGCAGTGAGGCTGTGTAAATGGTTGTCAGAGCAGGGATTATGCGAAATGGCAAAAAGTCAAGACCTACTAAGAGCTATCGATGTCAGGACGTTGTGGAGAGCTATTATCCCCAGCGTCCCGAAAGAACACAACACATAGAAAAAGTACTTGTAGTAATTTTTCGTTCCTAGATTTTCACTGAAGTTTTGCATGGATTATCTTGACTGTCAGACGGGAAATTCAACTTCCCATTAATGTCAGATTTAAAAAAAGACGGTCGCTTTTAAGGATTCTCCTAATAACTTCCATGGCGCTCATCTGCTTTGTTATTCGAAAGCCAGTTCTTCAAACAAAAGCTCTCAAAGTCAAAAAATAAATATGGAAGCTCCTTTTTTTAGCTTACTTCTGAATTATAAGGAAGTTATGGGAATGACGTATTCTTTATCTCATGTCATTACTGATATTTTTCTGTTTATTTATTTTATTTTGTTTTACGGCATATCAACCTCAGTGGGTTATTTAATACCAACAAGTTTTTAGAATAGATTCGCCTGCCTGTTGAGCGGCATATCAACTCCTTATGAGTCATTTAAAGCTGAAAATTTAATTTTCTTGAGACCACTGGTAATTTCGTTTTACTGCTGGTTACTGTATTGCTGGTAATTTTTTGTCAAAAATATATTGCTGGTATTTTTAATTTAAAAATCTATTTTTACACTTTCATGGAGTTTTGGCCCTAGTTTGAAGGTTAAATGTGACCGTGACAGGTGTTATTATCCCAGGTCCGGGTAGACATGGGAAAAGCAGCAATTAAAAGGTGGATCCACGCTCCTCAAAAAACTCCAATCTCGATAAGAGGCCTTGATGCCGGATGCATTTTATCGTCATACCCAGGACTGTGGTGGTTGTGTTCAAAGATAAACATACAGACACACGAATATATATATATATATATATATATATATATATATATATATTTCAGGTCATCCACAGACAGACTGTTTCGCTGTTTCACAGCTCATCAGTGTGGCTAGACATCCGGTTGCCTCCAGCTCGGGTCGAAACCCGACTGAACTGGTGTCAGTCGGAGATTCTAACCCGGTAGGGAGGAAAGTGGATTTTTAGCGTGTTTATCTTTATAAACACGCCAGCGAAGAGTCTCGCTATATAGCTATAATAGTCACTGTTTACCAACCCACACCTCCTCCCCAAAGAGCTCAACTGAAATTAATTTTTCAGGAGCCAATATACCGTCATCCACAGACAGACTGTTTCGCTGTTTCACAGTTAGACATCCGGTTGCCTCCAGCTAGGGTCGAAACCCGACTGAACTGGTGTCAGTCGGAGATTCTAACTATTAAGCCATCGGCGCACGGTAGGGAGGAGTTTATGAAAAACTAGGTAATCCGTATGAGTAGACCTAAGGCGTCTGTTTCTAGCCTTCTCTTTTTTTTACAAAGAAAATTAGTGACACCTTCTCTCATAACTTCCTTCTCTCTTTTTCTCTCTATGTGTTTTTCATCTCTACCCCTTCGATATCAATATATAACTTCCATTAAGTTAACCGTTTAAATGTGTCAATATCTGCTAACTCACTCATGTCTTCTCTCTCCCCTCTCACTTCCTCACTTCCTTAATTTACATATGTTTAATACGACCCGTCAAATATGTGTAAATTTTCTTTTCATTTTTTGTTTGGAAATAAAGTCTGATGATCCGCAGTCCTTTAATAGGGCTGTGGTGAAATAATTTATTACATGGAATCTTAAAGTGGTCTGTTTTTATTTAATATATATATATATATATATATATATATATATATATATATATATATGCTTTTTTGTACAGACACACACATATATATTTAACAACGGAAACTATATTCTAAAGGTTTTATTTTTTTTAAATAGAAGAACGCCAACTTTAATTCCAGCCACGTTCCTTTCGTGGGCTGTGTATAAACGCTGTTATCACATAATATACATTAAAAATTACATCTTAAAAGGAACTAGAACAGTCTACCCTAGTGCGCGAAATAAATGGTTCAGTTGGACATTCGAATCACCCTGAAGAATGCCGGAGCGTACAACGGCTGAAACGTTGTAATAAATATGGCGACAAAGAAGAGGACAATAGTCCGAATAATGTAAATAGTGTAAATATATCGGTTATATTAATATGAACTAATGCAGGTTTAAAGAAAATGCACTAACAGATTATATATATATATATATATATATATATATATATATATATATATATATGTATGTATGTATGTATGTATGTATGTATGTATTTGGGCAGAAACCTTTCTTTCAAACATGTGTAATTGAATATGAGAGAAAAGGAACATTCTGATTAATTTTTTTTCATTGAGTTTTTTTTTTTTTTTTTTTTTTTTGTATTCTTAATATTTTTACTTTTGGTAGGAGTAAGGCAGTAAAAATTGTCCATAGTGTCTACTAGGGTTCATTTCGACATTTCTTACCACCCTGAAGAATTCCGGAGCGTACAAAGGCCGAAACGTTGTAATAAACATGGCGACAAAGATGAGGACAATAGTCCGAATAATATAAATAGTGAACATAATACCTCATCTCAGAAATATAGACAGATACCAATGTATTTGATACTTACAATTGTTTTATTGGACATTGCTGATTTTAAAAGTATAAAATTACTACAGATCGAAAATTGTACAAACGAAAATGTCTCTCCTCATTAAATCGAATGTGTTTCTGTTCTTTTTACCTTAGAAACTACCGCCAGATCAGGTATGCGTTCCTTCGCTAGGGTAATGAATTCTCATAGGCTAATGGTAATGCAAGACATGGTCTCTCAGATTAAAAGTCGAATACAGGTTTCGATCTCCGTCAAGAGACACACTTTCTTTAAGAATTCTTTCGTTATCTAGTCCGATATATGAAAAAGTTCACTATTAAACAAAACACAGGAATGTGTGTGTCAATATTTGTGTGGGCTTGAACATATAACGTATATAACGCATTTTTCTTCCCTTTTATAAAATAAATTTGTATTCTTTTGTGCTGTTTCCACATTTCTGGGATTGTTTTTTTTTTTTGTTTGTTTGTTTTGTTTTTTCATTTCATTTTTTTATTATCTATGTAATCACAAATATAACCGTCCTGGGTATGACGATAAACTACATCCGCGTTCAGGGTAAGACGGTAAACTACTTCCAACAGCAAGGCCTCTGGTCAGGAGGTTTTGAGGAGCATGGAGCCACCTCTTAGTTGCTGGTGTTCCCAGGTCCACCTTGACCCGGTGTGGTAGCACCTGTTAGGGTCCCAGCTATGGGCAAATAGTTAACCCCGAAACTGAGGTAAAAAAGCATTGTGGAAGTGTAAAAATAAGTTTTAATCCCAGAAGTAATTTATCAAAAAATTATTACCAGAAATAAATTTTTGAAGAAAGAAGAAAAAAAATATTACCAGCAATAAATTTTTGAAAAAAAAATTACTAGCAATACATTTTTTGAGATAATATTACCAGCTATACAATACATTTCTGAGGAAAAAAATATTACCAGAAATAGATTTTTGACAAAACAAAATATTACCAGGAAAAAAAAGGTTGTCAGCATTAAATAACCCATTGAGGTTGATATGCCGTAAAACAAACCAAACGAAACCAAACCACAAGTATAACAGAAAACCGTCGAATGAAATATTGCTTCAGAAGAATCTTCGGTAAAATGATTCTTCCCATCTTGAAAAATCGTATTGGAACTCGAATGATACAGTTGTAATTTCTGTGACTCGCTATAATGTGAGGCTTGGACAATTTAATAGTCTTGGGACATAATGAAAAAGGGAAAACCAATAACAGGGAGAGGAGAAAGTGTCAAATGTTCTTAAAAGCAAAAAAGGAAAAAAAATAGATATTTTTTAAGGAGGGTAGTCATTTTCCTAATTATTATTGCAATGTTTCTTTGCTATTCTGATTGACTGTATTTCACGTCTGGAATGTGTTTTTCTTTTTGTTTACAACTGTTTACAAGAAATCTTAAAAAGGAAGGCCGTGGAATATACTGGCTTAAAGAGTGTAATAAAATTCTTAAGTGGAGAATAATGATAGTCTTTACAGAATTTCAGGAAAAAAATTAACTGAGTGTATGATTTTCTTTTTTCATTTTGTTTAATCATTTGGTAATACAAAAACATGCCTCCATTCCGAACCAGATGACGGGGTGTCCTGAAATACTTCTATCAACAATTTGCGGTATTGAATGAAAATATGACAATACTTTAGTATTAATTTTATAGTTATTTATTTATTTACTCAAATCTAAAGTTTTTTCTATAATAAACATTATCTAATTGTAGTGAACGAGATAATCAAGTACCCCGGAAAAAAGTTCGTGTTTTGTGTGCGATCTGCCGGGGAGGGATTGCCGAAATAGCTTGAAGAGTAAGCGTTCTCAAAGCAAATGTGTGGCTTTCACAACACAAAGGAAGGAAAATTCGGGCAGTTTTGGCTACGGCGTTCGTGAGTTATTTTCCTGACGCGTTACAAGTGATTTTCTTTCTTTGTGTTGTGAAAGCCACAAATTTGCTTTGAGAACGCTTACTCTTCACTAATAAAACATCAGACGCTGTTCAATCACATGGAATGGATGGCGTATACATTCTTTTCTCTTCTTTTTATGTTTCGTCTCCCTTCACGTCGTAGGCGGTCATAGCTCCCCACTTCCTCCTTTTAGCTCTTCATAAACTTTGTCTCTTTGCTACTTCCCCCAGGCACTGTTCTGTCATCCACTTACTAGTGTTGCTTTCCCTCAATTCAACCTGTGAGTATCAGATTCTCCAAGGCTTCCTTTCTCATTACGTGTCCCAGAAATTTCAATTGCCTCATCCTGATGTTACGTATAAGCTTCCTCCTTGTTTGCATCCTCTCCAAAACCTCACCATTGCTCACACGCTCGGTCCATAATATCCTTAGCATCCTTCTGTAGAACCACATCTGCGTCTCCTCGAGTCTCTTCTTCATCTTTCGCTACCATAAAAGAGGATGGATGACAGGTAGCAGCTCAGTACTCTTTTCTTTGTTACCAAAGAAATTCTCCTGCCTCGTAATACTTTGCCTAGCTTTTGGAATGCGCCGCAATACGTCTTCGGATCTCAGGGTCGCATTTACCGTCCCTTGTCAAAACACTTCCCAGATATTTAAGTTTCCGCATCAGCGTGATATGAGTGACCCCGACCTGTAAATCGTATTTCGGGTTCATCTTTTTACTGATGACCATGCATTCCGTCTTCTTGTAGTTTAGGCTTAGTCCCTTCTTCTTGCTCTCCTTTTCTTTAGGAGATATAGTAATTTCCTTTCCGTGTCTCCTATCAGTACTGTGACATTTGCGTAGCATACGTTGTTAATATTGTAGCCGCCAATGCTGAATCCCGTTAGTATTTCCAATTCTCTCAGAATTGCCTCGCTGTATAGGTTGAATAAGTCCGGTGAGAAGACACATCCTTGCCTTACGCTTCTTTATATTTACGTATATCTGCTGAACTCATCCTCTATGTGTATAAATACCGTTTGGTGTCAGATACGAGGGTCGTTCAATAAATAAGGTGAATTTTTCGGTATAAGGACTTCTAATACACATAGAAGCTTACTTTTTTTATTTATTTATTTTTGTTTTACTTCTTTTTCACGTGGATTTAATTTCTTTTGCAGATTAAAAAAACTTTGAGAGTTTTGGCATTTAACAAAGATGGCCGACCAAGAAGCATGTTCCAGAATTGAACAGCGGTCAGTTATCAAGTTTTTGGTTACTGAAGGGTGCAAACCAGTTGAAATTCATAGGAGAATGTCAACTGTGTATGGCGCCACATGTTTCAGCAAAAAAAAATGTCTACAAGTGGGCTAAATTTTTTAAAGAAGGACGGAGCAGTGTTGAGGATGAAGACAGGCCTGGGTGGCCTACAGAAATGAGGTCTCCTGAGGTGATCGAATTAGTCAATGACCTCATTCAGTCTGACAGAAGAACTACTGTGAACTGTTGAGGCAGGTCAAGAAAGACATAAAGAACAAACGCAGGGCTCATCAGTCAGAAGGAGTCATCTTGCATCATGACAACGCAAGGCCTCACACAGCAGCCCAAAAGGTGCAGACTATCAACGAGCTGGGCTGGGAACTGCTCCCTCATCCCCCTTACAGCCCAAGACCTTGCCCCTTCAGACTTTCACCTGTTTGGTCCCTTGAAAGCGTTCACGAGAGGCCCGATATTTAAAAGTGACGATGAAGTCAAAAGTGTTGTGAGCGACTGGCTGAGACATCAGTCCAAAGTTTTTTTACGCTGAGGAAATACGGAAGCTTGTGCACAGATGGGAAAAGTGTGTAACAGTGCTGGGAGACTACGTTGAAAACTTTAAAAAAAAAGTAAGCTTCTATCTGTATTACATCGAAAAATTCACCTCATTTATTGAATGACCCTCGTACATTAGAATTCCCAAAATGGTAGGAATAAACTGTTTATGTAAGCTTAGTGCAATGAAACACACAGGTTAGGGCATATATATATATATATATATATATATATATATATATATATATATATATATATATATATATATATATATATAGAAAAAAAACTGGTAAAATCATGTAACAGCATAATTTTCCGTGGAGCAAATTGTTTAATATCTAAAAATTTCAGATAAGATGTTTAGCCTTCTTGATATCATTTGTCGTAAGAATCACTGAAAAAAAACCTTTGAGTTATTCAGCTAGAAAGAGAAAAGGTTAAAATCGTTTTATGCCAAGCTCACTGTCTTCCCAAGTGAGAAATGGTGAGAAGAAATGTACAATTCAGGCCTTCAGTAACAGTACCAACATTCATACTATGTCTTCTATCTTCAATGTCCATTCAAGAACTATTCAATAGAACGGTGAATAATTTAAAAAAATCAGGTTGACATTGGCGATGAAAACTAGATTAGAAAGTCACAACAGGAAGAGGGATCACCATTTCAATTTAGAGTTAAAGAGATCAATTAGAAAAGATCAAACTCAGTTCATAAGACGTTTGGGCACGTGAGAGGAGTTTCAACTATGAGAGTCCAAAGAGCAGTAAAAAAAAAAGCTTGAAATTGAAATCGTACGTGAAACATGTGAGACACCTTGTTACTCCAGGAGAGAAAGTTAGAAGTTTAGAGAGGGCGAGTATCATCTTGAATAAGTTGGAAAATTATTCTGGAATGAACTTAATTTTTATCCTTCATGAGTTTCCGATTCTTACTTATAATCAATTAATGATGAACATATCATTTTCGTTTATGATCGATACATCACTATTCTTCTGTTAAGCTTGGAGAGTAATTATACATTGTCATTAATCAAAGTAAAGTTCAATAGTGTTATAACAACCTCGGAGAATTCCAGTAAGATATCTTTAATCGTTTCCATAATACAACGATTCACAACTTAATTGGACAATTTGGCTGTTACACGATTTGGACAATTTTGCTGTTACTCCCGGTATCTATCTATCTAGCTAGCTATCTATCTATCTCTCTCTCTCTCTCTCTCTATATATATATATATATATATATATATATATGAGACTTAGATGTTCTTCCTTTCTCTCTCTTTCTTTCTCTTCCCAGCTTTGCATACATATCCTTCTTCCTCTCTCCACCACCTTCCCCATTCTAAATGCATATCCTCTCCAACCACATCTCTCTCTCTCTCTCTCTCTCTCTCTCTCTCTCTCTCTTTCTCTTTCTCTCTCTCTCTTCGCCGAATTTAAATTAGTATTTTTTTATGCCAGGAAAAAATTTAATCCATTTATTTCTGTGAGATTTTTCGGTCTGATGAGTTAGAACCTAAAGATCGATTCTAACGAAATAAACAATTACTATGAATCTTTAAAGTTTTCGTCATCATAATTGTTATTTCCGCTGGTATTATTGAGCTTTCTCTGGATCTACATCCTCTTTGGAATTATCCATACGTATTACCAAATAATATCATTATTAATTATATCTATCTATCTATCTATGTGTATATATATATATATATATATATATATATATATATATATATATATATATATATATATATATATGTGTGCATTAGGGTAGGTCGATTTTGGAACCTGTAAAAGAATATCTCGAGGAAAGTTGCAAAATAACGTCAAAAATTACCACAAAAAATATTTTTCTTCAAAACTTCGTATTTATTTGAGCAATCGAACTTAAAGACAAAATAAATTGTGATTTTTATCATCATAACGGTGTCACCGAAGACATGTGTATGTTAAATTAAAACCGAGTCTTAACGAAATGAAAAAAAGAAAATAACGCTTAATAATGGATATTTTTGAGTTTATTATCTATGCTCTTAATAAATTAAATGAAATTACTACAAATAAAAAATAAAACACATTAAATTATTTATTTCAAAATACAAATAAATACGGCATCGTTTTTACTGGATATTTTTTCGGTATTCACCGGTAGTAATTACCTCCGTTTCTAAGTTCGTTTTATTTCTGTTTACGCTTTAATTAGCGCAAATATCTATTTTATTTTTCATCAAAATATACTTAACTATTTTTAAAAAAATACAACTTTTATAATTATAGTAATTTGTTTATATTTTGAAAATTAATGTTTTATTAAGAAGCCTGTTTGCAAGCTAATCCAGGAATTAACTCTACTTTTCTGTAAATAAACATTACTTTTAATTTAATAATGCATTTCAAACTTTATTTTACAATTTATTTTGAAAAATATTTTGTATAATTTCTGATAATGCATATATTTTCTTTGTCAGATATTTTAATAAAAATGGCAGGAAAAAGCATCCCAAAAGGCCTAGCATACCGTGGAATTTTCATAGGGTTATATAGCGGCTAGCCTTATCAAAATTCCATGGTATGCTGTTGAGTTGATCAGAGGTGACGTGTCATACAATTTTGGAGCCAGCCTTGCCAATGCATTGCTCTTGGATTTGACGGCTATGGGCTTTCTTATCACCAATATTAATATAAAAAGATATTTATATAGATAAATGTAAAATTGATAGAGCAAAGGTTAAAGTGAAAACAAATGCCCATCAACAGCATGATGAAAAGGTGGAAATTTATTTTATTGGTATTGATGGGAGAACTGACAAAGACACACTAATGTACAAGGAAATAGTGGAGGAAAATGGAGAGAAGACTGAAAAAAAGACCAAGAGACCAGAACGCCACTCGACTGTCACAAAGATGACATATGAAAGTGAATATCTGACACCTAAGGTTCTTCCTAATATTGGTGCAATTGTTGTGGTTCTTGCCGAGCAAGTGGCTGATGTTTTGCATGAATTCAACAGTGTGAGCACTATCAAGGCTATCCTTGTTGACAAACACTAATGCCAATTCAGGCTGTGAAGGTGGATTTGCTGCATCTCTAGGAAGAAAACTCAACAGAAATCTTCATACTATTGGTTGCTCCTTGCACCAAAATAAACTTCCGTTTAGAGCTCTTTTTAAACATGTAGATGGTACCACAAAAAAGCCCTACCACATTCAATGGTCTACTTGGAACATTAAGTGCAAATGATTCCCATAATTTACCCCAAATATCATTTTCAGCTGTTGGCAGTCCTCTGGATTCTATTTTTAAAATTGAAAATGCAGATACCCTTAGTTGTGACCAAAGACTCCTTTCTGAATATACA
Organism: Acanthosepion pharaonis; assembly: GCA_903632075.3. NCBI lineage: Eukaryota > Metazoa > Mollusca > Cephalopoda > Sepiida > Sepiidae > Acanthosepion > Acanthosepion pharaonis. The sequence goes on along the minus strand of CAHIKZ030004384.1, from coordinate 8,065,007 downwards.
GTGGGTATTTCTAGAGGTAAGGTGGACTCTAGATTTGCATCATGGAAAATTGGTCCATTAAACTAGGCAAGGTGATTAACTTTAGGCATCAGTCTGATGTGCTTATGGACTCATGTTGCATACCCAGGAAATATTTCAACCAAACTCCGCAGTTTACGAAATTTTATTGTGAATGTGTATACCATTTGCTGGTTCGAAAATAAAAGAAATAACAAGTTCCACAATCGGAAAATGTATATTTTCAATATGATCCAAAGGATTAGGAAGCAACCATATGAAATCCAACAGATCACACTGAAAAATATACAATACAATGCTTTCGCCTTACTGCTTGAAAATATCTTGTATTCAATGGTCAAATCTGATGAACTGGAAGTGAGGGAAGAATCTATAAAAAGAATTTTGGCCATTAGGTTAGTAAATATTTATTCATATAAAACTGACTAAATTAGGTATACCGATTTATGGAATCATTTTAAGGATTTTATCTAATTTCAACATAAATATTAAAGCAGTACAGAGTGCAATTTTTTTAAAAATAAATCAAATTAATTTTTATATTCTTTCAAGAGTGGAGAGCAAACCAAGAAAAGATTAAAAAGAATCACAACTAAGAATTTTAAAGCTATGCACTGGAGACAGTTAAAAGATCTGTCATTAAATGGAGTTTGTGAACCACCACTCACAGAAGAATTTTCTGAAAATGAACTTCGGGAATAATTATTAAATGGTACGAAACTTAACTTGCCAGATTTGCCCTCACATTCTCAAGGCATGGAACGGGCAGTCAAGTTAACAACAGAAGTTTCCCAATCTGTGTATGGCTTTGAAGCAAGGCAACAGCACATAATATCAAAAGCTTTGTGTCAGAAATTGAGACCATCAATTTCATCTGTGGGTTCTTATATGGAGCTATTTGACTCTATATATTAAGCCCTATTAAACTATTCTTTATTTTTCCATATGTTTTTTTGATTGTTGTATTTTCATTCAAAACAGAAAAAAAATCAAATTTTTAATGTATTCAACTAATACTGCTTAATTCATGAGATAAAAAAAAAGCATTTCAAAATCGTCAGTGATAATAGGGGGGCAAATTTTCAATTTGAAGTTTACTTATAATTTCTACATTTTATTTCATTTTGATAAAACAAAATAACAACATGCCCTGATTTAAATAGTGAAATTGTTTTGTTTTTTTTTATGAATATTTAGGTCAAATCTTGCAAAATCGAAAAAACTTCTCTTGACCAACGTGTTTGTCCGGTGATGGTTTTTACATTGATGAAGTTTCTTAGAGGATGAAACGCGTTGGTAAAGAAATGTTTCCATTTGTCTTTATTCACACACACACACACACACACACACACACACACACACACACACACACACACACACACACACACACACACACTTGGCTACTGAGGTTTGTATACATCTCGTATATAATCCGTACAAATTCCCCTTTCTCTGTCGTGCGCCGATATCTTAGGGGAAGTTCGACCCGGTAACTTCAAACAAAAGGTTTGGGAGGAAACCCCCGACAATACTAGAATTATTGATAATAGCTACTGGACTTGAGAAATTGTTTTAAGAGAAAGTTTTTATAAATTGTAAACCGAAAACATTATTGGCTGTTCGGTTACTTAATTCCAAATGTTTCCTTTGAGGCAAACGTTTAATGTTACTGTTGTCATATATCTATTGTTGTTGTCCGCTAAATATTTTTTTCCGGCGAACGTCACACATCTCTTAGCGAAAACATATCTAATCAACTTTCAGAAAAAAAAAGACTACCTTACTATCTCCAGATATCTGTTAAAAAGCAACACCGACAATTACATTCTACAAAAAGTGTCATCAATAAAGCGAATCATTGTTCAGTATATTAGTTATCTTTCCTTAGCTATCATCCATTTACTCAAGATCGTTAGGTACGTTACTCGCTGCATTCTTCTGTCCTAAAAGTGTCAGATTCTTGATAACCTCTTTCCTCGTTTTCTGGGAAAAGGGCGAACATTACCATTACCATTAAACAAGGCCTGACATTAACTTATTCTTTGTCAGTGTTTATGGACTTTACTCTTTTCTACTTCAGAGTGTAGTAAAGGTCCTTCTGCACTGAAATCAGTTATTTCGTTACAGACAATTGTTGGAATTTTCGGGTACCCTGGTGAACTCGTGAGCCAGCCAAAATGAGCTGACTCATTTTATAGTTCACCAATAGAAGAGTTAACCAATCAGAAGGCTCAAAATATTCAATGCGACGTGTATAAAGGCGGCCATGTTTTTTCCCGAATATTCATTGCCAGCCTTTGATAACCCGAAGGAGGCTCCGCCGAAGGGCAGAGTCTCGTTCGGGGAGGTTGACTGTCCCTGAACCCGTTTATGCACGTTCGAGTAGGGAATATTTTTGACCGATCCAACGGGCTCAGAGATCCCACGTTAATCCCGGCCTTGTGCCACATGTAACCCTCGTGGCTGGGGGGGGGGGGCTAAATATGCACTGCCAGCCCTTGATATCGAAGACTGAAGAATTACGGAACAGCTGCTGGTGGTATTGGCGATATAATCAGATTCAGTAGAGTGTCTGACTTGTGAGTGTTAATCTTTAACGTTGTTTCATTGAACAGATTACGTACTGCGCTGTATTCTATATTTATAGACTATGGTGAACATGGTCAACAACAATATCTATACCTTGCTTTTTCGAATGTATGAACTTTATGCTCTCTATGCCCTGCTTATATAAACTAGAGTACAGTCCGTCATCTGACTGCTTTAATATTAACAAAGAAATTATGGGTCATTTATTATCAAACATATTTCAGTTGTCCCCTTATATCTCGTAAATTTAAGTTAGGTTTCATCACTATTGATAGCGGAAGGGTAACTAAAGACGTAATCGACATTTTTATTGAGCTCACAGCAATAGGATTTATTTTTATGGAAATAACGTACCAATCGATTTATGCCATATGACTGCGAGTTTATCACTTTTGCAACAATTTCTATTTCAGGTTTGATTTTGATTGGTTGAATTTGTTTCGCTGCATGTCAACCTCTATAGATTATATAATGCCTAAATCTAAATTATCTGAACACAGTATTATGTCTTCAACAAAAAAAAAAACATATTTTGGATATATTTTTATACTTACAAAGCAAATGTATGTATTTTTAGATATATAGTTTGCAGATAAAATGTATTGTTGGTAATTTAAAAGATGTATTGCTGGTATTTTCACTATAGAAAAGTATTGTTGATAATTTTTTTATAAAAATGTATTGCTGGTAATTTAAAAGATGTATTGCTGGTATTTTCACTATAGAAAAGTATTGTTGATAATTTTTTTATAAAAATGTATTGCTGGTAATTTAAAAGATGTATTGCTGGTATTTTCACTATAGAAAAGTATTGTTGATAATTTTTTATAAAAAATGTATTGCTGGTAATTTAAAAGATGTATTGCTGGTATTTTCACTATAGAAAAGTATTGTTGATAATTTTTTATAAAATGTATTGCTGGTAATTTAAAAGATGTATTGCTGGTATTTTCACTATAGAAAAGTATTGTTGATAATTTTTTATAAAAAATGTATTGCTGGTAATTTAAAAGATGTATTGCTGGTATTTTCACTATAGAAAAGTATTGTTGATAATTTTTTTTTAAAAAATGTATTGCTGGTAATTTAAAAGATGTATTGCTGGTATTTTCACTATAGAAAAGTATTGTTGATAATTTTTTATAAAAATGTATTGCTGGTAATTTAAAAGATGTATTGCTGGTATTTTTTCACTATAGAAAAGTATTGTTGATAATTTTTTATAAAAATGTATTGCTGGTAATTTAAAAGATGTATTGCTGGTATTTTCACTATAGAAAAGTATTGTTGATAATTTTTTATAAAATGTATTGCTGGTAATTTAAAAGATGTATTGCTGGTATTTTCACTATAGAAAAGTATTGTTGATAATTTTTTTATAAAAATGTATTGCTGGTAATTTAAAAGATGTATTGCTGGTATTTTCACTATAGAAAAGTATTGTTGATAATTTTTTTATAAAAATGTATTGCTGGTAATTTAAAAGATGTATTGCTGGTATTTTCACTATAGAAAAGTATTGTTGATAATTTTTTTATAAAAAACAGATGGATCGGAAGGGGTGGACCATTTTATTGGCCTCCACGTTCACCAGATTTGACTCCATTAGATTTTTTATGGGGACATGTGAAAACAAGTGTCTGCAACTAAAACTCGTTCATTAGAAGATTTGAAAGCTAAAATAACTAATGTCATTTCAGGCATTACTGTAAATCAGTTGGCAAATGTTTTCCGTGAACTGAAAAATCGTATTACCCTTTGTATTGCTAATGATAAAAGACGTGTGGAAACTTAAATAAAATTTCAATAAAACCTTAAACAATATAGATTTGCTTCTTTCTAATCCTTTTTACAAATTATTTCTATCGCAAATACAAATAAAGTTATAATTTTTTTAAAGCGCACACGAACTTTATGGACACCTTGTATTTCTAGTCAAAGTATCAGCAATACATTTTTATAAAAAAAAAAAAAATAATCAAAATTATTATTATGGACACCCTGTATTTAATTTTATACTTTCCTAGAATTTTTGATTTTTGTTCAGGGATTCATTATTTGCCCGTAGCAAGGAACGTAACAAATGCTACCACCAAGTATTTCATCATGAAGGCGTAGTTAACGTCAAGCTGATAATGTCTCGAGCTGACCATAAAGATTTCTCACCACATTCACATGGGGTACCCAGGAATCGATTCCGGCGTTCGGGGACACGACAGTTCATTTATAACTATAACCCTAGACTTCCCTCAGAGATAAATTTGATTATAGTGATGAAGGCTTGCGTAGAATCCCCGGCACTTTACGAGAAATGGTACCCAGTGAGGAAAAATACGTGAGAGGGTCTTCCTCATGTACACAAAGCAAGAACGCCACATTTAAGAACCCATCGGTAAAACGAAATTTTTTGTTTGGAGAAGTTTTTTGTGGAAAGAGAAGAAACTCATAAGTGAATAGTTTGTTCTGTTGTATAATTTTATGAACAAGTAGAGAAAGTTTTTTTTTTGGGGGGATTTTTCGACGTCTCCAGAAACCTTGATCTATCCCCTATCCTTCTCTTCATCTTTTTATCTATCACCCTATTTGCTCTCGCTCCAACTCTCTGTAACCCCATGCGTGCTAGTGGCTTCCCGCCTTGCTTGAGAGTGAAACGCTTAAGAAAAAAAAAAATTGTTTAATTTCCAACAATTCATACTCAAAAATATTTGATTGGAAAAGGTCCTCATAGTCCCTGGTACCCCCCCCCATCTTTTTTACAAATTCTTTCACGGTAACTGCTCCGATGAGCTGCTTGCGCTGGTTCCCAGACTTCATGAATTTAAGCGTTCAACTAGGCTGGTATCTCGCTCTCACCCTTTCACTGTCGAAACTGTTAAATGTAGCCGTCTCTTCTACTTCAATAATTTGATATCTCGCAACTCTCGCCTGTGGAACTCCCTCTCCTTTTCCTGTTTCCCTGATAGCTATAATCGCCAACTATTCAAATGTAATGTCAATCGACGTCTCATGATGCCTTGATCTATTTTCCCTATCCTTCTCTTCATCCTTTCCTCTATCACTCCTATTTGCTCTCGCTCCAACTCTCTGTAACCCCCATGCGTGCTAGTGGCTTCCCGCCTTGCTTGGAGTGAAACGCTTAAGAAAAAAAAGTTGTTTAATTTCCAACAATTCATACTCAAAAATATTTGATTGGAAAAGGTCCTCATAGTCCCTGGTACCCCCCCCCCATCTTTTTTACAAATTCTTTCACGGTAACTGCTCCGATGAGCTGCTTGCGCTGGTTCCCAGACTTCATGAATTTAAGCGTTCAACTAGGCTGGTATCTCGCTCTCACCCTTTCACTGTCGAAACTGTTAAATGTAGCCGTCTCTTCTACTTCAATAATTTGATATCTCGCAACTCTCGCCTGTGGAACTCCCTCTCCTTTTCCTGTTTCCCTGATAGCTATAATCGCCAACTATTCAAATGTAATGTCAATCGACGTCTCATGATGCCTTGATCTATTTTCCCTATCCTTCTCTTCATCCTTTCCTCTATCACTCCTATTTGCTCTCGCTCCAACTCTCTGTAACCCCCTTGCGTGCTAGTGGCTTCCCGCCTTGCTTGGGGTGAAATGCTTTTAAAAAAAAAAAGAAGTATAATCTTGTTATCCATGTTTAAGTTTCTTATTTTCTGGATTAATTCACCTAGGAACGGATTTTGTGATTGCTTTAACTAGTTTGAGGGGTGTGCTGTTGATGCTAGATGCAGTAGTTTTGATGTAGGTTTGGTGTCTGTGCGTTTTGGGTAAGCTATATAGTGTGGGCCTTGTAGGGTTATTATCTATTAGTTTATTCCATGATTTGCTTTCATTTTCTAATCTTTTGGTTGTTTTGTTTAATGTTTGTGTGTCTGTTCGTTGGTTTTCTCGAATGTTTTATCATCTTTTAAGAGGAATTATAATTTTTCAATATGGTTGATGGTATCTGTGATGTCTATTCCTCCTCTGTTATCGACTGGGGTTATAATTATTATTTTTTTTTTTTTTTTTTAGACAGGTCTTCTCGTGTCAGTATCACCTGGGTATTGCCCAGCCTCTCCAATTTAAAACCCTGAGGATTTTTAGTGACAGGAAATTCTAACCTTTTTATTTTGCTCCCGAAGCAATGACTTTTTTTCTTTTTCAAAAAGATTTGTAAATTGCGGTAAAAGCCTTTTACTTATTCGGAACATGGATCTCCAGAACATTTTATGCTTAGGGCCTCTTAGTACTGTTCGTAGTTTTTCTATTTTTTCCACTTTTCGTTCTACCATCCATGTACACAAGATCGATAGGCAGAATTACTCTCTGTTTACCTCTCCCTCTTACGTGTAGAATGAGCGGACATGATTAAACCTTTCTCCGGTGGAGACGTATATATATATATACACTAGCAGTAGAGCCCAGCGTTGCCCGGGGATGTAACAGTAAGAGATAGATCAAGTATCAATCATCATAAAGACTGAAAAATAAAATTGACAAAGATTATTGTTTATGGTTGACGGACACGCATGTCTTAATTAGTTTTTTTTTTTTTTTAACGAATTGGTCAAACCCAAACTCAAACAAAAACATTGTTTTCAATTGTTATTAGTCTATCGATTGAATAGAATTTTATTATAAACAATTGTCTTGTAAATGGAATTTTTAAAGCATTCTGAATGTCAAAATAAAGAAAAAAAAGTATGCAAGACAATAAGAAACACTACCTGCCAAAAAAAAGTGAAGTTTTGTTGAAATCGGTTGAAAAATGTAGGAAATCCGATCCCATATATAAACGAACACAGACACACAGACAAACAACGTGGGTTTTATAATAAGTATAACTCGATATGAGTTGTCCCTCTTTCATTCTGGCGACTTAATCGTGTTTTCAAATTGATTTCGTGCAAAAACAATTGTGTTTTTCCAATGTTTGGCGCTGTCAGAACCACCGCAAGGTAATTTTACGCAGTCCTGTGAAGTTTTGTTGAAATCAGTTGAAAAATGTAGGAAATCCGATCCAATATAGAAACGTACAGACACACAACTACACACACAGTCTGCGTTTTATAATAAGTAAGATATATATATATATATATATATATATATATATATATATATATATATATATATATATATTAATAATAATAATTATTATTATTATTATTATAATGCTTTTGTTTTACCGAAACAGTACTTTTCGGACGAATAAACACATCCAAAACATAAAGTTCAGAAGCAAAACTACAAACGTCTTTATACGTCGATCTGGTTTCTTTTTATGCCCTTCTGAGGTAGAAACGAGTCCAGTTGTCCACTCATACGCCTGGCAGAGGTGTTAGCCACCGCTCCAGTACCTCAAGGTACCTCAGTTTCTTAGTTACTATATTAAAAACAAATAAAAATAAACTTCGTCCGAAAATGAAACGTTTTCCCAAAACAGTTGGTGGGGAAGGGGTTCAGCTTAATTGACAAAGTAAATTTGACAATATATATATATATATATATATATGTGTGTGTGTGTGTGTGTGTGTGTGTGTGTAAATTGAATGTTGAGGAGGATTCCAAGAAGGACATTAATAATCCGAAGAGAGCTCAATATAAGAAAGAGACCATTATTATTATTATTATTATTATTATTAATATATATATATACAAAGTAACCCGGATATAAGAGACCCGGATATAAGAGAATCCCGGATATAAGAGAGATTTTCTCTGGTCCCAAATTAGAGCCTGTGTTAATGTATGTATAATAGACCAAACCCGGATATAAGAGAAACCCGGATATAAGAGACTTCTCCGATCCCGACAACTCTCTTATATCCGGGTCACAATCTATATATATATATATATAAATAATAATTATTATTATAGTAATAATAATGCTCTGTCACTTACATTGAGATCTCATTCAATTGATACTCTTCGATAAAACGAATTGAGTTTTGTCAGTTACTTGCATATTTATCTAAAAATAAATACTCTTAAATTCACCTTCATCTCTGTCGTGCGCCAACAACTTAGTGGTAGATTCTCCAACAATTCAGGCGGGTTTCGATTCTAGCTAGAGGCAACCAAACACACACTAATGATCTGTGATACAGCGAAACAATCTGTCTGTGGATGACTATATATATATATATATATATATATATATATATACTAGAAGCATGACCCGGCGTTCCCCGTGCTTGATTCAAAAATCGTACGACACATACAACAATCGCTATCACTTGACTTAAAATATTTTTTTCCCTTCCTTGCCTTTAAAGGAGTACCCTTTTCCGTGCTGATGTTGCTACATGCCTTACTTCTTGCCTATCTCACACTGCGAATTTTTTATAAGCTCTATACAAAACATTAAACCTGTTACGAAATAAGAACTAAACAAAATGAACACAAAACGATCAGCTTTAAAAAAGGACTCGTAACTGGAAAAACCGAATGAAAAAAGAATGTTAACAACAAATACTTTTTCACACCCAAACCCAGTTCTGCGGAATCAACGTTGAGTTTAAGCAATCAAATGAGCCAATTAGAGTAAAGTGCCATGCAGACTTACATTTTTCCCAATTGTAACGAATGCAGCTATTGATTTTTTTTTTTTTGCATGCTAGCATGCTAGTTAACATTCGTGTCAGTCAGCTGTTGGCTCTCACGCTGGTCAATAGAACCTTCCTGACCAATTGTGGCAGCCAGCTATTGGCTCTCACTCTGGCCAATAGAAAATGCCCGCAAACTACATGAAAAGTACCGTATAAGCATGAAAAAATCGATTATTTCCACTATCGATGGGAGTTGGGAAATGCAAAGTCAGTCTTGGTCTTTCCGCTAACTTGGAGCATGTGCATGTAAATTTTGGTGCATATCCGTCGAAAATTGCGGCCGTGCATTCGTTACACGCACACACACACAAGCACACACATCCTGCTTTTTACATTATATATATATATATATATATATATATATATATATATATATATATATATATATATAAGCAAAGTAATTATAAGATTATAATAAAACAAAAATTCATAAGTAGTGTTCACACGCTAAGGGATACAATCAAGTGATTTTAGCGTTGTCTTCAAGACAAGAAAGAACAAAAACATGGCTATAAGACCGTAAATTGTCCGTTTTAAATTACTAATAAGAAATGCCAGCCTGAAGCTGTCTCTAACCAATGTTGTATGTTTTGTGAGTTACAAATTCTCCCAAAACTCTTCCATTGTTATGTAGAAATTTTAACTGTTTTTCTCATCCTAAGTATTACGGTCCATTTTGTTTCGATTTTCATTAAATCTTTCTTATTCCATTATGTGTTCTACACATGGAATTCTCTGTAGAACTCCATTTATATTGCCACTTGCCTCCTTTTCATCTCTGAGGAAATTGTCCATCTACCATATACGGGGAATTATATTACATAGCAGTTCAGCACCTTTTTTTTTCTAAACATATTTCCTATGTCTTAATACTTTGCTAAAGTTTTTGGAAGGCATATTTTGCAATTACAATAAGCCTTCGGATTTTCGTGTCACATTTTCCGTCTTCTGCTAATATGTGATAGAAGAAACTGTTAGCATAGAACATACGGTAACATCTAGCCATTTAATTGTAAAATGATGAGATCTTGACGCCAATCTAGTTGTGCGCTTAAATTCATAAAGTCTTGTTAGAGGAAAGTTCATCTGAATAATTACCACGAAAGTATTCAGAGAAAAGACTATGTTACGGCGGTAGCAAAGTAAACGAAGCCGATATGCCAGCTCAGGAAAAATAACATTGGAGATTCTTTGGATTTGATCAAGAATCTCTAAATATATAGCAAGAGCACCAGGCCAGATAAGGCAGCAATCTTCAAAGAAACGGTGAATGGTAGACTTTTAAATATGTAAGATAGATTCTGACGAGAAAAAGTGTCTGGCCCGACACAGTGAACCAACTTTCCTAGCAGCAGACCGAGCAATTGACGCTATAGGATCGTTCCATTTCATGTGCCATGAGCCACTTTCCCGAAAGTTATTACATATGAGATGAAAGATAAAAAAATGGATTCGTTCAGACAATGAAAAGAGAGCAGTTTATTTTTTAGAGCCGTTAAAATATCAAGCCTTTCCTTAAAACTTATGTAAGATTGTACACATTGGGTAAGCAACAACACCGGTGTCGATTCTATAAAAGTAACAGTTCTTTGAAAAATGATTTCTGAGTATACCTTTTTTTCTTGCTTTAGAACACAAAGGAAAATATGGTGTTTTGGCTTTGTAAAATTAATATGGCGAGTTCTAGCCGTAAATATCTGAAGTGGTGGAGTATAGATTTCTCAATGGAGCACATCAGGTCAATTTTGCTATGAACATAATGATAGAATTGCTTGAGCAGGTATTCACCCCAGAAGATAAAAATAAATTCCATTATATTTGATTTAGGAAATAGATGGAAGATTTCATAATAATATTACATATATTGTTCAATACTGTTGCCGAAATCTTTGGTCAAATATATATTTTAGATTTACTCTCTAAAAGGAAGACGATAAATGTAACACCAACACTCGAGTGAACATTAGACGAGCGATAAATGCCTTCGAAAGCCCAAGAAAATTAAAAAAAAAAAAAAAAGGAACATTTAGATAGGAACAAAGAAAAGATTGCTGAAATATGTAATATCAATCTTCCTACATGCTAGTGAATCCCGTCACAAATGATTTTGCTTTGTTTTGTTTTACAGCATATCAACCTCAATGGGTAATTTAATCCCAACAAGATTTTTATTTCTGGTAATATTTTTTTTCAATGTATTGCTGGTAATATTTTTCTTTTTAAAAAAATGTACTGCTGGTAATAATGTATCACAGGGAATAATTATTTCTTCAAAAATGTATTGCTGGTAATATTTTTCTTTTTAAAAAAATGTACTGCTGGTAATAATGTATTACAGGGAAGAATTTTTTTCTTCAAAAATGTATTGCTGTTAATAATTTTTACAAAAATTTATTGCTGGTATTATAACCTATTTTTACACTTTCATAGTGTTTTAACCCCATTTTCTTTTGGGGGGGGTTAACTATTTGCCCATAGCTTGGACCCTGACAGGTTCTACCACCCCGGGTCAGGGTGGATCTGTGAACACCAGCAATTAAGAGGTGGTTCCATGCTCCTCAAAACCTCCTGATCTTGCCGTTGGGCTTCGTTTATCGACTATTGTCATACCCAGGACGAGTCACAGATGAAGAAGAGATTTGAAGCAACACAAATTTGGTTCCATAAAAGAATTCTAGGAATATCATGGTCTAAACATGAGAGAAACAAGGAAGGGTTAAAAAAAATGAAAGAAAAAGGACGATTATACTTAGAATCAGAAATAGTTAAATGAAATTTCTGGGACACATAATGAGAAAAAAGGGTTTGGAAAATTTGACCCTCACAGGGCATATTGAAATCAAGACGGTTCGATGAAAGAAGCGTGTTTCCTACCTAACGAGTATATGTAAATGGATGGCAGAAGAGGCATTAAGAGAGATGGTGAAAGACAAAGGCCTACAAATAAAAGGAAGTTGTGGAAAGTCATAAACGGCATCTTTCTGGTGGGACACGGTAGATAGAAGGAGGAGGGAGGAAGAAGAACTTTTGCCGGCAAGATATTTTTGCAGTAGACTGTCAATTGGTAAATATTTTGCTATTTACTTAGACGCAGCTGCCGTCAATATCGCCAGGAGACCGCAACAAAAAGAATCTACCATTTTAAGAAACTGATTCAACTATGAACTGCCTTTAGGCGGAGATATTTACTTTCATCCCAGCCGCGAGTCTCATTGGCTCGTCGAAGCTAGACAAAGGCCAGAATGTCGAATAACGATTTTTAAACTAGTCATACTGTCCCCACTCGAAAGTGTCTACGAAGTTCTTTTTCTATCTCCTTGAAGTCACTGCAGATAACTTTATAGCTTCAATTTCGTCATTCTCATCACGCTGGTGTATAGCATCGTTTTTTGTCTGCTCTACTTATATTTACAAATTGAAACTGTGTTGGAATTGGGCCTACACCAAAAGCTAGTGTAACGAAGAAGTACATCCCCCGCGTGGTGACATCAATGAGGATGATGTACCTACCCTGCGAAGGAGCACCAGGAGTTGTGATCAGGAAACCGACGCGGGTGTAACGGAGAATCGGGTTAACTCCACAAGAGACCCAAAGTTGGTTATATGTGATGCAGTAAATATCAGGAGCTACATCCTCTTCCAAAATAGGCTGTTGGAAGATGCAATCCTAATTAGAGTAGGTGATGCTGACAAAATGTGTATACGAACGATACTGGCGTGTATGAGCCAGTAGTCAACTTGGGTTTTGGAATGTGGGAACGGCATATAACACTCGCTTTTTCTAAACTGGAAAAAGAGAACGCTTTAGACGTGAGGAAAGCCAGACAAAACGGACAAATTTAGATTCGCATGTGTTTTACGGTTTCTTCTTCATTTCTCTCGCTTTTTACCATAGCATTCTCTCGAGCGAGGTCCCTATAATGCACAGGGTGTTTGACTTTCTATAACTTCATGAATTTTTCTTTTTTCAGATCCGTGCATTTAATTTCATTTTATATTTAATTAAAAACCGTTAAGCTTCTTTGCAGGTCAATAGATATTAATATTTCTTAACTTTGCCCATTAATCTTGATTGCAAATCAATAAGCACTGAATTTTTTGTCAAGAGTACATTTTTAGGGGACACTCTGTATATCTGTCTTTCTATTCTCTTCTATTATTATCCCCCTCGCATCTCTAACTGTTTCTCCCCCCCTCTCTCTCTCTCTCTCTCTCTATATATATATATATATATATATATATATATATGCGGAAACCGGCATTTAGCCTGACGTCCTGTTAATCGATTCGGCCAGAGATGACTTCCCGTTTAGCAGAAATTTGAGCTTTGCTAAACCGAAATTCCTCTGTCGCTAAATCGGTCAAAACACACACACACACACTGAAAGAAAGAAAGAAAGAAAGAAAGAAAGAAAGAAAGAAAGAAAGAAAGAAAGAAAGAAAGAAAAGGGTGAGATCAAGTGAGTGGCAAACAACAAGGAGGAGTGTGGAAAATATTTGGTGTTGGGGTTGGGTCAGGATCTTTTCTTGAGAGGATTGAAAAGTGGGATCTTGGTTATGATCTAAAACTACATCCGACAACGGAAGTTCGAGTAGAGGACAGAATTAGGTTACGCCGAAATTCTAGCACCAGTTTACTCACTAAAGAGCGTAACGATTTTTTTTTTCTTTTTGTTTTTGTTTGGGGGTTCACTCAATAGACACATATGGAATCTTTTTATTAAATATTTTTCTTAAAATGATCTTTCGGGAAATTACACTTCTCAATTTTCTTAACTCTTATTGGCTTATAACCACATCACGTTGAAACATTGGTTCATGTACGATCGCTGAAGTTAAGCAACGTCAAGCCTAGTCAGTACCTTAATGAGTGAAACCAGATCCTGTAAGCTTGAAGGTGTGGGTAGTGGAATTGAAAATGTCTAGGAATTGTTAATCGGAGAGCTGAATTCAAATTTCGGTTGGGTTCATTATATTCAGTTACACGTAGATACTCATGGGAAAGTTATAAATCCACCCGTTCTCCAACCCCAGCTATGGGCTAATTAGAAACACTTGTGTCACTAAACTATTATTATGTCTAAAAAAAATTAATTCTTACAATCTAAAAATAGCTTTTGTCTTTAAATAACCTGTAAGTGGTTGATAAGCCGTAAAAAAATGAAACATTCAATCAATCAATCAATCAAAAATGTCGACGTGAATCTTGGATTTGGAGAGGACCGTGTCTGCGATGCTGTTAAATATAAGTAGATGAGTACATGTGGGGTTAAGATTTTCCTGCTAGCCGGTCCAACTACATGAGAAAGTTGGATTTTAATTAAGTCCAAAGAAGGCAAGTAAAAACAAACACAAGTTGTAAACAAATATATGTATTAATAACAAGAAAGGTTACAAGTTACATGGACAGAGTGTGTGTGTGGTGAATATTATGTGTGTGTTGTGTAGTGTTCGTACGTACGTGTATTGTTCTTAGCGTGTTCCCACCATTTGGGAAACGCTGTATCTGTGAGCGTTCACATTTGCGAGGTGGTAAGGCTGAAAGCCTGAGGAAAAAGAGGTCGAGGTGAAGGGTCAGCGACTATTTATAGTCAGGGAAGAGAGACCCCTGGTGAAGGAGGCGTTAACTCCGACAGATTATTTGTGGCTTGACCTTCAAAGGAATTTAGATGAAATGACTAGAGTGAAAGATCCAAGACAGCGAAATATGTAAAGAATGATGAAGTATGAAATATGCTTGTTGTCACTTGGTCCCTAGCAAGTGTAACCAGCTGATACAGGTTTAATAATAAATTATTATTATCTAAAACAGATTCCTAAATCTGTGAAGATTTTCTGGTTTTAATAAAATTTGATAAGTTGTAATAAACGAATTATTTAAAATTTAAAATTATTTAAATTATTTAAAATGGATATTTTGTATCTACATGAACCATCACCGTATATAATACGTACCTCCACTTGTTCGCTGATAAACAGTATAGCATGATGAAAAATGGCCTAAAACTTAATAAAACCAAAATTTTATCGTCAAAATGTTTATCTTATTATTAAGAAGAAAGGCCAATGTATTTCTTATTATTTTTTAAAATCCTTTTTACCACGTTCGAAATTTTGGTTAAAGGTGGAGTTTTTTTCAATAACTTTATAGATCTTTCCAATATTAATAGAGATTAATGAGAGCTGAATGTTTCCTGCGCTGGGAAGGTTAATTTTACCATCATCATGTGTGCAAAAAATTTAAATATACGCTACAGCAGCTCAAACGAATCTGATGAAGACTAGATCCTATCGACTGGCTCTACAAAATCCCAAAGAGCTACACTAAATAACCTAAGCCATATCACATGTAGAGTTCCAGTAGCTGCCGCAGTAAAAAAACGGTGGTATATGGAACTAGAAGAGAAAATGATATAAGGAATCTGACAACCTTCCACAGAACCGAAAACAAGAGGTTTAGAAGCAACAATAATAAAGATTAACGTATGGAACTAGAATGAAAAATAATGTTAAAATCAAGCTGTTAACTTTCCTTACTACCATAAAAAAAGATTTGAAAGGAAACTTCTATCAGTATAAGAAAGATATAAGAGTTAGTGGACTTGCGATGTTTGTTCACATAAAACATGTCAGAAAATTATTAAAGACATTTTTTTACGTTACCATCACAAGTCCACTAACTCTTATACATCTTTCTTACACTGATAGAAATGTCCTTCCAAATCTTTTGTCTGTGGTAGTAAGGCAATCTAACAGCTTGATTATATCATTATTTTCTCTTCTAGCTAATTGTGATTCTCTTTATTTTTCTTGCTAATGTTGGAAAAGTATAAATGATGTGTTTTTGTTATTTGGTAAATCTCGTTGGGATTATGTAGCGCCAGACTATAAGGCATGAAGAAAGACCGCCTTTATGTCTTTTTCTCAGTAGATTTGTTTGGGATGTGGTACGACATCTGTTTTAAATGTTCTATTCCCATTTCTTCACATCTGTGCTTCCAGATGAGCAAAGAAGAATCTGAGAAAAGATTAAACAGATTGGATCTCATATCCTTATATCCAGCTACATCGACAGCCATCATTTTTGTGATTGATCTACGATGTTCTATAGCTGTACATAATGATATCTGTATTGTAATTCCAGTTCCATGCGATCTTTTCTCTTCCATACAAGATCAATAGAAATTGTATCCTGTGTGTTAAATGGAGTTAACGACAGGACGACATAAACCTTGCATAAAAACAACGTATATATTTGATTTGTTGCATTAAGATTTATTCTGAAATCATCTGAACATGACTGTACATTGATTTGTGCTATTTTCCGTTTGAAAAAACTCTTTTTAAGTTTAATTCATTATTTGAATCTATTGATTCAAATAATGAATTATTTTAAAGATATTTTATTAAAATATTTTATTTAAAGATATTTTAAAAATTAACTGTACTGTGTTTCTCAAACTATTTTAAATGGATATTTTGTATTCATATGAACCATCACCGTATATAATACGTACCTCCACTTGTTCGCTGATAAACAGTATAGCATGATGAAAAAGGCCTAAAACTTAATAAAGACAAAATTTTATCGTCAAAATGTTTATCTTATTATTAAGAAGAAAGGCCAAAGTATTTCTTATTATTTTATTATTTTTTTAAAATCCTGTTTACCCTATTCGAAGTTTTGGTTAAATATGGAGTTAATCCCAAGTTGACGTAACAAACAACATATATATTAGCCTAGAATAATTGACGAGGTTAAGATTTGACTAAAATGTAATGATAGTTTTTAATCGGTATCACCCTATGCAAGGCAGTAAAGCCACTAAGACACAACGGGTTACAGACGATGAATTAGGAACAGAAACATTAATAATAAACGAGAAGAGGAAATAGAAATCAGGAGGACAGTATATAGTGATTGATATGGCATTTAAATTTTGGCAGGTTAATGTTGGATTGAAAGTATGGAGCCGGAATGGTGTTCTACAAGCAAGAAGTGCGAGAAAATAAACTGTTAGCATAGAACTTACGGTCACATCTAGCCAGCTCAACTGTAAATTGATGAGATCTCAATGTCAGTCTAGTACTGCGCTTAAATTTTTAAAAAAGTCTAGGTACAATAGCGAAGAGCTTATCCGAACAATTACCATGGAAGTATTTATAGAAAAGACACAGGGAGACAACTTTACGGCGGTGCGAAAGTGACTGAAGCCGAGCTGCCAGATCAGGATAAATAATATTGCTGATTCTTCTTTGGATTTTATCAAAGAGTTTAAGGTAAATAGCAGGGGCTCCGGATCATATGCGGCAGCAATATTCTAAGCATGCGCGAATGGTAGACTTGATATATAAGATAGATTCTGGAGAGAAAAATTGTCTCGCCCGACACAGAGAACCAACTTTCTTAGCAGCTGACCTAGCAATGGATTCAATATAGTCTTTCTACTTCAAGACAACTGAGAACGTTAGCCTGATAAGGCGAAACAAGTTATTTTCCTGAAGGTTAGCATCATCAGTTCTAACTGAAGTCAGGAAGGGGTTTCTTAGATGATTAATGGAGAGTTTAGTTTTAGAGACGTTTAAATTATCAAGCCATCTTTTGCACCAGTTAACAACGGACTTAAGTTCGGGACATCGACCGCCATTTTAACTTTGTCGGGTTGATCAGTCTTACTATCAAGCCAAGAGTAAATTCTTGTGTTATAAGCGTAGGTATCAAGTTGAGAGCCGATGTCATCGGGAAGGTCATTAATGAAAATTAAAAACAGGGTAGGACTAAGGATGGAGTCCTTGGGCACACCCGCGTTAGTAGCAAACAATCTAAACGAGCTTATTAGAGATTAAGACTCATGTTCTCATTGGCTGTCACTTCGATATCCTTACACATTGATAAAACTCATTTTCCTTCTTAGCCAAGTTGTGTAAGATGATTACTATTAGATACAGCAACAATCTTGATCTCATAGCCTTTGCGATCTTTTCTCAGAAAAACGTATTAAGAAAACTTAACGTCGATTACCTTTTTGGTTCAATTGTAATCACAACACCCGGACGCTTATATATAAATTAGCAATTTAGGATCTGAAAGATCTTTTAATCCACGCAAAATGACAAGTATACCGTTAGGTTGCCCTGGGGACTTCAAATTCTTTTTATTTTG
The DNA here is from genome assembly GCA_903632075.3 of Acanthosepion pharaonis. Taxonomy (NCBI): domain Eukaryota; kingdom Metazoa; phylum Mollusca; class Cephalopoda; order Sepiida; family Sepiidae; genus Acanthosepion; species Acanthosepion pharaonis. Next base: position 8,046,628 of record CAHIKZ030004384.1, on the reverse strand, counting down.
GTCAATTTCACGAGCTAAATAATATAAGAACAATTCGTATCCAGTATAATTATCGTTTGACGTGTACATCTATCATGCAACCTAACGTTAAACAGCGCTTGGTGAACGCTTAATTTCTCAAGCTTTTCATGAAGGTTTGTGAAAACAGTGACGTATTGATGGAAAAATATGGCAGTGAATACGAAACAATTTCATCACAGATGAAAAGCAAACATGAGGTAATAAAGAATTCTACAGAAGGATGATGAGAATACAGTGGACGGAGTACGTGGACAAAGAGGAAGTTTTAAGAAAAATAAATATAAAAAATACATAGAATAAGAAACGGAAGTTGAAATATCTGGAACACATAAGGAGGAAATAGTACTTTGAGAATGTGGTACTCACAAGAGATACTGAAGGCAATGCAGAGTAAGGGAAACATTGAGTAACTTACATAACAAGGCAATATTAAGAGCTAAAAATGATTGAAAGTAGTAGAGAGCCATGACTGCCCTTGGTTCTAAAGGGACCCTGCATATAGAAGAAGAACCCCTAAGCTTACTACATACGAATAGAAATTGAGTTTAAAAATATAAAAATAGCAAAGGTACAAACAGGGTGTGTTTTCTCATTGAATTTATTTAAACAATACAAAACGTCGATCCTAAAAGAACGAGAAGACATAAGCGGATCTATTATTGGCCGATATATGCTTCGGAACTTATGATACGCAGGCGCCATTGTGTTGATAGCTGACTAAGAAAGCAAACTGAATTAAGTAAAGAAAAGTTGGCATGGTTGTCAGCGGAAGATTGTGAGCTACATGGTGAATTTTTCAAACTCAAGCAGTTATGGAAATTTAGTCTAGTCTCCTATGTGCCAATCCAATGAATGCTGGACAATCGCCTCACAGAAGAAATTTGAAGCAACAGGAATGGGATTCTATGCCGAAAATACCATGGGCTGAACAAAGTGAGCAGTGAGGAAGTTTTAGAGGAAATGGAAACAAAAATAAAACTTACCATCAGTTTATTTTGGTTTGTTTTGTTTTAAGGGATATATCAACTTGAATGGGTTATTTAATGCCGACAACATATTTAGGATAGATTCGTATGAAAAGAATATGTATTCTTTGGTTTAGATTGGTTTGGTTTATTTTGTTTAACAGCATATCAACCTCAATGGGTTATTTAATGCAGACATCATATTTAGGATAGATTCGTATGAATAGAATATGTATTCTTTGGTTTAGATTGGTTTGGTTTATTTTGTTTTATGGGATATATCAACCTCTATGGGTTATTTAATGCCGACAACATTTTTAGGGTAGATTCGTATCTATCAGAAGGAGACAGTTGAAATTTAGATGGTACGCAGTAAGAAAAAAAAGGCTTTTTGATGCTCGGAACGTAGATTGAAGGTAAACGTAACAGATGAAAACGACGCATTACCGACCTAGCGAACTTACCGTATAAACTTACCGTATTGGTCACACTGTTTTTTTTATTAGTTGGTAAATAATGACGGGATAATGTCGTTTTTGACGTATTTTTTAACGTCAAAAAACGACATTCTTACGTCATTATTTTTGCACCAACCTAATACCAAAAATTTCACAAAATATTAGGGGTGCGATCTATCCGCTCGACATAAATGTAAAACAACACTACCTTATCATTATGATTTCTGAGAAATCGGAAATGATACCCATAAACACTAAAGCTATGGTTTTTCTCCGTGTAGAAACAATTTATCTATCATACTGACTCACTGCTTTAAACTTACCTCATGCTGCTAGATTCACATATCCATCACAATAAATAAATCAAATTATAAAATGTTCATTGATCCAACAGTCACAAGTTTCGTCGGGGCCCTTGCACTAGACTGATATAGAAACCCTGAACATGCAGACGTAAGTTATGGAACCACGTGTAGATGTTTGTTGGAGAAACGAAAAATAGTCTCACGATTGATTCTGCAATATATATATATATATATATATATATATATATATTTATATATATATGAAAATATATAGAAAATAGGAAGGAACCGGTTAGGTAAATAATCCAACGACCCTTAGTATTTTAGTTATTATTTTTAAAAAATAGTGCTCGATACAAAAGTAGAGCATAAATATAATTATTTATTTAAAAATATGATTCTAAATCGCTACATAAGAGGTCTCATGTTTTAAAACAAGAGCCGAAAAACTTCAATATAATCCTTTAAATTAAATTGAGTTTAAATTAAAATGGGCTCCGTTCCATCTTCAAGCGAAATTTTGTTGGAATAACGTATATCTGAAATTTACTTGTTTTAAAAATTGAAATCAAAATCTTATATATATATATATATATATATATATATATATATATATATATATATATATATATTCAAAAAATACATTGGAAAATATTACTTAAAAAATGAAATATATTCTTTATGAGATAATTTTCTTTAATTATTGTTTCGTATAACATTAAAAGACGTTCTTAAGTATTATTTACAAATGACAAAGCGCATGAATCTAGTACCGAACGGTTTCGCACTATTTTGCATTGCGCAGCGATATAGTTAGTAACCAAATTTATAGTTTTTAATTTTAATTGTTGAAAACCATAATCATGGATAAAAGAAAGAGTTATGAAGCAGGTTTAAAATTAAAAATACTAAATTATGCAGAAGAACCTGATAATCGATCTGCAAAAGTGTATTAATAATTGTAAGTTGTGAAATAAAGGAAGAAATAAAGGTAGATATCTGATAATTCTTCCATTTAAAAAGGGTCGTGTAACTCCCCAGATTATAGTGCGACCTATCTACGAGTCACCAGTAAATCATCAATTATTAAGCCATAAAGTAGGAGTGCGACCTATCTGTTGGGGGTGACCTATTCGGTGGGGTGACGTATCCGGTGGGGGGGGGTGACCTATCCGGTGTGGGTGACCTATCCGGTATGGGTGACCTATCCGGTGGGGGGTGACCTATCCGGTGTGGGCGACCATCCGGTGGGGTGACGTATCCGGTGGGGGTGACGTATCCGGTAGGGGACATATCCGGTGGGGGTGATCTATCCGGTGGGGTGACCCATCCGGTGTGGGTGACCTATCCGGTGGGGGTGACCTATCCGGTAGGGGTGACCTATCCGGTGGGGGGTGACCCATCCGGTGGGGGGTGACCTATCCGGTGGGGGGGTGACCTATCCGGTGGGGGGGGTGACCTATCCGGTGGGGGGGGTTGACCTATCCGGTGGGGTGACCTATCCGGTAGGGGCGACCTATCCGGTGTGGGTTACCTATCCGGTGGGGGTGATCTATCCGGTAGGGGTGACGTATCCGGTGGGGGGGGTGACCTATCCGGTGGGGGTGACCTATCGGGTGGGGGGTGACCTATCCGGTGGGGGTGACCTATCCGCGAGTATATACGGGAAGTAAATGGATAGTGGAACAAGGTTTGAGATTTAAAAAAAAAAAAGGCAAATCTATTAAGAGCTACAAGGGACAGGAAGTAGTGGAGAGCTATGATCGCCAACGTCCTCAAAGGACACGGCACATAGAAGAAGAAGAAGAAGAAGAAGAAGAAGAAGTAACAACGGGCGAGGGAATCAAATACAGAAATTCAAATCACATAGACGCTAAGGCTTTTTTTTCAGAAACAAAGTATTAAAATTTTGGGAGATGAGCGCTGAATTATTATGTATTGACCAAATGCCGAATAAAATATGTAAGAAAGATTCTGGAGAGAAGAATTGTCCCGCATGAGACATTTTTTTTTTAAAGCATATCACTCCAAGTAAGGCGGGACTGCCACTAGTACGCTAGGGGTTACGGAAAATGAGAGCAAGATGAAAGAGTGTTGTTTGAGGAAAGGATAAAGAGAAGGGCGGAGATCAAGATCAAGGCATCAGAAGATGTCGATTGACATTACATTTGAATATTTGAAGATTATAGCTATCAGGGAAGCAAGTAGGGGGAAGGGAGTTCTACGGTCGGGAAGTGCGAAATTAAGAAGCTGTTGGAGTAGAAGAGACGGTGACATTTAGCCATTTCGATAGTAGGACCGAGATGCCAACCTACTAGCACGCTTAAATTCATGCAGTTTGGATAGCAGTGTAAATAGCTCTTCAAAGCAAGTGCCATGAAAATATTTGTAGAAAAGACAGAGGGAAGCCACATCACGTCTGTGAGAAAGTGCCTGTAAACAAGATGCCACATCAGGACCTATCATAATGTATATCCGTGTCTGGATTTTGTTAAGGATCTCGGGATGAACAGCAGGGGCACTAGACCATATATGACGACTGTATTCAATGCACGCACGTTGCTTTGTAGATTTGAATTGTTGATTTGTAGATTTGAAGGACTCAAGCGAGAAAAACATTCTGGTGCAACTTCCCTTGCATAATGAACCAACTTTCTTAGAAGCTGATTACTATTATTTTAAAATCATCTTTACAGACGAAGAAGACACTTGAAACGTCACAAATGTGATTCTACTTATAAATGCTGAGGATAACACGAAATAAACATATAACTAACGTGGAATTCTTAAGCAAAACACGAATTACAATAAAACTGACACTAAAAACCATCCGTCCTCGGTATGACGATAAACTACATCCGCGTCCTGGGCAAGACGATAAAATACTCTGATCAGGAGTTTTTTTTTGGAGCGTGGAACCACCTCTTAATTGTAGCATCTGTTAGGGTCCCAGTTATGGGAAAATAGTTAACACTCAGATTACATTCGCGTCCTGGGTATGATGATAAACTACATCCGCGTCCTGTGTAAGACCATAAACTACGTCCAACAGCAAGGCCTCTGATAATACGTATTTTTTTAAAAAAAAATGTTGCCAGCTGTACGTTTTTGAAAAAAAATAAATAATAATAATATTACCAGCTATACCTTTTGAAAAAATATAATAATAGTATTAATACTATTACCAGCTATGCATTTTTGAAAAAAATAATATTACCAGCTATACATTTTTGAAAAAATAATATTACCAGCTATACGTTTTTGAAAAAATAATATTACCAGCTATACATTTTTGAAAAAATAATATTACCAGCTATACGTTTTTGGAAAAATAATATTACCAGCTATACATTTTTGAAAAAATAATATTACCAGCTATACGTTTTTGAAAAAATAATATTACCAACTATACGTTTTTGGAAAAATAATATTACCAGCTATACGTTTTTGAAAAAATAATATTACCAGCTATACATTTTTGAAAAAATAATATTACCAGCTATACGTTTTGAAAAAATAATATTACCAGCTATACGTTTTGGAAAATAATATTACCAGCTATACATTTTTGAAAAAATAATATTACCAGCTATACGTTTTTGAAAAAATAATATTACCAACTATACGTTTTTGGAAAAATAATATTACCAGCTATACATTTTGGAAAAAATAATATTACCAGCTATACGTTTTTGAAAAAATAATATTACCAGCTATACATTTTTGAAAAAAAAATATTAGCAGAAATGGATTTTTGACAAAACAAAAATATTACCAGGAAAAAGAATTGTCAGCATTAAATGATCCATTGAGATTAATATGCCGTAAAACAAACCAAACCAAACCAAACTAAAAATCATAAAGAGACACCTTGAAATACTAAGCTACATCATGAAGAAAGAGGGTCAAGAGATTTTAATGCATACAGGTCATATCCATGGAAAAGAGGGAAATATAGTGAGTACCTGACTGGGTAGATTTGAGTAAATACATAGCAGAGCACAGAAAAATGGACTGGTAAAAAATAAATGTTACTTAAAACAAAAAAAATGTCCGTTTGCTTTAATTATTACAATTTCTAAGTGTTTTTGCATATTCTTTTTAGATTATAGTCCTGGTTATGACGGTAAACTACCTTTGGCAGCAAAGGCCTTTGACCAGAAGATTAGAGTTTTTGAGGAGCATGGAACCACCTCTTAACTTTTGACCTGGTGTGGTAGCACCTATTAGGGTCCCAGCTATGGGCAAATAGTCACCCCCCTCAAACAAAATCAAAACAATATGAAAGTATAAAAAATACATTTTTATAGTCAAATGACTGACAATACATTTTTAAAGAAAAAAACAACAATACATTTTATAGCAAAATGGCCATCAATATATTTTATAGCAAAATGACCAACTATGGATTTTACCTGTAGTTGAAGGCATACAATTGCGTTCAAAATATATTTAGTTGAAGCCATAAAATATATAGATTATGGCATTAAAGTCTATTCACTTTCAAAAAAATGTGGATAATCTGGAGCGATGGCCATCTTAGCACGAACCTCCTACCCATTTCATTTGGTCTGAGAAATTTAAGTTTCGCCTCTACTCCACCAAAGACAGTGACCAAAATAACTCCTTTAATATTCCAACCCAACAGAAAATTTCACCTGTCTTAATTCTAATCCCTTTTCCAAATCTTTTTTCTCTTTCACTTTACTATGTGTATTTAACTTAATTCTTAGTATTTTTTCTCTCCCTTTGTTTTGATCTGTTAATATTTGGCACAGTAGGAAAACTCTTTCGGAGCTAAACATATAAACATGCCCTTTGACTTCCCGGGAAAGATATCCATGACCAAATAATGATTGCTGGAATCTATGAGACTTTCTACAAAACAGAAAAATGTTTTGGAAAAATATGCAATCTTAGCTAGGAAACATTCTTCAATTTACAAAAACATTATTTCGGTTTCAGGAAGAAACAAAATGATAGCCTAACGATGGAAAGTCTGGAGCCTATTCTGTATGTAGAAAGATTTTCCACCCTAGTCAAATTATCGTTAGCTAGATCGCATTTCCCGAATAAGAAGCACGGCAATATATATATATATATATATATATATATATATATATATATACAAAGAAATAATCACGCATAGAATCAATCAGCAATATTTCTTTTTTATATAAATTATATATTGCCTAATGTTTTATATATATATATATATATATATATATATATATATATATATATATATATATATATATATACTGAAATTAAAGGATTTGCAATTTAATTGATTGATGTTAGCATCCCGACTGCAACGTCTGCATAAATTACTTGCATATTAATTTATTGTTAATTCTCGATGCCTATACAGTGTAACCCGGATGTAAGAGAGTTGTCGGGACCGGAGAAGAAGTCTCTTATATCAGGGTTTCTTTTATATTCTGGTTTGGTCTATTTTATGTACCTTAACACAGGCTCTAATTTGGGACCAGAGAAAATATCTCTTATATCCGGGTTTCTCGTATATCCGGGTCTCTTATATCCGTTACACTGTATAATAAAAAGAGATGTAAAGTTATATAAAAAATACTACAGTGTAACCCGGATATAAGAGAGTTGTCGGGACCGGAGAAGAAGTCTCTTATATCCGGGTTTCTCTTATATCCTGGTTTGGTCTATTTTGTTTACATTAACACAGGCTCTAATTTGAGATCAGAGAAAATATCTCTTATATCCGGGTTTCTCTTATATCCGGGTCTCTTATATCCGGGTTTCTCTTATATCCGGGTCTCTTATATCCGGGTTACACTGTATATTTTATGGGAGTTTGGTTACTGACCGTGGAGTCGATCCACTTTCAAAGAAAAGTGTCTACTTTGGTCACGATGGCCATCTTAGCACGACATCTCTGCCACTTCCTTTGGGTTGAGAGATTTTAAGTTTTGTCTCTACCCTACCAAAGACAACGTGACCAGAATCTCTCCTGCTTTAATATTCGACGTGGCCCACGTACATGATCCATTGTAAAAGATGCAGGTTAAATGGTTTAAGTACCTAACATCTCCTTATATCATCTACCTTTACCAGAGACAGGTCACGCCAAAAATGGAAGACTGTTTTCATATTTTGGCGGGAGCTCCCCAGACCACACTCTGCAGTCTTGAGTCACAAAAGAGTCTTCGAGCCTGTTTGGGCGACGAATTATTCTTTACCCTTCAATCTCTCTCCCACTGGCGGGATATGTCAAGCCTCTCGCTGTTCTATCGCTAGTTCCACGGAAAGTGCTCGGAGGAACTACACACCGTTGTCCCGCCCGGCGAGCCAAATCATCACAGCAAGAACACGACATATCAGTTACATAATTGCAATCCACCCGCATTCCCTTTGTATTCCATCAGAGAGAAGCAAGTTCCACCCAAGCAGCTTCTTCCGGGGAACCACTGCTCTGTGGAAGCGACTCCCAGCTGAATGTTTTCCCCGATCACTACAATCTTAAACTGTTCAAGGCTAGGATCAACCATTATCTTCTACTCCTATACACACAAATGACCATCAAACGTAACACTCTACCTTGAGAGACACCCCGGCCTTGTAAAGAGTGAACCTAGCAGTAAAGAAAAAAATAATATGGAACCCATAGAGGTTGATATGTCACGAAACGAAATCAGCAAGCCAGCTTTTTAGAGTATGGCGACAACACAGTGTCCTACCGTAACATGTTAAGAATATTTCGGTAGAAAGCGAATCACGTTCTCTTAGAATCTTATTGATAGAAAGGTTGCATAACTACGGTGAAAAAACGCATTCTTATCCTGTTCTTCTCGCCTTCCCTTCCTCCTCCCTCTCTCCCCTCTCTCTCTCTCTCTCTCTCTCTCTCTCTATATATATATATATATATATATTGTATATACAGAATAAATTCCAATAAACAAAAAATACTATTCTCTGAAGAGTGCTCATTACAGCGTAGAGGAATTATAATTTATTCGAAAATTATAACATAAATATATTATAAAATCACTACTAAAATAGCCATTTTGTTTCAATATTTCTTGTGTTTTATCAAGTGATGGTGCTGAATGACAGCCAACACCATCACTTTGTAGAATAACAATAATAAACAGCACTTACCGGCGTAAAGGTCCCAGCTAGCGTCCAGCTGGCAGACAAAAATAAAGCAGGTTGTAACTTAATACAAACCCTGCAAACTAACTGATGAATCAAGCTGGTATTTATATAGAAATACCTCCACTCAGGTACCAGCAGTCAATCACAGCCCAAGCAATGGACTATCCCACTTTAGCACAATGAGATGCTCTATGGCAACATAAATAGCTCTCTTTCTAAAGGTTGGATTATTATTCACTTAGCTTGCTCCACAACTGAGTGTTTATCTCTACCACGTGATTTTTCTACACACTTGATAAGACACCGGAAGTTTTGAAACAAAATGGCTATCTTTGTAGTGATTTTATAATATTTTTTTATGTCATAGCTTTCAGATAAATTATATATATATATATATATATATATATATATATATATATATATATATATATATATATATATATATGCGTTTGAGTGTGTGCGCGCGTGTGTGTATATGTATACACAATCTACTTTTATTATTAGATAAAACGGGGGAGGGTATTAAAAATAAGCCATTTCGCATAGAAAACTTGTCTGGGTCAATTGTTTGTTATATGTACATATTAGTGCAAACAAAACGAACTTGGTAAGATTGTATATAAAAAACACAACAAACACGGAAGAATCATAAAATACATGATTAATTAATGCAATTTTAACATGTCAGTTTTGTTCAGTCAGTTATGTGCCATACGTCATACACGCTTAGGCGATCATGTATCTTTCGATACATGACTGGCGAGGCAGAATTTTTCCCGCAGTAGGTTACCATTTTCCTTCTGCGGTAGACCAGTTGCCATTCAAGGCTATAGAACCCGGTCTGTCCTGCTATTTATCCACAGCTGGGAGTGGGAGGAGAAGAAGAGGATTCCTACTTTCCCATGGGTATTAGCACGTAATTGAATTTCAATCAGTTACGTGCCATACGTGATACACGCTTAGGCGATCATGTATTTTTCGATTCATGACTGGTGAGGCAGATTTTTTCCCACAGTAGGTTGCCATTTCTTTCTGCGGTAGACCAGTTGCCATCCAAGGCTATAGAACCTAGTCTGTCCTGCTATTTACCCATAGCTGGGAGGTGGGGGGAGAAGGAGAGGATTGATACCTTTCCCGACGGTATTAGCACGTATGTGAATGTAACAGGTTCGACTGGGATTCGAACTCGTCTCTCCAATTACTCAATCCGAGCTGCTATCGCTGCACAATAGCAATCTTGTTACAACACTACAAATATTTCTCCTCGGGCGATGGTAAATTATTGGCAAATGAACGATTAACTTAATTTCCAACGCAGAATAACTTCCACTTTTTTCGAAAAAAAAAAAACACAAATGAAATGAGGCTTCTACGTTTTACCGTAATCAACATTTGCATATAAATCCTAGACAATTTCATTTGGGATGGATACAAATTCACGAAAGGTTTTATTTCTGCTGTTAGTTTATTTAATGATTTGATGAAAATACGTGTTGGTTTTGGTATATTCAATCGTGTTATTTTTTAAAAACTTAGGGTCTGTTTGTTATTGTAAAAATAGTATTTCTCGATAAGAAAATACGAATTGAGAGGTTTCTACGATTTTATTTTGTGAAATATTGCCATTGCTCAATATCATATACACAGAAAAAATTTTTTTCTAACAAAAATGAGATATTTCTTTACAGCAGAAACGATAGCAAACAAAGAAAAAATAAACTCATTTTCAGATTCAGCGCCCTCAAATTAGCTAGAAAAGTTGTTTGGTGTCTCGACGCCATTTCAATTTTTTTTTTTTACCAGTATTATTCAGAGGTATCAGATATGTGCTTAAAAATCTCCAAATTTAATAATTCAAAGGTGTAAACCGAATCTGTTGCACATGGAGATGTGGACGTAATCTTAGAGACCAGTCTTTTAAGCGGATAATCGATTAAGTTATAAGTTAATTATCCCCTTGTTTTAAGGCATTCTTTCGAATAGGAAACGTCCCATGATTACAGAGCACATGACTTCCAATTGGGCAATAGCTAATGTTTTGATGGCGGGCAATAATTTCCCCCACTGGCAAGAGTACATTTTCCGCCTGGTTATTTGGGTTGGGTGTGGTTATATATACTATATATATATATATATATATATATATATATATATATATATATATATATATATATATATATATATATGAAAAAATATAGTTTTAAGGTATGTTATATTTATGCGTTAAAATGTCCAATATCAGATATAGTACGTATGTAAATAAAAAAGTGGACATTGAGGTCAATACCCAGCGGGGGCAGTTTATTTTATGCTTTCACATGAAATCAATATTATTTACCTAAATTTGATTCGTTTGGATTGCTTTGGTTTATGGCATATCAACCTTAATGGGTTATTTAATGCCGACATTTTTTTAATATGTATTACTGGTAATAATTTTTTCTTAAAAAATTCATTGCTGGTAATAACCTTTTACAAAAACGTATTGATGGTATTAAAACCTATTTTCCACTTTCACTGTTTTGACGCCAGTTTGTGGGTCAACCATTTAACATAGCTGGGACCCTAACAGGTGCTACCACCCCGGGTCCCCGCTGACCTTGGAACACTAGCTGATCAGAGGCCTTACTGTTGGATGTATTTTATCGTCCTACCAAGGACGTTGGTTATTTGGAAAGTAAGTCTTAAATAAACAATTGACCGTCTGTGGACATATCGTACACCTTTCTGCCAAATTTGCGGCACCTGTTTTTTTTTGGTGTTTTTTTTTTAACTGAGTGTAAATGATTTTTGACAGACAGTCATTCCGCTTCCTCCAATGGGTAGAGGTTGTCTTCTCAAGAGACAAGCGTCCTTTTTCGTTTTGTTTTTGTTTGGTCACGTTTCGACATTGGACATTCAAATCGACAAGTTGAAAGTATTCTGACTGTTGGACATTGATCTTCCACGTGCGAGCCGCGTGCCTTCGAAATGGACAAGCGGACACGCCTCGAAGGAGGGACAAACACTTTCTCGGGTGCGAGGGCGCGTGTCTTCCATCTTGACATGAGAACACGCGGGAAGTGACAGATAAAAGCCGACCCGGGGATTTATCAATTATTAATAATATGAAGAGTTATGATAAACTCTGAAACAGCCGTTCGTTTCCCAATAAGCCTGATTTCGTTTTTCACTGTGCTTGACATTTTCTTGTTTATTCATACGTAAACATCTTTATTTTCGAAGTCAAACATTCGACGGTAGAACAAACACACATGCACATTGATAGAGTATTTTTCTCTTTATTAAATTGCACAATACAAAGGAAATTAATAAGACTAACATGAACTGAATCTTGATCTGAGATTATCACTATATAATGTTACTAATATATGATATAATGCCTTTCATCCTATTTTGGATATGGTGGTCATTAATTGCTTTAAGACATAAATTTATAATTAATACCGGATTATTATGATATCCATGCAAATATAATTATTCACCCGCTGCCCCATGCAGCAAGATGTGGCACAAGGCCGAGTTTAAAGTGGGGTAACCGAGCCCGTAGGCTCGGGCAAAAACGCCATATAGACCACGTAAAAACGGAGTCAGTTTCCCGAGACGTGACTCCGCCCTTCGGCAGAGCCTCGTCTAAGGGATACCCTCTGACATAAGTCAGGTAAGTATCCATACAAATACATAATTAATACGCACAGCTGGCCACTCATATTCGAGGATACCCGTCTACTAGGGAGGCTAGCCAATCCCTATTGCAGACGCTTGCTCAGGCGCATTTGTTCAAATCTGGGGTTTATACTGCAACTATGCTGAGAAGATCTTAGCTACAGTTTCTGTTATCTAGCGGGATCAACAAGGCCAATACGCTCAAACCCTCCGCTACGATGACATGTGACTTCGTGCTAGACCAACTATCGAAAGGTCCCCAAAGGTTTCCGTCTACCCAATTTCACACACAAAGGCTTGGGTCAACCCGTGGTATAGTTTTCAATCACTTTCCAAAGGTGCCACACGCTGGGATCGAACCCTCCTTTCCGATAACACCAGGAAGTCTCCTGACAAATCGACCATAGTGAGACACGAACCCAGGTCTCATGATCAGAATGCAAACGTTCTAACCACTGGGCCACGGGCCCACATAATTCAACGTACACAAGAGTGAATCATCCCCATTCTACTCGGGCAGTTCTTCTCAAGATCTGTTGCTTTTTGGAACAGACTACCATTACGCCATGAACTTCACTTCGTTCATTTTCTTACATTCATGCAACAAAACACAGAAACACTCTACCTTGAATGGTTCTTGGGACTTGTATTTGGTGAACATTGGAACAAAAAAAAGGACTTTTAGAAACCTCTAATAGCGTATATTTTAGAATCCTATATGATGATACATAGATAAACAAAGGATAGTAAACATAGATAGATAGATAGATAGATAGATAGATAGATGAGAGTAAACATGGATAGACATATTAAACGGATAGATAGATAGATAGATAGATAGATAGATAGATAGATAGATAGATAGATAGATAGAAAAAGGAGATTAAACATGGATAGACATATTAGATAGATAGATAGATAGATAGATAGATAGATAGATAGATAGATAGATAGATAGATGAGAGTAAACATGGATAGACATTTTAAATAGATAGATAGATAGATAGATAGATAGATAGATGAGAGTAAACTTGGATGGACATATTAAACGGATAGATAGATAGATAGATAGATAGATAGATAGATAGATAGATAGATAGATAGATAGATAAACTGTGAAAGAAAGAAAGAAAAAGAAAGAAAAAGATAGTAAGCAAGTATAGTCAAATGTGGGCAGGCAGTAATAAATAACATGGATGTCAGTAATAACATTTTTTCCTTTGGTTATATGTCAACATATACAGTTGTTTGGCGACTGACGAAAATATAATTCTACCAATATTCTCAAAGAAAAAACTAAAGCAAAACAAACCAAAAAAAAAAACCCAAGACCCTTTGCAAGACGCGCCAGCTGATGCTCTGGAAGCACATAAGCCGATTCTATTCAGTGAACAGTGTTTGTTTAGAAGCAAAAGACGACGAACAAAAATCGTCATTTACCCTCCAAGTCCATAATCTTTCTTGATCAGTCGCTAGATTTTCCAGCTCGCCAACTTCTCAATGATTTTATTGGAGTTTATTTATCGCACGACAGCAGCCGGCCTGAGTTACAAAAGCATTATTACTCTTTCTATTCGTTGGTCGTTTTCATATTTAGGAATACGTCTTTCTCGTAGTAGTAGTAGTAGTTGTAGTACACGAGTGTGAGTGGGATGTTAATGAACACTGACAAGGAAGAGCTTTTAAAAGAACTACATACAGTGTAACCCGGATATAAGAGACCCGGATATAAGAGAAACCCGGATATAAGAGCGATTTTCTCTGGTCCCAAATAAGAGCCTGTGTTAATGTATATAAAATAGACCAAACCCGGATATAAGAGAAACCCGGATATAAGAGCGATTTTCTCTGGTCCCAAATTAGAGCCCGTGTTAATGCATATAAAATAGACGAAACCCGGATATAAGAGAAAACCGGATATAAGAGAGATTTTCTCTGGTCCTTAAATTAGAGCCCGTGTTAATGTATATAAAATAGACCAAACCTGGATATAAGAGAAACCCTTATATAGTTTTTTCTGGTCCCAAATTAGAGCCTGTGTTAATCATTAACACAGGCTCTAATTTGGGACCAGAGAAAATCGCTCTTATATCCGTTTATTTCGCGAAAATCTAATATAGCATGACAAGAACGGTCTGAAAATTAACGAAAAAAATTTTTTTCATGATAAAAGTATATTTCATTATTGAGAAGAAACACTAAAAGTATTTTTTGAGTAATTTTTGAAATTTTTTACTCATTCTTAGCATGTCCGAAATTTTAGTTAAAAAAACTTGTTTACAGAAAAAACGAAAAAAGCTCTATATCAGCCATATTTTTTAAAATTTTAAAAATAAGTTAAATTCTTCGTTTAAAATTCGTTTAAAAATTAATTATATGTATTTCAATATTTATTCGAAGAAATTTAGAAAATTTGAAGTTTATTTAAAATATTTTGAAAGAAACTTTTACTTACTTTCTTCGTAGAAAAATGTTTTTAAAGATAAAAGAGCCGATCTTCACGTTGCCGTTGATTGACAGAGTGCCAAGTGATGACATCTATAAATTATTGACAGCTGACGTGAGATTCGAGTTCCCATACGGAAGCACAGAATGGACATATTATTTTTTTTTGACCTACTTAAGTAGTAACTTGTAATATTTAAAGTAAAAAAACTTTCGCCATTACAATTTTTTTTTTGTTAACTACTATGTACCATAAGTTTGTTGATATTATCTGGAGAAATTATAAATACTATTAAAAAAAATTAAAATACAAGTGCTGCACTGCTGTTTGAGGGACCATATAGACCCCTCTAAAGTCAATTCAGATTTGCTATTATAAAAAAAAAAATCTATCCCCATTAAAAAAAAAATCAAACATAGTAAAAGTCATTTTGTCACAGCCTATATTCTCGGAAAAAATAAATAAATGGATTTTTATATTTTTACGTAAAAAAATTACTTATCTGGAAAAATACCAGGAAAGTTTATCTGAATCCCATGAAACTAGGTATTTTCTGAAAGCAAACATTATGTTTCATTTAAAAGTAAAATTGGCCAGTGTAAATGACTGAAAAGTTTTTAGTTTTCTAGAGGCAAAATGTGAATCTTACTTATTATAAAACCCAGGTTGTGTGTATTACGTTTATTGGATCGAATTTCCTACATTTTTCAAACCAATTTCAACCAAACATTACAGGACTACGATGAAAACTAGATGAAAGTACCTATTTTAACTTAATGAAAATGATGCACACGTGTTTCAGCAGGAACAGTTTGCTAAATTAAGGGGCCGTATACAGCGAAGAACAACCCTTACTAGACAGAAACTCAATCCACGTGACGTTATTTTTATTGCACGCACCAAACTTCCGGTCTTCCGTAGATTTCATTGGTAAACACATTATTGACAAATTAATTTTTTAATATACGAAGACTCATTAGTTTTGTAATAAGCTTTGGAAATTATAATCTGTAAATATATATCTACTTAAAACAACATCCGTTAAGCTGTACACGCTTTTCCATAATTTTAAAGAATTAACAAATATAATGTAAAAAATAAAACAATGGTTGCAGAAATAAAAAAATAATTGTAGGTAATTGTTTTAAAAATTCATTTTTCATCGAAATATCTTTTTGCTTTCAGACAATATTGTCCATGTTTATTGGAATAAATAAAAAGCAATTAAAAGCTTTTGAAATTAAATAATATTTTTGTTTTATTGAGTTTTGTATGTTACACTTCAGAGACGATTTTCAGGTAGAAGGGCTCCAACTAAAAAAAAAAAAAACATGATTTTGTTTCCTCAAAGCATTGTGCTTTTTTTAACTGATATAATCACTAAACTCCTAAGAATTGAAATTATAGAGTTTTCGTACAATTAGTTAGAGGGTAAATACATATGAAAAAAAAAAAATTTCTGCGATGACTTTAAAAAAAAATGTATTTATAATAAGTTCCATCATTTGTAAATAGTTTCTGAAAATTTCATTAAAATCCGACAATTATTTTCATTTTTGCAAGATTTTCCAAATTAATGTGTCAAACGGGAAAAAAACGCGCCAAAATGTTTATATTTGTTCATTTATCAGCCAAGTTGATAAAAAGAAACAAGGTCTTTTAATCAAAATTTACAATGTTCTAAAAAAGAAGGAAAAATTTCAAAAAATAAGTAAAAAATACTTTGATCTTTCCTCTAAAAAGTAACATAAGCATTTAGACGCGAAAATTTTGTTTTCATCAACTTTGGCGTCTTTTTAATCATGCTATGCTCTTTTTTTAGCGATCCAATGGAGTTACCTATGTTAATGTATATAAAATAGACGAAACCCGGATATAAGAGAAACCCAGATATAAGAGAGATTTTCTCTGGTCCCAAATTAGAGCCTGTGTTAGTTAATGTATATAAAATAGACCAAACCCGGATATAAGAGAAACTCGGATATAAGAGAGATTTTCTCTGGTCCCGAATTAGAGCCTGTGTTAATGTATATAAAATAGACCAAACCCGGATATAAGAGAAATCCGGATATAAGAGAGATTTTCTCTGGTCCCGAATTAGAGCCTGTGTTAATGTATATAAAATAGACCAAACCCGGATATAAGAGAAACCCGGATATGAGAGAGATTTTCTCTGGTCCCGAATTAGAGCCTGTGTTAATGTATATAAAAATAGACCAAACCGGATATAAGAGAAACCCGATATAAGAGAGATTTTCTCTGGTCCCAAATTAGAGCCTGTGTTAATGTATATAAAATAGACCAAACCCGGATATAAGAGAAACCGGATATAAGAGAGATTTTCTGGTCCTGAATTAGAGCCTGTGTTAATGTATATAAAATAGACCAAACCCGGATATAAGAGAAACCCGGATATAAGAGAGATTTTCTGGTCCCAAATTAGAGCCTGTGTTAATGTATATAAATAGACCAAACCCGGATATAAGAGAAATCCGGATATAAGAGAGATTTTCTCTGGTCTCAAATTAGAGCCTGTGTTAATGTATATAAAATAGACCAAACCCGGATATAAGAGAAACCATGATATAAGAGACTTCTTATCCGGTCCCGACAACTCTCTTATATCCGGGTTATACTGTACATATATTTTTGGAAAGTCCATGAAAAACCATACCACAGGTTGACCCAGGCTTGTGAGTGAAATTGGGTAGACGGAACACTTGGGGTCCGTCGATAGCTGTGCTAGCACGAAGTCACAAGTCATCATGGCCGAGGATTTGACTATGCTGGTGTTTTATATATGGTTGATCCTGCAGATAACACGCTCTTCCCACAAACTGTAACTAAGTTCTGCTCAGCATAGTTGCAGTATAAAGCATATCCGGGCTGAACAAACATGGGTGTTGAACAAACAAAAATGTGCCTGAGTGAGCGTCTGCAATAGGAATTAGCTAGCCGCCCATGCAAACGGGTAACCTCGAATACGAGTGGCCGACTATTGTATATATATATATATATATATATATATATATATATATATATATATATATATAATATATATATATATATAATAGCCGGCCATTCGTATCAGATAAAATGGAAAGCCTTTTTACTCAAACTGCCTTTGTCTTCGTTAAAATGAGGCGTCTTTTTGTCTTTAAGTTTTCCACTATGAGTACAGTGTAACCCGGATATAAGAGACCCGGATATAAGAGAAACCCGGATATAAGAGTGATTTTCTCTGGTCCCAAATTAGAGCCCATACTTACCTAAACAAAATAGACCAAACCCGGATATAAGAGAAATCCGGATATAAGAGACTTCTTCTCCGGTCCCGACAACTCTCTTATATCCGGGTTGCACGGTATATAGTCGAGCCAGTTTGATTATATTTTTATCACTTTTATTATGAAGCATCACTCAATTTGATAATAGAAAATCTGGCAGGAAAAGTGAAATGTTATTAGAACCAGAACATAAATTCATTGTGGCTGATCTAGTGATTAACACAATTACGTCTTAGTAAAGTGCTTTCTCTTTTAACTAAATCAGCAATATTTTTTTTAATGGAAATTAATGTTTAACTCATTAAGATGAGCAACTAATGCACTCAGTGTGTTTATTTGTAAAAGATCCCTTTCGTTTTCATATGATATTTTATTTAAATTCCTCGAGGTTTCTCCTATGTATTACCTGTGGCAATTATTACAGGTGATAGAGTAAATTCCTCCTTTAAGTGTTAGCTTATTATTATTTTGTTTTGTGTTGAGTCATTTATATCCGTCTATATCTCTGAGATGAGGTATCATGATTACATGTATTATTTACGTTATTCGGACTGTTATCCTCATCTCCATTGCCATATTCACAACGTGTCGGCCGTTGTACGTTTCGGACGTTGTACATTCCGGCCTTCTTCAGGTGATTGGAATTTCAAACAAAGGCACACGGCCCAGTGGATAAAGACGTTGGTTAGATCCAGTGACTCGACCTAAAGAGTTGTGAGTTCAATACCAGGCACAGCAGTGGTGAACCAAACTTGGAGAGTTGAGTTAAAGGGAAATAACTGAGGTATCCGGAAGAAGCACGGCAAGGGAAATAGAACAATCTATCCATAATAGACGAAATAAAGGAATCGGTTCGAAATTCCAATCACCTGAAGAAGGCCAGGGCGAACAACGGCCGAAATGTTGTGAATATGACCACGAAGATGAGGATAACACTACGAATAATGTAAATAGTGAGTCATTTATTGTTTTCGAAGTTGTAACATATTTTATGTTAAGCCTGGATAAATTCTTTTCAGTTGTAATTGTAACAGAGCTGGTAGGTGTCCCAACATCACGTTTTAGTTAATTATTTCGTTTTTCATTAAGTATTTTATTGCTTTCAATGAAGTTGTAACTAAATTTATGCTCAACTTAGATAAAGTCTTTTCATTTGTAATTATAATAGAATTTCTGGGTAGGAGAAATATAGTTTGATTCGTTTTGATTTTTTTTTGTTTGTTTGTTTGTTTGTTTTTTGTTATGTTTTTTTTGTGGGGGGGGGTCAGAATGGCCCAGTCTTCTGTTTTCAATCTCTATCTATAAAAGGCAGGATGTGTGTGTGTGTGCGCGCGCGCGTGTGTGTGTGTGTGTGTGTAACGAATGCACGGCCGCAATTTTCGACGGATTTGCACCAAAATTTACATGCACATGCTCCGATTTAGCGATTGTGAAAATAATCGATTTTTCATGCTTCTACGGCAGTTTTCATGTAGTTTGCGGCCATTTTCTACTGGCCAGAGTGACAGCCAACAGCTGACTGACACGAATGTTAGCTAGCATGCAAAAAAAAATCGATAGCTGCATTCGTCACAAGTGGGAAAAATTAAAATCTGCATGGCACTTTACTCCAATTGGCTCATTCGAAATGTATGAAAAAGTATCTGTTGTTAACATTCTTTTTTCATTCGGTTTTTCGAGTTCCGAGTCCTTTTTTAAAGCTGATCATTTTGTGTTCATTTTGTTTAGTTCTTTTTTTCGTAACAGATTTAATGTTTAGTATAGAGCTTAGAAAAAATTCGCAGTGTGAGATAGGCAAGAAGTAAGGCAGGTAGCAACATCAGCATGGCAAAGGGCACTCGTTTAAAGACAAGGAAGGGCAAAAATATTTTAAGTCAAGTGATAGCGATTGCTGTATGAGTCGTACGATTTTTTAATCAAGCACGTGCAACGCCGGGCCATGCTGCTAGTACGAAATAATTATGGTCTTGCAGGAGCTTACAAATATTTTCAATGTATTTCTTCTCTTCATGTTAATATTGAATCCTCGAAATTGTGAGTACTTGTAAATGGAATAAGCCAATTATGTCTGTGTGTGTTTATATCTGGACAGATATAAATATGTCATTCAAAATTTTTTTTTATTTATACGGGAGGAATGCTCAGTATCAGAGATTAAGTATTTCTACATATAAACAGTGATTAAAATAGATGTAAACACAAACTGGCGAATCTTCATTGAACACCTTAAGCTATCATGAAATCATTTGGTTGGTTGATGATGGCTTAATTTGCGAAACCGCTAGACAGAATGCAGTGTTGATTCCTATCTGTCTACATATATTAAAAGTCAGATTGATTTTCTTCATCTTATATACGACATACTTAATTCTAGTGTTAATTCGTGCGCGAGACTCTTTTTTTTTCTATCTCCTCAGAATCCCTTGATAAATAAACCATTCGCCCGTGCATTGGATACTGTTGTCACGTTTGGTCTTGTACATCTCGACATTGTTGACACAATCAAAAGAATCTCTAATTTAATCGATCGTGACCAGACATAACGTGGCTTACCTCTGTCTTTCTACAAATATCTTCATGGCAACTCTTCTGATAAGCCTTTTTCCCTGGTATCGCAAATAAATGGATTTAAGCGTGCTACTGCATTGGTGAATTGCTCTTGCCGTTTTGCTGAAGAAATAACCAGATGCAGTCGCCACTTCTAATCAAACAGTTTCTTTTGTTGCACTTCCCAACTGTGAAACTCTCTTCCGATTTCTTGCTTTCCTGATAACTTCAAAAATTTAAATGCAAGTTCAATCGTCATCTTTCTTCTTAAATCCATTCCTCATTCCTCCCTCTTCTCAGTCATCTGATTCTCTTTCACTTTTACTCCCAGTAACCACCTGAGTTTTAATGGCATTATCGATTATCTTGGAAATAAATATTTTTTTTTAAAAAAGTGTGTTTTTATTAAAAGATTATATGCATGGCTTGTTAATTTTGTTGTACACAATCCCTTTCATGCACGTACATATAACTTAAACGGATAACCCATTTTTGTGATGTCAACGAACACTCGTTTGACACTTTTGTAATGTCAACGAATACTCGTTGTCACTTTCATAATGCTCGTTGTAGTAGAGACTTTGTAATCGCAGATACAACTATAGTAACGGCGTTGAACAATGCTGGTGTCAGACGCCTTCGAATAACACTCGCACTAATAGTACTTGCTTGATAATACTCGCTCGAAGAGTAAGTCGTGTAGTGATCCGAATAGAGAAATAGTATAGTGAATAGAGTATAGAATAGCGGTCCATATAGTAATAGATGATAGAGTAGAAGTAGCGATCCGAATAGTAATAGAGGATAGAGTAGAAATAGCAATTCGAATAGTAATAGAGGATAGACTAGAATGACTATCCGAATAGTAATAGAGGATAGACTAGAAATAGCGATCAGTCTAGACGTCACGCGACGTTCTATATATGCGTTTCCTCTATGGTTACGTCCTTTACTGAATTCAACAGTGGGATCGCCCCTGTTTGCTCACTGGCAACTCAAGTGTCGGCAGCGACAATTTATTCCTATATAACACACATGTAACTCAAAGAGAAAATAATTACATAATCACGATGTTGACTTTTCTCACTACTTCAAATAAACGGTTAGGAAGGAAACTCCCATCAACACTGGGAGGACCGATAACAGCTACTGTAGTTCAGAACTCTGTTTTCTTGAAAAAAATAATTTTAAGACAAAGAATTTATTCATTCCAATCGAAAGCAGTACTGGCTGCTCGGTCAATGAATGTCATCTGTCCCCTTACAGGGAAAGGACGAGTATTAACATTAATATATATCCTTAGATTGTGTTCTTTAAATATTTTTTTCCGGCAAATGTCACGTGTCTCTCAACGAAAACATATCTAAGTGACTCTCTGGAAAACAAAAAACTGGCAATCTCCAGATATTTATCAATCAGCCACACAGAAAACAATTCAATTCAACAAAAAATATCATCAAATACAACGCATAATTGTTCAATACGTCTTCTATATGCCGTGTTCCTTCAGATGGTAAACGTTCATGGCTCTCCACAACTTCCTGTCCTTTGGAGCAGATGCTACGCGTTGGCTTATCTTTATCTCCCCTTATTCCTGTTCTGCGATCCATTTATCCAAGCCCGCCAAGTAGGTCACTCGCTGCTTTCATCTATCCCTCTCGCTTCCACTATGTCCTGTGAGTGTTAGATTCTTCGAGCCATCTTTCCTCATTTTGTGCCCGATAAATTATATCTATTTCGAAGCATAAGTGTCCTTTTTATTGCCATTTTCTTTAAAACTTTCTCGTTGTTCAATAAGTGGTATTATCTTTAGGATAACATTTCTCTTGCGTCAAATCTCTTCTTCATCTTTGAGAAGATTATTCAACATTCACTGCCACATAAGAGGACCAATGCTACATTGAAGTGAAATGCTCTTTTCTTTGTTACTAACGAAATTTCACCGTTTTTTTTTTTTTAAATTCTTTGCTTAGCTTTTTTTGAAGGCCACTTTTGCTATTCGAATGTGCCTTTTGATTTTGGTATTATATTTTCCGTTCTCACCAAAATCGAAAACAGTATTCAATTAGATATTCAAACACGTGTAAAATCTATGGCGGATATACAGTCAGGATACCAAGGTGTAACTCAAGACACTATTTTTTTGCGTGTGTGAAAAAGAAAGAGAGCTTGTGTGTGTGTGTGTGTGTGTGATGAGTGAAAGTGTGTGTGTGTGTGTGTGTGTGTGTGTGTGTGTGTGTGTGTGTGTGAAAGAAAAGAAAACGAAAGTGTGTGTGTGCAACAGAGTTGTGTGTGTGTGTGTGTGTGTGTGTGTGTGTATGTGTAAATAAAATAAAAGATAATGTGTGTTTAAAGAGAAAGAGAAATAAATAAAGTTTGTGTGGGGGTGTATGTGTGTAAAGAGAAAGAAAAAAAGAGAGCTGTGTGTGTGTTGTAAAAGGGAAAAGAAAAAGAGACAGAGTCTGTGTGTGTGTGTGTGTGTATGTGTGTGTGTGTGTGTGTGAGAAAGAAAAGAGAGCCTGTATGTGTCTGTGTGTGAGAAAGGAAAAGAAAGAGAGTGTGTGTAAGAGAGAGAGAGACGAGAAAGAGAGTTTGTGTGTGTGTGTGTGTATGTGTGAAAGAAAGAAAGGGGTTCGCGTGTAAAAACGAAAGGAAAAGAAAGTCTGTGTTCAAAAGAGAGAGAGAAAGCCAGAAAGTGTGTATGTGTGTGTGTGTGTGTGTGTGAGAAAGAAAAAATGAGAGTTTGTGTTTGTGTACGTGTGTGTAAAAGAAAAGAAAAAATTGGGAAAAAGAAAGAGAATCTGTGTGAGTGTGAAAGAGAAAGAGTATGTGTGTGTGTGTGAAAGATAAAGAGAGCCTATGTGTGTGTCTGTGTGTGTGTATGTGTGTGTGTATGTGTGTGTGTGTGTGCATTTAGGAAAATTTCTGCTTGAATCAAATCAGAAATTCGTTGTGCAGTTATTTTCTCCTCAGTGAATATTTTTTATCGATTCATAATGGTCGCAATCCAAAAGAAATTGAAGACAAGACACGTCTAATACGTTTTTCTACATTCCCAAGAGGTTTCTAATGCTTACAGGGGTGGCGAAATAGTGATAAAAAGGCTACAGAACAAAATAAAAGACCCAGTATATTTGCACTTCACGGAGAACTATTCCTCTTCACCGAAATCCGTTGGTCCGCTGGGAGATAAATTTATTCCATCTTTTTCCTATTCATTTAATTTCATAGCCTTGTCTTATTTGTTTTTTGCAAATTATAGTTATTATCTTCTTCTCTCTCTCTCTATATATATATATATATATATATATATATATAGAGAGAGAGAGAGAGAGAGAGAGAGAGAGAGAGAAATAGACACTAAGAATAATTCACTAACTATAGATAGATATTAACAATAATTCGCTATTGATAGATAGATAGACAGACAGACAGATAGATATTAATAGATACATACATACATAATGAACGGTCTAAATTATTTAGGAAGTATCTAAAATAGATAGATAGATAGATAGATAGAGAGATAGATAGATAGATAATGAATGGTCGAAATTATTTAAGTATCTAAAATAGATAGATAGATGGATAGATAGATAGATAGAAAATGAACGGCCACAATTATCTAGGAAGTGTCTAAGATAGATAGATAGATAGATAGATAGATAGATAGATAGATAGATAGATTGTAAGTCATTCCTTTCCCAATCTGCTTACGGCCATATCATGTTGAAACATAGGTTCTCGTACGATCACCGAGGGTAGGCAACGTCGAGCCTGGCCAGTATTTAGAGGGTAAGTGCTTGGGAATATCAGGTACTTAGAATTGGAAATCGGGAAACCAAGTTCCATTTCCCGTGGAACAGTTTTTCCCTAACTACTTGATGTAGCGTAGCGGTAGGCTCTTTTTTTTCCGCTATGCATGGGACCGGGGAGTGAAGCTTTCCAACCAGCAGCCAAGGTTGGGAGATAATGGGCATGCGCAATCCTTCAAGTTTTTTTTTTTTTTTTTAGGTATGTCCTATTTCTGGGTCATTTTGAAACTATGGTTACCAAACACGAGGCCATGATGTTATATTCATTCTAAGACCAATCACCATTGACGTTACAAGTCTTGCCAGTGTGCTAGGAATTGGTACCATATTTATACTATATAATAATATAATAACGACCCGAGAAAATGTTATTTGAATATTCGTAGTATTATTTATTGATGGAGTAATGGATATCGGCTTGAATTGAGGAATCGGAGAGACGAGTTCGAATTCCAGTCGAATCCATTACATTCACTTACTTACATTCATATTACCCTTGGGAAAGGTATGAATCCTCTTCTTCTCCCTCCAGCTATGGGTAAATAGCAGGACAGACTGGGTTCTATAGCCTTGGATGGCAACTGGTCTAGGAGAAGGACAACTTGAATTCAAAACCTGCGGAGGGTCGTTTGGGGATCTTGTGGCACTTACTGCAGTGCACTGTAATCAGCCCCTTCAAAAGTGTGTAATCAGCCCCTTCAAATATCATGTGCTGTTATCGGGCTGTCGGTTTCCTGGGAACTGATCTGCTTGACCCTCATGCGTCAAATTCGACGGGAGAGTCCATCGAGCGAGCGATTTATTGATACCCGATAGATTATAAATCTAAGGAATTAAATGCTAATTTGGATTAATTTGCAATTTAGCACCCGCGCTCAGTTCGCATTAAAAACTTACAGAATAGTTGCATTAAGGTGTATATGTACCGGCTCCATTC
Organism: Acanthosepion pharaonis; assembly: GCA_903632075.3. Lineage (NCBI taxonomy): Eukaryota > Metazoa > Mollusca > Cephalopoda > Sepiida > Sepiidae > Acanthosepion > Acanthosepion pharaonis. The sequence goes on along the minus strand of CAHIKZ030004384.1, from coordinate 8,021,053 downwards.
GAATCTGTCTTGATAAGTTTGATAAAATGTACCGTTTTGGAGTTATCGAGAGTAAAAATTCGGTTTCATTCGCGTTGCGGGCAGCCATTACTGGCGTTGTTTGTATACATTCGCTGCGGAATAGCTATGATTTGAATGTTCAATTGTCTTGATTCTTGTGCACACAGAATTGTCCTCTTGCACAGTAATTGAGACGAGTAAGAGGTTTAAAAAAATGGTCCGTTAACTACATTCTTCCGCGATTAGCTTTCCGCAACGAATGTATGCAAACAACGCGATTAATGGCTACCGCCAACGACGCGACTGAATCCAAATTTTTACTGTCGATAACTCCAAAACGGTAGATTTTATTAAATTTATCAATCCAGATTCGAATGAAGCATGTAGAATTACACGTAAATGTAAGTATTCTGGAAATTTTAAATGCGAATTGAGCGCCAGTGCTAAATTGAAAATTAACCCTAATTTTTTTTTTAAAAATCGCGACCAATTCCGCGTGGCTATTCGGGGTTTTTTTTTCCACATTCAGGCGAATTTTTTAAAAGCCAAATTAAAAAATCAATGTCCATAAAAATGGGCTTTTGCTATTCGTAGGTGTTGTTTCCACATAGTCACATGCCACATCATCATGATGGTGCTTCCATAAGTATTTCTGTTCAATGCTTTTCTGTTTATTATATCACATTTCTTAGTTGTATAGCAATGACATTTAACATGAATGAGTAACTGGAAAATGTAACCATAATAAATATAAAAGTAATGTAAAAATTTTAAAAACAGAAAACCATGGCAGATATGTTGCAGTTTTTTTGGTATATGTACTAGTGAGCTAGCCCAAATGACTTGACTCACTTTATAGTCCGCCAATAGAAGGTTAACCAATCAGAAGACGTAAAATATTCAATCCGTCGTGTATAAAGGCGGCCATTTTGTTTACTCTCTCCGAATGTCCAGTGCCAACTTGTCAGGCGAAAGAACAGAAGGAAGAACTACTGAACTACGCTCTGCTACTTTACCGGGATATCCACTGCTAACCTGAACTACGCTTCCCTACTGTCTTCGAAATATTCACTGCTAACCTCTGGATTCTATACTCAAAGACGACCGTCATCATGAACAACAAGATATCCTGGCAGCCTTCCTTGGCGTGAAATATTTCTTAGTTTCTTGGAAGGTGAAGTCTCATGTACCAGCACCGGTATGAGTACCACACTTTGAGTAGCACTGCCGTATAATTCGTTATATTCACTTACACGCAATTACACTTATTTTGTCATTAATTAGTAAGCACTGATAATAATTTCCTTTTGATTTTCATGCATTTCTATAATAAAATCTATCAGTTACAAATCATTCTTATATAAATTTATGTCGCCAATGCTCACCCTATATCCTGACACTTGAAAATCCTAATTTCTTGATAGATGAAAATTTTGCAGTCACTATTTGTATAATCTGGTGTCTAATCCTCAATATTTTTCCTAAATCGGCCGAAAGAAATATTTCTTGTTAAAGTAAATTATGAAAAAAAAAAAAAATTCGAGCCTATAATACAGAAAGTAGTTTCTTTTGCTTTGTATGTGTCTTTTTTTTTTTGTCTTCAAAAGAATCAATGAAAATTGCCAAACGCGAATTCTACTTGATGAATTATCCATCAAATATTATTGGCTCCTTGAAGCGCTTGACTAGATTTCGGTTCTTATCTCAAAATATGTTGGAAATCCCTGTCATGTTATCGTTCCAAAATGGTACCACTCTTTGTTTGTCGCCTCCGAGGAAAGAAGATTTACGTCTAAGATAAAGTCATCAAATGTGTTTCTCTCGTAGTTGTGTTTGAAACGGAAACTGAATAAGAGATTTCGTCACCTTAATGAGTTACGTTATGTCTTTCCGTTTTTTTTTCCGTTTTCGCTTTTTATTTTTAAATTTTCATTGAAACAGAAGGTAAAATGCAATTCTCGAAACTAGAAGAGAAAAAGTGGAAAAGACGAAGTGAATGAATGTTTCAGCTGAAGTGAAAATAATGCAAATGAAACGAACTAGAAATATAATCGAAAATAATTGCTGAAATTAGAAAATTGAGTAAAAAAAAATAGCTTTAATTCAGTTCAAAAAAAAAAAATTAGAAAGAATTTAAAATGTTAAAAAATGTTATGTAACTAAAGAAAGAAACGAAAGAAAAAGACATAGAAAAAAAAAAGAAAATGTTGACTAAAAAAAGACAAAGGAAATCATAAAAGAAAAACACATTTGACAAAATGGTAAAATAAACATAGATTTCAAAGAAGCTATCTTCACATTTCTGCAAATGGCAGATCTGTAGCAAAGTTGCATTTAATTTAGAGTCTAGCAAGCTCTTACGTTGGGGGTGCAAGACATTGTACAATATCCTTGATAGCTTCCTTTTGCGGACACCAGAGCATCAGCGATTCAATCTAACAGTTGCTCTTTAAGTGTCAGTCAATTATGTGCCACGTGTGATACACGCATAGGCGATCATGTACCTTTCAGAAGGTTGCCATTTCTTTCTGTGGTAGACCAATTGCCATGCAAGGCTATAGAACCCGGTCTGTCCTGTTATTTACCCATAACTGGGGGAGGGGAGAAGAAGAGGATCCATAACCTTTTCCAAGGGTATTAGTAAATGAATGTAATGGATAGAGTGAAATTCGAACTCGGCTCTCCGATTCTTGAATCCGAGCCGCTAGTGTTTATGCTTTGGTTCCATTCTCAAGCTGCCACACTTTATCGATGTTATATACAAATTGAATTTGCCTGTATTCCAAAATCCGGTTTCTCTTCTTTTTCTTCCGGTAAAGGATTCTCAGCCTGTAGTCATAGACCCAACCCATATATATATATATATATATATATATATATATATATATATATATATATAATCAAATGGATACATATAGGTAAATGTACGGGCAAGCGTTCGTATACAAATACATACATACATACATACATACATACATATATATATTACATGAATCATTCATACAAAAAACAGATCAGTGAAGTTAATGATATAAATGGCAAGAATACATCTTCGCAAACAAATTTCTTAAAATTACATTAACCCACGAACCTCTAGATGAATGTTGTGATCCCTGTTCTTAATAAATTCAATTTGCATATTTTTTTGCTAGTACTTTCATCTGTTCATACAGACATCATCAGGCATGGAAATTGATTTGTTTTTTTTTTTTTTTAATCCATCCAGGTAATAACGGGACACGAAGGATTAGATGTGAATCGAAATATGTTTTTTAGAAATGTGTCATTGTTAACTGTAAGAAATTCTGGAGCGTGCTGTCGCAACGCTAATGTTGAATTTTTTGAAATTTCAAAGGGAGTTACTAATATGGTAACTGGAGAAATCTTTTGTAGTTTTTTTACTCGATGTTGAATGAACTAAATTGTTCAATAAATAGAGCAATGTCGTAGTTATTATCCCAGAAGTTGCCCGTCGGATCAGTTCTTTTTAAATCAAATATGTGGTGCAGTTCAATGTATATTACATGTATCATTCATACTCTATAGTTAAAAAAAAATCGTATTCAACAATATTTAATAAAAATAATAATCCATCCTAACTAAAAATATCTCGCGATAATCAGAATTAACATCTATCACTTCACTATTTATATAGCACTCTCCTATATCCATCTATCACATCCTGATTATATCTATCTTTCTCTCTATCAGATCCTATTCATTATATTTATATATATATATATATATATATATATATATATATATATATATATATATATATATATGTGTGTGTGTGTGTGTATATATATATATATATATATATATATATATATATATATATATATATATATATAGTTATGGGAATTTACCCATAATAATAAAGGACTATTCCTGACATTATAAATACTGCGCCTCTCAAGAGGTATGAGGAGATTGTAAGACGAGGAGAGATAATTAAGAGCATATTGTAAGGACACCGGAATCGTAATACTTGTCGAGACAACATAGTTCACTGATAGTCATTCTAATACTTCTACTTCTTTGTATTATATTTCTGTTGTAATATATCTATGTATTTCATACCTGTGTTCGTGTTATGCTTTAATTGGTTCTAACCTTGGACCATCACCGTGGTACAAGGAACTTGGACCATAACATATATATATATATATATATATATATATATATATATATATTAATATATTTTCACCCCAAGCAAGGCGGGAAGCCACTAGGAGGCAATGGGTTACAGAAGATTTGGAACAAGATCAGATAGGAGTGATAGAAGAAAGGATGAGGAGAAGGGTAGTGGATAGATCAAGGCAACTGGAGATGTCAATTGACATTACATTTGAATTGTTGGAGATTATAGCTCTCAGGGAAACTGGAATAGGGAAGGTAGTTCCACAGGCGAGAGGTGCGAGACATGAAGCTATTGGAGTAGAAGAGACGGCTACATTTAGTAACTACTACAGTGAAAGGGTGAGAGCGGGATGCCAGCCTTGTAGGGCGCTTGAACTCATGAAGTGTGGGAACCAGCGAATTCAGCTCCTCGGAGAGAATGGCATGAAAGTATTTGTAAAAAAAGACAGAGAGAGGCGACGGCACGTCTGTGAAAAGATGACTGTAGACGAGATGCAGAACAGGGCCAATTATATTGCATATCCGCCTCTGGGTATATATATATATATATATATATATATATATATATATATATATATATATTATAGATAACTAAACTCGTTTCGAAAAACCATCAATTTTGATTTGCTAATAATGAAATCAATCTCGAGGGAAAAAAGGTTTTAAAAAAAAGAAAGAGCTACAAACTTCTGTCGACAAAAAATCGCACAGATACAGGTCTGAAGCCCAAAAAAAAACCCTATACGAGTAAACAACTAACTAACAAAAAGCGCTCAATACAACCGTAGAGCAGACCTACACCTAGTGAGCCAGATAAACCTACCTAGGTTTCACCTAAACGGATCGTCAGGGAAAGTAAGGCTCTTTATATGACATGTAACACATTTGTCTGTTATACGCACAGGGGTTTCATTTTAATTGAATCTGACCGGGAGCCTTACTTTCCCTGACGATCCGTTTAGGTGAAACAAGGGTAGGTTTGTCTGGCTCACTAGGTGTATCTATCTATCTATCTATCTATCTATCTATATATATATATATATATATATATATATATATAGCATCATATTCATATCTATGTATCACTTTTCTAGTATCTATATCACTTATCTTGCTGTTTATCTCCTCCGTTCTTTTTTTTTGTTTTTGTTTTTTTTTTTGTTTTTTTTTGTTTTTGTCCAGCGCAGATGTTATTTCATTATTTTTAACGTCTTTTACCTGATGACATTCATAAATTTCCGTCTTACATGCCAAATAGATTCTTTATGGCATTAATGTTTGCAAGTAATCATAGCAATGGCCAATTTTGTGATACTTGATTGCTTTTTTTTCACATTACAATAATATTAAAAGCCCCAGCAAACTGATGTTCTTTCTTTTACAATGATTTAGCTTTTAATATGACATGCAACACGTTTGTCTGTTATACGCACAGGGGTTTCATTTTAATTGAATCTGTGTTTATCAGAAGCACTCCTGACTAGAAAGATTACTATTTTTTTTCTCACCAAGAGCTCTATTCCTTGAGCAAATGGAATATTTCAATCATGACCAATTTAGACTTCCCCTATCTGACCAGGACACAATCTGTCCGAATGGGAAAAAAAAACAAAATTACAGAGATTACACGATAAACAAAATTAACAAATTTTGACAAACTTAGACCTTCGTTTCGGCAAAAATGGAGTTTCAAAACGATGTTTCTTTCCCTTGACACCGCTATTATTTTAACTACCTTCACTCATCGGCAATGTTTATTGTTTTAAAAAGTGATTATTAAAATGGTAATAAAATCTACACATGCGATGAAAGTGAATTTATACATTTTTATTATTCTTGAGAATTTACAGAAAAAATATTGAACACAATTTATTATATTGATTATTTACATGAATAATTTTGTGTTTACAACATTCTAAAAGCTAATACAATTAGAACTAATGCAATATTTATTGTTTACCAATTTATAAAGAAATAAATATGAAAACAATTTTTTGTTCATAAATTTACAAACATTTACTAAATTATTAAAATATGTAAATCAATTATAATGAAATCATTATTTACCATTTTATAAAGTTCGAATTATTTGGCAATTAGCCGATGTTTTACCAACCATTCCAATAAATAATATAATACATAAATAGTGTAAATAAAAAACATAATAAATAAATAGTCTTTAATATTTTTGTTGTAACTTCTCGCGAAAAAACTGCATAAATTTACTTTCAAAATATGTTTAGGTTTTATTAAAATTCTAATCACCATATATTAATACAATAAACATTGTCGAGCGGTAACGGTAGGTAAAATAAATCCGCCATATTGACACTACGTTTTTTTTTGTTTTTTTTCTCGGGCATAAAGGTCCAATTTTGCTCCGAATTCATCAGTAACTGCTTTTTTTTTTTGTTTTATTTTTTTTAAATGTGACTCTAGGTCTCCATACTTTCAGACTCAAACGCTAACATTGAGGCAGGATATTACTTATAAGATATTTATTTTAACAAATTATGCTTTTGCCATTTCATTATAAGCGAAATTAAAAGAAATCAATTGATTTTTCAAGACAGTATCAATAAGCACGAATATATTCAATGTAACATACTACTACTACTACTGATAATAATAATAATAATAATAGGCTAAATTATGTTGACTCATGACTTCTGATCTTAATTGATTGGATTAGTTAACAGGTACATATGTTGATTACTTAAAAGGGGCCACAGTAAATATCCTGTTCAGTAACTCAAGCTTGTCTTATTATAATTGTGCTTGAAACTTCGTTTGCTAGTTCACACGACCGTTACCCCCTGCCAATACCTAATAAATAATGGACTATTCCGTTTTGATCGCTTGGAAAGAGATGAGAAAGTGATACTACATGGTTTCAGTGAGGAAATGAAGGGAAAAAAAGAAGTACAGAGAGAAAATCCAATTAAGCTGATAAGAACAGGTACTAAACTTTGATCTCAGGCAAATGGCGGAGAACGATGGCGTCGTCGATAAACGCACCATTTTTCAGGCGCACAGTAAAGATCGACGGAAACCGAGTAAAACAATCGCCATAAAAATCGTCAGCGGAAGTATTTTCAAAAAATGATTAAGATAAATGTTCGTCAGACGTGGATCTGGCGAGAAAGAAAGAAATGAATAAAGAAAGAAAGAAAGAAATGAATAAAGAAAGAAAGAAAGAAAGAAATGAATAAAGAAAGAAGAAAGAAAAAAGAAAAAAAGAAAGAGGGGAAGACAGAAGTGTTTAACGTCTTCTGTCAATACTTCATAAATTATGGCCCATTCTCTTTTCATTGCGTAGAAACGCAAAAAAAAAAACAAAAAACGAAAATATGCTTGAATGAAGGAAGCGAAGGACGATAGAAGGGTTTAACGGCTTTTCAGTGAAATCTAAATAACATGATCACAGTATTTTCAGGGTCTATCTTTGACAGCACTGACACAGTTGGTAACTTGCTGGTAACTTTGATGGGTGAATCGTGAATGGCCTAAAGTGATATTTCTGCAAATGACATCTTTAATTTATCAAATGCGTATCAAGGATACTTTTACCTGCCGTCTTTGTAACGAATGAGACGCAATCATCTTTTTCATCCACTGTTATATATATATATATATATATATATATATATATATATATATATATATATATATATATATATAATGTATGTATGTATGTATATATCCGATGCGATGAGAACGAAAAGTAATATATAAATTCTAACGTTCACAGCATTAATCCAAAAGAGGGCTCGACACCGATAGTAAAGCGATAATTATTTATTTATTATAATTTTATCATATAGACAAAAACAGTTTATTCACTACAAAGATGCAACTTCGTATGTGAAACGTCACTTCCTTTTATCCATTTGTTTGAGAAAAAAATATACATAAAGCAAAAAGGCGTGAAACAATAGTGCTTTTTGATAGCAGTTTGGTGAAGGATGGATGGGGTGTTGAATAGTGATGTTTCACATACGGCTTGCCTACGAGCAGGATTGTTCCTAACCATTTTCGGTTCTCATCCGTCGAGGTGCAGTTGAAATGCACCGAAACGAGGTTGCATCTTTGTAGTGAGTAAAATGGTTTTGTCTATATGAATTAAAATTATATATAAATAAATTATATATATATATATATATGTGTGTGTGTGTGTGTGTGTGTGTGTGTGTGTGTGTGTGTGTGTGTGTGTGTGTGTGTGTGTGCAATTATATATATAATAATCGACTCTCCCGTCGAGACTCGTCAAGCAGATGAGTTTCCAGGAAACCGACAGCCCGACACCGGCACATGAGATTTGATTAAAATGGTGAAGGCTTCGTGCAGGACCATCCACACTTTTTGAAGGCACGAATACAGAGACCTGGTGCACCGAATGCCACAAGGTTC
>CAHIKZ030004384.1:7927500-8010000 GCA_903632075.3 Acanthosepion pharaonis | reverse complement strand
TTTTTTTTTTCATCGAATAATAGGTTCGACAAGTTCTTCCGAATTCTATGAGTTTGGTATGCTCATCTTGAAGCGTGTATTGCAACCTGACGCCAGCATACGTATGTATCTATGTATATATTTAATTATGAACAACAAAATGTGAAAAAAAAAAGATTCTGTGAACGCGTTTCGTCCTCTTGAAGGATTTAATTGGAATAAAATAATTTTTTTGCTAATGGAATTATATATGTGTATGAAGGAGAAGGGGGAGATATAAAAACGCGATCCTCTGTTACAATTATGTATCGAGAAGAAACTGTGAAGATGTGGGCACCCTGATATTTTAGATTTTAAAATTTAAATTTATTTTTCAAAGATGTGTCCGAAGATGCAGTCGATCCGATCTCCCTCAGTTTCATTATAACTTTATGTGCGTAGATGTGTGTGTGTGTGTGTCTGTGCGTGTTTTAAAATTATTTTTGCTATTAAATATCCTTCCTGCGCATATATAATTCCATCATCAAAAACATTGCTTTAGCCCGGTGAATTTCTTCTAGAGAACGAAAACTTGTAACACAGAACGTTTTCTAATATATATTCATTTGCCTAACATTATAATTCATTTGCCTAACATTTGATATATATTCATTTGCCTAACATTATATTATATTCATTTGCTTAACATTTGATATATTTTCATTTGCCTAACATTATAATTCATTTGCTTAACATTTGATATATACTCATTTGCCTAACATTATATTATAATTCATTTGCCTAACATTTGATATTTATTCATTTGCCTAACATTTGATATATATTCATTTGCCTAACATTATACTAAAATTCATTTACCTAACATTTGATATATATTCATTTGCCTAATATTATAATTCATTTGCCTAACATTTGATATATATTCATTGGTCTAACATTATAATTCATTTGCCTAACATTTGATATATATTCATTTGCCTAACATTATATTAAAATTCATTTACCTAACATTTGATATATATTCATTTGCCTAACATTATATTATAATTCATTTGCCTAACATTATATTATAATTCATTTGCCTAACATTTGACATATATTCATTTGCCTAACATTATATTATAATTCATTTGCCTAACATTTGATATATATTCATTTGCCTAACATTATATTATAATTCATTTGCCTAACATTATTCTCATATATAAAAACTACATATCATATTTTCTCATCATGCATTTATTATCACTCTAAACGTTATCTTTAATGGATACTCTCATCTGGGCAGACGCTTCATTTATTTATTTAACGGCATATTTATTTTCGTCTACTGGCCTGAATATTCGAGAATTCTTATTAAGGATAAATATGCACTCTCCTATAGGATTAGAACTTTCGTCATTCCTGGCCAGAGGGAACAGACGTTAGATCCAACGTGCTTTAGACTGATTGAGATACGAAGAAATTAACCAATCAAACAAGGCTGAATAGTACCTTTAAGCTAAATCCCACTCGTCAAAGACTCCCGAAATTTTTCATACGCAGTTTCCTATCCAAAAGTAAACAAAGCAATTTTCAAAAGAAGTAATGGATTTTTATTGTTTATTAATGCGACAGATGTTATTACTTTGAACGTTATTTTTAGTGGATTTATTTATTTATTTATTTTCGCCTACCGGCCTGAATAATTGAAATTTAATAAGGTTTCTCGAATATTCAGATCGGTAGATGAAAATAAATAAATCCACGAAAAATAACGCTTGAAGTAATAAAATATGTCGGATTAATTTATATATAAAATTCTGTGACTTCTGTTAGCCTGTATGTCCGTCACACCCTCCGAAATATCCATACATTGACCGATCGACATCAAATTTTGGGGAAAAGTACAAACAGCTAAGGGGGTACAAAGTACAGTTGGTTTTACTAGGATGCGTAGCTTAGTACAATAAATTTTCATTAACTTTTTGCGAAAAATTAAAATTATTATTCAACATACAAAATACTCCCTCTATTTTACAAACAATTTATTGATTAAAATAACAAATCAGTCAGTTATGTGCCATGCGTGATACACGATCATGTATCTTTCGATTCATGACTGACGAGATAGATTTTTTCCTGCCGTAGGTTACCATTTCTTTCTGCGGTAGACCAGTTGCCATCCAAGGCTATATAAATTAATGAAAAAGGGACAATATATGAACTGGAGAAAGAAAGAAAGAAAGAAAGAAAAAAAATAAAATCCAAAAACTAAAGATAAAAATAAAGACATTAAAAAAGAAGAAAAAACAAAAAAACAAAATAAAAATTTAAAAGCAAAATAAATTAAAATAAAAAGAGAAAAATCTTTAAAAAAATAAATTAAAATAAAAACAGACCAGTTGCCATCCAAGGCTATAGAACCCGGTCTGTACTGCTATGAGGAGTATGAGAAAAAAACAAGAAATGAAGGAAAAGAAGAAAAAAGAAAACAGGAAATAAATAAGTTTGGAAAAGGGATACAGAGTAGATGAAATAAATAAATAAATAAATAAATAAATAAATAAGAAAGAAACATTTAAAGAAAAGAAAGAGAAAAATTAAATAAGGTTGTTAAATCGGGTAAAGAAAAAGAAAGAAAAAATATAAACTACAGATCAGTCGTAAAAAAAAAAAAATGAAAGAAAGAAGATAAATATATAAAAAATATCTCAAAAAAAAGAGGAAGGAAAGGTAAGTTAAAATTAGAAAAGAAACATGATCTTCTGAACCTCATGCTAAAAGCGACAGAGCTGACAAACTTCAAAGGGACCGAAATTAAAAAAAAGAAAAATATTTTTAAAAAAATGATGAAAAAATGAGACTACGCCAACACCGCCAACATTCATTCTTTATAGAGATACAAATATTTAAGTAAATGCTCTGTTTATAATAAACAGTATTAAACAACATTTATCGGCCTGAATGTCCGAGAAATTTTCATAGAAAATACTCGTTCTCCGACAGGAATCGAACCTGCATCCTATACGGAACACGTCATATAGCCTGACGTGCCTTTACCCGATTTGGCCACAGAGGAGCGTTTGGTTAGCAAGGTCGATTTTACAGTCTTTAAACTACAATCTTCCATGATTCTCTCACGTACATTCATATCTGCTCATGGCGTAACCAAATGTAAACAAATGACGTCACACATTATGAAATGGACAAATCCGACAATTATTTTAAGACATTTTTGTTTATACATTTTTTTTTTTTAGATACAAATATTTAAGGAAATACTCTATTTTATAATAAACAGTATTAATAACATTTACCGGCCCGAATGTCCGAGAAATTTTCATGGAAAATATTCGTCGTGTACGAAAATTTTCTCGGACATTCAGCCTGGTAAATGTTGTTTAATACTGTTTATTATAAACAGAGCATTTACTTAAATATTTGTATCTACAAAAAGAATGTTAAACATAAAAATGTCTTAAAATAGATCCTATTTATGAGACAACATTGAACCAAGCCCTCTGCGCACGCGTATCTGGCCTTGTGCCACACTTTTCTAAAGCTATAGCTGGGAAAGGAGAATATGATAAAGAAAAAGAAAAAAATGGAAAAGTTTATGAAGAAAAAGAAAAAGATGAAAAATAATGAATGAGAAATGTTATCTTTATTTTATATTATTTTGAATATTTTTTTTTTTAATGGATGGATTATTATTCAAACTTTATTTGTACCTGACTGCATCTTACCACTATTGTTATCAGCCGTGACTGCGTGTGTGCTGTCACTGGGAGGCTTTATGTAGAAACAAACGAGAGAAAATCAACTGAGAAAAGGGAGGTAACTTAGAGATGCCAAGTTCAATTGAAACATATAAAGTTAGGAAGCGGAAAGCAACAGTATTGTAAGGATTATTATTATTATTATTATTATTATTATTATTATTATTATTATTATTATTATTATTATTATTATTATTATATTTTTTTAAAAAATGGTGTATTGTTGGAAAAGCAAAAGAATAATGATAATATATTGGAAAAAATATAATTTATGAAGAGTGTATAAAGGAAGAAAGAGAGAGGACATTATAAGTGATTGTCAGTGCGAAAGACACCGGGAAAAATATTGAAATAAAGAAAGAATGGAAGAAAGAAAAAAGAAAGAAAGGTGTTTAAAAAGAAAGTTTAGAAAAATAATTTTAAAGAAAGTGCCAAAGTAAAAAATTGGAGAAGAAAAAAATAAGGAGAAGAAGGAAAGAACTAAAAGAATATTAAATGAAAGAAAGAGACAAAATAAAAACTGAAAGAAAGAAAGTGAAATAAAGAAAGAAAAAAAGAAAAATAAAGTTTAAGAAAGAAAGAAAGAAAGAAAGAAAGAAAGAAAGAAAGAAAGAAAGAAAGAAGGAAAGAAAGAAAATTTTAAGAGACAAATAGTGTTTAGAAAAAGAATAGTAATGGAAGAGCCAAAGTAAAATTTGGAGAAGAAAAGTGAGAAAGAAAGACTAAATAAAAAAAATAACGAAAGAAAGAAAAAAGAACAAAAAGAAATATTAAATGAAAGAAAGAGACAAAATAAAAATGGATGAAAAAGAGACAACATAAGAACTAAAGAAAGAAAGAAAGAAAGAAAGAAAGAAAGAAAGAAAGAAAGAAAGAAAGAAAGAAAGAAAGAACAAAAAATATTAAATGAATGAAAGAAAAAAATTAATGAAATAGGGAAATATAGGAACTGGAGTAAATAAGAAAGAAAGAAAGAAAGAAAGAAAGAAAGAAAGAAAGAAAGAAAGAAAGCAGTTTAAGAAGAGCCAAAGAGACTTTAGAAAAATCATATTAAAGAGAGAGCCAAAGTAAAACTTGTAGATGAATAAAAGAAATCAAATATTAAAAAAAACGAAAGTAGAAAACGAAAATAATGAAGAAAAGATGAATGATTGGTTGTCAACGAAAGAGAAAGAAAGAAATAAAGGAAAGAAATCTAGATAGAAACACTAGTGGCAAGAAAGAGCGAAAAGATGAAAAAAATGAAAAAAGTATATGAAACGAAAAGACGAAAATATTAGAAAAAAGTAAATAGTAATAAACAATAAATAAAAGAACCAATTAAAAAAATATGATAACAAGAAAGAAAGAAGAAATTATAATAAAAAAATGGAATAATAGATAAAATAGATGAATAGATAAGAAAAAGAAAAACAGACAGGGAGACAAAGAGAAAGAAAGAACAGGAATTACATGATTACACGAAAAGAAAATGGACAGATAGTCAGAAAAGAATTAGGTAAAAATAATGAATACACTGTAAATAATAGTAACAAACAAACATAAAACGAAGAGAAAATATTGAAAGAAAAATAAGAAAAGAATATGAGAGAAATGTAAGAGAGACAAAAATAAAATATATAAAAAAAATGGTACGCGAAAGATAAAATATATAAAAAAAATGGTACGCGAAAGAAATAATAACACGTAGGTTTCTTCTAGTGTTACATTGTTTTCTTTCTTAATTAGAAGGAATGAATTAATGATGTAAATTAAATAGGAATTAACAGTAAAATAAATAAACAATATCAACGAGCACGTGGAAAAAAGAAAGAAAGAAAGAAAGAAAGAAAAATATTAAATGAAAGAAACAAAATTAACTGGAAAAAAGAAAGAAAGAAAGAAAGAATGAAAGAAAGAAAGTACAAAATGAAATATTAAATGAAAGAAAAAGAAAAAAGAAAAATTTATAAAAAAAGAGACAATTTAAGAAGGAAAGAAAGAAAGAAAGAAAGAAAGAAAGAAAGAAAGAAAAATATTAAATGAAAGAAACAAAATTAACTGGAAAAAAGAAAGAAAGAAAGAAAGAATTAAAGAATGTACAAAATGAAATATTAAATGAAAGAAAAACAAAAATTAAAAATTTATGAAAAAGAGACAATATAAGAAAGAAAGAAAGAAAGAAAGAAAGAAAGAAAAATATTAAATGAAAGAAAGAAAAAAAGAAAAATTAATGAAAAAGGGACAATATATAAACTGGAAAAAAGAAAGAAAGAATGAAAGAAAGTAAAAAATGAAATATTAAATGAAAGAAAAAGGAAAATTAAAAATTCATGAAAAAAGACAATATAAGAAAGAAAGAAAGAAAGAAAGAAAGAAAGAAAGAAAGAAAGAAAGAATATTAAATGAAAGAAAGAAACAAAATAAAAAGTGACGAAAAAGGGACAATATATGAACTGGAAAAATAGAAAGACAAAGAAAGTACAAAATGAAATATTAAATGAAAGAAAGAGAAAAATTAAAAAAAGAAAAGAGACAATATAAGAACTAGAGAAAGAAAGAAAGAACAAAAATATTAAACGAAAGAAAGAAACAAAATAATAATTGATGAAAAAGCGACAATATATGAAATAGAGAAAAAAAGAAAAAAAAAACCTAAAGAACGACAGATGGAATGAAAGAAAGGATAAAAGGAAATATTTAATGAAGGAAAAAGAAAAATTAAAAATTGATGAAAAGAGGCACTATAAGAACGAGAGAAAGAAAGAAAAAGAAGAAAGAATCAAACGCAGAAAGAAAGAAAACGAAAGAAAGAAAGAAAGAAAGACATTGAAAAAAATGAACAAAGAAAGAAGGAACGAGCAATCGAACAAAATGAAGAATGGACAAACAAAAGCATAACGAAATAAAAGACAAATGAAGAATAAATATAAAAGAAAAACATTTGGAAAGAAAGCAAAGCCGAATAAACAGAACTGACAAACGTGAACAAACACTGGAAAAAAAATGAAGAAAAAGGCAATAATAAAAAAAAGAAAAGAAAAAGAACAAAGAAAACAAAAAAAAAAAAAATGAAAGTAAAAAATGAAAGTAAAACAGCCGCTACCCAGGAGGCACGGTGGAGCAATGGGTAGCGGCTCGGATTGAGGAATCGGACAGCCGAGTTAGAATTCCATTCAATTACATGCTAATACAATTTGGGAAAGGTATGAATCCTCTTCTTCTTCCCCTGCCAGCTATGGGTAAATAGTAGGACAGATTTGGATGGCAACTGGTCTACCGCAGAAAGAAATGGCAACCTACTCCGGGAAAAAATATGCTTCATCAGTTATGTATCTTTCGATACATGATCGCCTAAGCGTGTATCACGCATAGCACATAAGTGACTGACTGGCCACATTTTCTCTAAATATGCGGAAATAAATATCGCCCTTCGTTACGGTACCTAGATTGGCAGTTAGGTCTCATCAATTTACAGTTGAATTGGCTAAATATAACTATAAGATCTATGCTAACATTTTCTTTTATCGCACTTCTCGCTTGTCAACATTGTGGAACACGCTTCCGGCTCCATGCTCTCCAGCCAATTTTGACCTTCAAAAATTTAAATGCAATGCCATGGCGCATCTACAGTCTATACCGTTATCAACTGTCTTCCCGATTACTCTTACATTGTTCTCACCCCTTAATAATATTTAAGTCTTCTAATTCTTCCACGCTCAGTAACCTCGTGTGTTATAGTGGCTTTATTTCCTTACATTGATAAAAAACGAAAATATTAAAGGATGTGTACATTTTTGGAGACACATGTTCAGAGGTTGTTTAAAATTGTGACTTTATATTTAGTTGTTATTTATAGAATTATTGAAGCAAGGATGAATAAACGCGATCCCTGAATCATTATGCTCTAAAATTGAAAACTCGCGCTTTGCTCTAACGAAACCAGGCGTAATATTGAATGTCATTTGAGGATGGAATCACTTTCCGAACTGAATATGCGTTGTAAAAGCTTCTAAAATTTCGCATCTGGTGATATGGATCTCCAAGTTCAGCCTCGTTGCTTTCGAATGTCGCCACACACTACAAGCAGTATGTCAGTATAGCCGTTTAACCTAATCCAACAGGAAATACTCTGACAAAAATTAGTGATATGCTCTACAATCGTCGGCATACAATTGGCTCAGAAATGAAAAGTTAACCCACCATTTTATTTGTGATCAAAAGCATACGACATTTGACAGTTGCTGAAATTTGCGTGTTACTTAAAAAAAATCATTTGTGTATAATGTTTATGGAAAAAATGCTTCCAGCATAATACTTTGAAACCTGGCATTCTTATATCGACAAAGATGATTCCCCTTCGCCAAACTAAATTTCTAGGCATTTTGTTGCCATGTAAACGATTCTTTAATTTCAAGTGTAACCTGGTCAGAACTTCACATCAGAATCATATTTTCGTGATTTTGAACTGGTGTCTCAAAGGTTGCAAACATTTTTTTTCCCGGGGTAAGGAATAGGAACGGATTTAACCAGCTGCAAGGTAACTGGGACCTCGTATTTCAGTGGCAACAGCTAACGCACTTAGACCGAGGTTCAGCTCTATTCTCCTTGAACATTCTCTGAACATGTCACCTATTGATTACCACACTTATACCTTCCGGAAGGCTCAAGAAAGTAGGACGTAAAAGCAAATGTACATTTGATACAAAGAAAAGAATGACGAATGACTGTATAATATCAATCTTCCTATATGATCAGGAATGGAGCGAATTTTCCTTAAAGATG
Source organism: Acanthosepion pharaonis (assembly GCA_903632075.3). Taxonomy (NCBI): domain Eukaryota; kingdom Metazoa; phylum Mollusca; class Cephalopoda; order Sepiida; family Sepiidae; genus Acanthosepion; species Acanthosepion pharaonis. The sequence goes on along the minus strand of CAHIKZ030004384.1, from coordinate 8,001,496 downwards.
AAGAGTAAAAGGAAAAAAATTAAAAACAATATGGTTGTAAAGATGGGTGCAAAGAAGATGGATGTATCACCTCAGCAATGAGAATGTCTTCAACTAATTGGAAACAAAATATAACACCTGCGCCTGGAATCAGAATGATACAGTTTAAACCTCTTGGAAACATAATGAGGAATAAGGCTTTGGACAGTTTAACACTTTCCGTGAAGGTTAAATTGGATAGAAGAAAACTGTAACTTACCTAACGAGGTTCTGTAATTATTTACATTGTTGTCCTCATCTTTATTGCCATATTCACGACGTTTCGAACGTTGTACCCTCCGGCCTTCTTCAGGTGATTGTTATTTCGAACTGAACCCCTTATTTCGAAATTCCAATCACCTGAAGAAAGCCGGAGCGTATAATTGTCGAAACATCGTGAATATGGCAATAAATATGAGGACAACAGTCCGAACAATGTAAATAATGTGAATAATTAAATTATCTCATCTCAGAAATATAATCAGATGTTAAACTTGTGTAAACTGGATGTCAGAAAAAGGGAAAGATAGTAAGTGGATAAATATTGGTTAGAGCAACAAATGAAAGGTAGTTGTGGAGAGCCATGATTTACCAGGCCCTGATGGAAAACGGCATATAAAAGAAGATACATATCTGCGTTTATGTGCATGACAATACCGCATCAGTCTTTTGCATCTCCAGGCCACAGTTTTCATCGTGATAGATTAAATTTACTGCTGCATCGTTGGAAATATGTCATCGATCCTAATTTTTGCGCTAAAATTTATACAATATAAGCTTGTTTTACGGCCATCTCATGTTGAAAGAAAGGTTATCGTACGACCACTGAAGTTAAGCAACATCGAGCCTGAAGAAGTACGCCCTACAATATGAACTCAAAAAATGTGCTGTGTCCCTCCATGACGTAAGCGATCAGGGCTCTCCACATGTTCCTGTACCTTGTAGCTCTTAATAAGTTTGTCTCCCAAACCCTGTTATACCATTCATTTACTCAATTTCCTCAAGTATGTTACGCGCTATTTTCCTCTGTCCCTCTTGCCCTCAATCTCTCCTCTGAGTGTCCAGTTTTCCGAGCCTTCTTTCTTCTTTATGTGCCCAAGAAATTTCATCTGTCACTTCCTGATGTTAAATATAAGTCTACTCTAGGTTTTCCTATCCCCAAAACCTCGTTGTTGCTCACAAGTTTGGTCTATGGTATCCTCATCATCATTCTGTAGAACAACATTTCTGTTGCTTTAAGTCTTTTCTTCATTTCTAAGGACAATGTCTAATATTTGTTGCCATATAGGAAGACAAATATCACGTAAGAGTTCAGTACTCTTTTCTTCATTTCTAAGGACAATGTCTAACATTTCTTGCCATATAGGAGGACAAATATCACGTAAGAGTTCAGTACTCTTTTCTTCATTTCTAAGGACAATGTCTAACATTTCTTGCCATATAGGAAGACAAATATCACGTAAGAGTTCAGTACTCTTTTCTTCATTTCTAAGGACAATGTCTAACATTTGTTGCCATATAGGAGGACAAATATCACAAATATCTTCGTTTCTCACGGAGTTTTTTTTCTGTTACTTAATACTTGATGCTTGGCTTTTATGGCCTTGAAACAAAAATCACAGGATATATTTTTTTAAATGCGAAAGAATGTCATCTAATAAAATCAGGCATAATAATTCCTTTGAAATGTCCTGGAACCTTCTTTTGTAGTACACAGTAGAAGAATGAATCCATGTCATCATATGTCTGTAATATTCGAAACACCGATGCCTAAATCTTTTATTACTTTAAGTTACTGTCATATTCGAATACTTACACACACGCACGCACGCACGCACGCACGCGCACACACACACACACACACACACACACACACAGAGAGATTCCACGATCGATTTCTCAGGAAGGTGACTTCTTGATAGGAAGAAAAATATCACGTAACAGTTGAGTACTGTTTTCTTTGTTTCTAACAGAGTTTTTTTCTGTCTCTTAATACTTGATGCTTGGCCTTGAAACAAAAACCAGCGAAAGAATAGATTTGGAAAAAGTATTTCCAAACTTATAGCCTTGAAGCAAAAACTACCTACAATATAGCTTAGAAAAAAATTAGTCACTAAATTATAGTTCAGAAAGAAATACAAATATCCCTCGATTAATACGCATACTTCCTTCGTCATAGACTTGAGAGAAAAAGACCCCACCCTATAATATCCTCGAATCAAGATCGTTATCCTAACCTATAGATAAGAAACAAGTTTCCCTTATATTATAGTCTTGAATCAACTACACCTTATCTCATAACTCTTAGACATTTAAATATGTAATCATTCTACAATACAGCTTCGTATTAAGTATACCCTAGATCAATAAGTACTACCCACTTCATAAATCTGACAGTAGAAATCCCCCTTTCTACATCGTAGCCTCGAAACAAGAACTCTGTATACAATAGCCTCGAAACAAATTTTGTATTGCAGCTCATCGCTGTTTCGTTGGACTAATGTAGGTTAATTCAACTGTTAGCATTGTCATTGTGGCACACTAGGACGATCTTTCATCGCTTGTCCAATCAAGTGATTGTAGTGTATCTTTTACAAACTTTAGAAACATTTCAGAATTAACAAAAAGAAACATGATATGAATTTATATTAGGTGTGTTTAAAAAGAATTCAACCTTTTAAAACAGAGCACCAATGAATCGTTTTATTGTGCGAAAACCTGAAATGTTCAGTTGCAATGTCCTTGACAAGTTGTATATGAATAGAAAACATCTTCACGCCTCGTTCGTTAGTGGGTTTGCCACACAAGCTTTGATCACGAATATTTTTCCCCTCAAATTTGAACATTGGAAGATCTTGATGAACGCCATATTTTTTGCAAAATGTTCTTTCAAATTAAGGAAAAAAGAAGATTTTTACAATGTTGCAAAATAGCCTCTTTGAAGTGTACACGAGTTTCAATACTTGTAAAATCGAGAAGAATAATGATCAAAGATGATTCCCCTTCCAAATGTCCCTTGTTTTAAGATGACGGTCAAACTGGAAAAAAATCTCTAATGTAATTTGGGGAAATCGTCACCTGACTTTACATAAGTTTGGCAATGATATAAGAATCTGTAGACGTTTGTGTCACCCGATTTTAAGTTTGAAGTTGTTTCGAATTGACGCAAAATATATTGCCACATCTACTGAGACATGAACAAAAACACAACAGTGTCAGTGTCAGGAATTGGTTCTTCCTGTAAATGTTAACTAAAGCTTTAAGACAAATGTTATAACAGGGGTAAAAACTGGGCGTACGTCTATACAAATAATTAACCGTATCATAATTAGAATCGTTCTTTTAGGATAAAATACACAAATGAACTGAAAGTTGTCGAAATTCAAGGAAACAAAATGGATTAATTATATTACAATTCATCCAAATTAACCACATCAAGTTCGGAATCGTTCTTTTATGATAGAACACATGAATTACCTGAAATGTTTAAAATATCAAGAAAACAAGGCAAAATGTTTAATAATGATTTTATAATTTATTCAAATGAAAATAAATTAACCGTATCTACTTCGGAATCGTTATTTTATGACAGAACACATTAATTACCTAAAATGTCTAAAAATTTCAAGAAAATAAGGAAAAATACAGAAAAAATGATTTAATAATTTATGTCAATTAAAATGAATTAACAGTGTCAAATTTGGAATCGTTCTTTTATGACAGAACACATGAATTACTTGAAATGTGTCGAAATTTCAAGAAAACAAGGCAAAATACTGAATAAATATTTAATAATTTTTGTAAATTAAAATGAATTGACCATATCAACTTCGGAAAGATTCTTTTATGGCAGAATACATAAATTATCTGAAATTTGTCGTAACATTTGCATCAATCTTATAGGAATTTTGCTTCAGCCAGACACAATGTTACCCTTATAAATCCGAGTCACAACACAATTATATGGCTGTATGACATGATTACTATCATTCTGTCTACGTGAGGAATCAATAGATGTTTACAATGTCTGCCTGGAACACGTTCATTCGTTTTGAATAGCTCGTGAATAGCGCATGCGTTGATATCATTTTGTAAACTCTCAGAATAGGCGTATTCTGCGCATGTGCAAACAGCCACGCTATATCTCTAAACAAAATTTTTGAAAATGAGTAAACGATTAGCCGTAGTCGCTTAGAATAAACAATAATTTGAATAATTTCTGTCTATACTTTGGCCAAAAAAGAAATATCTTGGTTGCTCACAAGAAAACACGAGAAAAAATCTCAACAGATGTAACTTATTAATTTTAACGAAAATGAATTAGAGTGAGGTTGCTACCAGAATACGCAACTGTACATATCTGTGTTCGTTTAAATCATACAGAATTCTTGTTGATATGAATTCTCGAATTTCAAATTGACTGCAGCCTAGCTCTGAGAATACACTGCAAAATAATGTAGATAAAGGCTTAATCGCGTTTCTGATTCTGGCCTTAATTTCCTACAAAACGGCATTTTAATGGAGGTCAGCAGTAGTCTGACACGTCTCTGCAGCCTTTTGAACGATGTCAGATCAGATGAACATCTCGCCAACGCAATTGTTTCACTCGAATCAATCAATTTTTCAGAGAAATTTATTGAAAATTTATAGCATTACCACACACACACACACACACACACACACACACACACACACACACACACACACACACACACACACACACATACATATATATATATATATATATATATATATATATATATATATTCGACTCTCTCGTCGTATGAGGGTCAAGCAGCCCAGTTACTCAGAACCGACAGCCAGACACCAGCACATATGATTTGATTATAGCGGTGAGGGTTTTGTGCAGAACCATCCACAATTTTTGAAGTGACGAATACAGAGACCTGGTGAACTTCGTGCCACAGGGTCCCCAAACGACCAAACTGACTTAGGCAAGGAATGAAATAAATTTTTATTTGACTTGAAACTATGAAGTCGATTAATGGGATAAGTCCATTGCACATTTATTGATATATATATATATATATATATATATATGGTATCTTCTTTTTTTCGGGTGGGGGTTTCACTATTTGCCCATAGCTGGGACACCCTGCCGGATCTGAGGCCTTGGGAACAACAGCAATTAAGAGGTGTTTTATGCTCTTGAAAACATCCGAATCTGATCAGAAGCTTTACTGCCTGATGTAGTTTATCGTCTTACCCAGGACTAGATTTTACGGGAAGAAGAGTTTCAACGGTATATGGCCGTATGCAGAAACAAAGAAAAGAGCGCTGAATTCTTATGCAATATCATCTCCCCTATGGCAAGGAATCCTGGACAATCACGCCACAGATGAAGAAGAAATGGTTCTGCTGATTAATTCTGAAAACACTACGGAGAAAACATGTAAGCAAAATGAAAGTTTTAATGAAATTTGGAACAAACAACACAAGTGTTGCTTACAAGAAGAGATAGCTGGACTTTTTGGAATACGTAGCGAGAAAAGATCTACTGGGTAATTTGATATTCAGAGGGCATACTGAAGGAAAAGCTGAGGCAATCAGTGAGTTAAAATGATTGAATTTCAGTAAATCGTCGGAGAAACGATATACTATAAAACACCGGGAGTTTTTTTTAGAGTAACCTGTAAGATATGGAGAGTAATAACCACACAAGTCCGTATTTGTAAATCTAATGGCAACCTCTTCTCTATAAGGAAACATCTGATATTCATTAACCAAACAGTTATGCCGATTGGTTAGAACGTTCGCTTTCTGACTCAGGGATCCGGGTTCAAATAACACCATTGTAGATTTGGAAGCTGACTTCTTGATGTTAGTGGTCTGGGGGAGGTGATCACATTCTGCGGCATCTTTAGAAAGTGCCTGAAAAACAATACCCAATCCTTGTGAGAGAAATTGGGTAGAAGTTACCCTGGGGAGCCGATGGTGATTTTTCTAGCACGAAGTTACAAGTCATCGTGACCGAGAGTTTGAGCGCGCTGGCCTTGTTCAGACTGCTGATCACGTTAGATAACGCGCTCTCTCCCAGAAACTGTAACTAAGGTTCGCTCAGCATAGTTGCAGTATGAATCACAGGTGGGCTCTGTGGGTGTTGAACAAACATAAATGCCTGGTCAGGCGTCTGCAATGGCGATTATCTAGTTTTTCAGCAAAACAAGTTCATCACATCCACTAACTTTTGTACCTCTTTCTAGTATTGATAGCCTAGCATCTAGGCCATAAAAATCTCCTGAGCCGACCAAGCATAAAAATGAATACAATATGGGAACTACCAATATTGAGTGCAAGAAAAAAGCAATAAGAACAACAAAATTGTAATATGAACTCTGGTAAAAAAAAAGGTTACTGAGACATTAAGTTTATAAGTACCCAAAATTCATACATTGATGTGCTCATGGACGCATGACCCAGTGGATAAAATCATTTATATCAAAACAACACATTCTTACTTACTATTCTTACTAGAACCATCATAGCATCTCAAAGCCTCTTAACTAGTTCTCATATGTACAATTTGTCTGAGGGGATAAAAATAATAACATTAATAAATGAAACCCGACTGAATATTTACAATGATTACAAATTATATTATAGAGGAATATTGGTCAGAATAACTACCATGAAAGTATTTATAGAAAACACCCGGGGACAGTGGAAAAAGAGACAGAAGTCAAGATGCCAGTTCAGGACCAATAAAACTGCAGATTCTTCTTTTGATTTTATCAAGAATCTCTAAATACATAGCAGAAGCAAAAGACCAGATATGGCAGCAATATTCAAAGCAAGAACGAATGGTAGACTTATAAATATGTAAGATAGTTTCTGATGAGGAAAATTTCCTAGCACGACATCCTGAACCAAAATTCTTTGCTGCAGACTTAGCAATGGATTCAATATAATCTTTCAACATGATGTCAGCTGAAAACGTTAGTCCGAGAAGGCGTAATGATTCAATCTTCTGGTGGTTAGCATCAGCCATACTGATGGAAGATTAAAAGGGTTCTTTCAGATGTTTAAAAGCGAGTATTTTCGTTTTTGAGGTGTTAAAATTAACAAGCAATTTCTTGCCCCATTTAACAACAGATTGGTGGTCCTTTTTTTTTTAGACCAGCTGCTAATTTGACCTTATGGGGCCGATCAGACATAGAGTAAATAGTGTGTTATTAGCAAAGATATCGAGTTAAGAACTAATGACATCAGGAAATCCTTTTATAAAAATCAGAAACAACGTATGTCAAAATATGTATTTATTAATTTTCCTTGATACAAGCAAAAGAAACTTTGAAATAAGTCTTCTTAAAGGTTGGTATCTGAAATTTAGATATACCACCAGGAATCTTTATTTTTAAGAGTTGGTTATTTCTCATTGGACGATATGAATGATACGCCATAAAGGAATTCTCCGTTTTTTTTTTTGTTTTGTTTTGTTTTGTTTTTTAAGTTGGCAAACAGCAAACGGAATATTAAGAAAGAGAGTGTCTTTGTAGAATTACCATAGAAATTATGATAACAAGGACGAAAAGAAAAGAGAAAAAGTGATGAGATTTGATATTCGTAAAGAAATGTTGCTTCCGTCTTTGGAGTACCGATGGGTGAAAATAAAATGCGGGTCGGTTAAGGGTAAGAATAGATTGAACACTAAAACACCAGTCACTATTCAGCAAACATGTGAATGGCTTAGTTTAAAGAAAATGGTATCTTTGTTTGCAACGGCACGAGATACCGGTGACTTTTAACAGATGTTTTGATGAAAATGGAATTGACACTTCAATAGGTACATTGATGCAAACGTGTGCACGAATGCAAAAAGACTGTATTTCACATTTTTTTTTACGAAAGCTCTTAATGTATTCGTTATGATGATAACGTCATCCTAAATACGAGTGGCTCTAAAAGAAATATCAGCGGTCGAATTGACCGAACTGATATCAAAACAGAAAATTGCATCGTCTATAATGTTTACACACTTGGCAATAGCTAAAACCAGTGAACGAAATCCGACAATCGAGTTCGATATCTGGTGAATGTTTTTATATGTTCCAATGGCAAGCATATTTAGAAAGAGGCATGGACTCATTATAATTTGTGAGTTCGAAGACTGTCAGTTAATTGCCATAAGTGATACATCTTTGGGCGATCATGTTTCTTTTGATTGATGATCGACGAGGGAGAATATTTTCTCGCAGTAGGTTGCATTTCTTACTGCGATAGACTGCTTGCCAGCCAAGGCTACAAGATCCAGTATGTCATCAACAGATAAAATTGCATCATCTATAATGTTTGCACCCTTCGTAACAGCTAAAACCGGTGGACGAACTCGGAAGTTCGATTTTTGGTGAAGATTTTTATATGTTCTTTTGGTAAAAACATTTAGATTAATGCCCGTCGGGAGAGAAGATTTTCTCGCACTAGATAACCAGTTATTTTTGCGATAGACTGGGTGCCAGCCAGGGCTACAGGATCCAGTCTGTCATACTATTTAGCTTAACACCATTCCCAATGTTATTTGCGCGTAAGTGATTGTAATGAACTCGCCTGGAATTCGAACCCGGCTCTCCGATTTCTCATTCTGGGCCGTTATCCACTACACCACGCCACACATCATTACATTTCAAAATTACTAGAATTACTGAACGTTGAGAATTTGGGTGATGGGGATATTTGATAAAAGCCTTACACATAAATATCTTACTATCCAGGAACTATGTGGCGTGTCCCTTCAAAAACTAGAGAATAAAGGCTCTCTCCGTTTCCCTATGGTTATTGTAGCCCTAAGCAATGTATGACCATTTAATATCACATGCTGTTCATGTTCTGTCATCCATTTACACAAGCCAGGTACGACAGTCATGTTGATCTCTGCATCCATCAGACCCGTTTACCTTCAACATGTTCTCTGAGTCTTATATTCATCAAACTGACCCGTTTACCTTTAGTATGTTCACTGAGTCTCACATTCCCCAATCGTCTTTACCATCAAACCCGTTTACCTTCGATATGTTCTCTGAGTCTCAAATTCCCCAATCATCTTTACCATCTAACCCGTTTACCTTCGATATGTTCTCTGAGTCTCAAATTCCCCAATCATCTTTACCATCTAACCCGTTTACCTTCGATATGTTCTCTGAGTCTCACATTTCCCAATCATCTTTACTATGTGACCCGTTTACCTTTAGTATGTTCACTGAGTCTCACATTCCCCAATCGTCTTTACCATCAAACCCGTTTACCTTCGATATGTTCTCTGAGTCTCAAATTCCCCAATCATCTTTACCATCTAACCCGTTTACCTTCGATATGTTCTCTGAGTCTCAAATTCCCCAATCATCTTTACCATCTAACCCGTTTACCTTCGATATGTTCTCTGAGTCTCACATTTCCCAATCATCTTTACTATGTGACCCGTTTACCTTCAGCATGTTCTCTGAGTCTCACATTCCCCAATCGTCTTTACCATCAAACCCGTTTACCTTCGATATGTTCTCTGAATCTCACATTCGCCAATCATCTTTACTATCTGTCCCGTTTACTTTCAACATGTTCTCTGAGTCTCAAATTCCCCAATCATCTTTACCATCTAACCCGTTTACCTTTGATATGTTCTTTGAGTCTCTTCTTAATTCCAAGATATCTTGTGAGTATCACATTTTCTAAACCTTCTTTCCTTATTATGTGTCCTCGAATAAAGAATAAGTGTCTCTTTTGATTTCCATTTCCCTTCTAATTTCCTTAATAGATGACAGGACATGAACAGAATAGGATATATGGTCACACATTAAATCCGATTAGAAGAGGCATCCTTGTCACACGATCCTTTCTAGTTTTGTACGCTTGCTCAATTCATTTTCTATTCAAGCGGTTTGTTCTCAGTAAATGTTCTAGATTATTCTAATAACTTTCCAAAATAAATAAAGTTTCCCTAGTAGTTCAAATAGATCTTTGTGTTGTACTTTATCAGCTGTTTTTGCGTAGCCTTTTGAACCTTGTCATATACAGAAGACGTACTGTCCTCAGGGTCGGGCATTCCTCTGCTTCAGACACGTCAACGATACCTAAAAGAGGTTTTGATGCCATTCCACACAACTAAGCAGACTGAATACAATTATTTGTCTGTTCGGGATATTCAGATAAATACTATTTCTAATCATCAAAGACGTGTACACAAATTCTTTTGCTACATGTGTTTCTCTCTCCCCCCTCTCTCTCTCTCTCGTTCTCTCTCGTTCTCTCTCTCTCTCCATTCCCTGTTTTATAGTATATTTTTTTTACAACGAGCCGTGTTCAGTATTTCAAACGATTCATTGTTTTCACGATTAAAATATATATCCGATATCATAATAAAAAGATAAGTGAACGAACGATTGTGTGAACAAAAAGGCACATAACAGCATATTTCAAGAAATTGTCACTTCTTCTTATTATTATTATTCTTTTCTTTCTTTTTTCTTCTTCTTCTTTTCTTCTTCTTTTTTCTTCTTCTTCTCTTTCTTTTCTTCTTCTTTTTTCTTCCACTTCTTCTTTTTCTTCTTTCTTCTTCTTTTACTCTTTCTTTTTTCTTCTTCTTTTCTACTTCTTTTTTCTTCCACTTCTTCTTTTCTTCTTCTTTTTTCTTCTTCTTCTTCTTTTTATTTTTCTTCTTCTTTCTTCCACTTCCTCTTCTTCTTCTTCTTCTTCTCTTTATTTTTCTTCTTCTTTTCTTCTTTTTTCTTCCACTTCTTTTCTTCTTCTTTCTTCTTCTTCTTCTTCTTCTTCTTCTTCTCTTTATTTTTCTTCTTCTTTTCTTCTTTTTTCTTCCACTTCTTCTTTTTCTTCTTCTTTTTTCTTATTTCTTCTTCTTCTTTTACTCTTTCTTTTTTCTTCTTCTTTTCTACTTCTTTTTTCTTCCATTTCTTCTTTTTCTTCTTTTTTCTTCTTCTTTTTTTCTTCTTCTTCTTCGCTTTCTTTTTTCTTCTTCTTTTTTCTCCTTTTTCTTCTTCTTTTTCTTCTTCTTTTCCTTCTTATTCTTTTCTTTCTTCTTCTTTTCTTTCTTCTTCTTTTCCTTCTTCTTTTCCTTCTTCTTTTCTTCTTTTTGTTCTTTTTTCTTCTTATTCTTTTTCCTCTCATTTTCTTCTTCTTCTTTCTCCTTCTTTTTTCCTTCTTTTTCTTTTCTTTTCACCGTCCCACTCTTCATTTAAACAAGGGCGTCAAGTAGCTTATTTGCTTTGTCCCTCTTAATTCCAATATGTCTTGTGAGTATCACATTTTCTGAACCTTCTTTCCTCATTATGTGTCCTCGAATTTCAACTGTCTTTTTCTGCTTCTAAGAATAAGCGTCCTTTTTGTTTTCCAATTCCCTTATACTTTCCTTGTTTCTGTCATGTTCCGCGTATAGAATTCTCAGCATGCTTCTGTAGAACTATATCTCCGTTGTCTCCAGCTTCATCTACATTTGCTTCCAGCATTCACTGCCATTTAGGAGAACTGATATTCTTTAGCTCTTCGTCATTATTTTTTTTTGTTTCAAATAAAATTCCTGTTTCTTAATAGTTTTTTTTTTTTAAGTCATCTTTCGCTATTCCAATGTCTCTTCGAATTTTGGTGTCATATTTTCTGTCCTCTGTTATAAATCTTCCCAGGGTTCTTGGAAAGTTACGTACTGGACATTTGCACCTTGGACTATTGCGTAGCAGACAATTCTCGTCTCTGGAAATTTGTGTCCATAGAAAAATGCGTCGCTGTATAATTGCGTAACTGTGATAATTTGCTGGAGATTTTAATGCCATTTACCATTAATTTAAAAAATAAAAGCATAGATAGTAATCATAAATTTAAAAAAAAATGAATAAAATTAAAAGTTTATTTTTGTTTAAAATGCAATGACAGATTAACAGTGTTGCAAGATCGCTCTACACATCGACAGTATGTTTTCGTTTCGTCGGATATTCTCTGATGATAGCAGTAGCTGTAATTTTCCGCGTCCACAAATATTTTTCCACCAATTTTTGATTTTCGATTACTTAACCATGGGTTCCAAATAAAAATGTAATCTATAAAATCCAGAATCTATTAGATGTTTTTGAACTAAAGTTGTTAGCCTTATTTATCCAGAATTTACTCAAACACATGTTGTTTACCATATTGATCTTTCACAATTTATGACAATGACTGCAACAGTCGTAAATACTTGAATTTAACAAAATAATGAAATTAGAAAGTTGATTAACAATATTCATCCATTTAAAACACCTCAGACTGGAATTGGAAAGACAAAAATTTGAGCAGGCACAACTTGGAGCTATCTAAAATTCTTACTGTAAATCCCCATGTATAATACGCATTTTCTTCTAAAAAATAATTAGCAAAATCAGGGTTGCGTATTATGCTACAAAAACATCTTTAAAAAAATTGCCGTAAAATGAGTATTATCATAAAATTGAATTAGAAAAATATTATTCTATGTTTAAAACCAATTTTTAAGAGTAGGAAACGCTGGCCGTAAGGAAATTGGAGAGGTACAATTTATAGGGTTTGACTACCAAACAAGGGGTGCGTATTATGTGTGAGTAGAAGTATTTTCACACACTTCCAGCACAATTTTATATATATATATTTTAAAGTTTTATTGAAATTTTATTTAAATTTCCACATGTCCTCCATCATTAGCAATACAAAGGGTAATACGATTTTGTAGTTCACGGAAAACATTTGCCAACTGATTTACAGTAATGTCTGAAATCGCATTAGTTATACTTAAAACTTGGTACATTAAACTTTATAACATTTTTTACAGATTATTTCTCTCACAAAACAAATAAAGTTTTAATTTTTTTAAATGCACACGAACTTTATGGACACACTATATATATATATATATATATATATATATATATATATATATATATATATATATATATATATAAAAGTAAAATATACGGAAAAAACAAACAAAAAAAAATTCCACCTGAAAAAGACGATTATATATGAATTGAATATGGTCTATATTAATTATGTTTTATGAATATGTCCTGAAGATGGTCTATTAGACCGAAACGTCCGACGTTGACATTATATTAACATTAAAACAGCATAATTGCATATTAGGATTTTTGTTTGTTTTTTCCGTATATTTTTCTTCATACTGTTGGATCGATATCCATATATTTGCTTATATATATATATATATATATATATATATATATATATATATATATATATATAATTGGCTACAAAGAAGGAATTTTATTGTTATAAGAATGAATGGAATGTTAAAGACTTATTTGGGAATTATAAAACAGGTAGACTGAAACCACGATGTTAGTAATATCAGAAACAGAAAGCTACTTATGATAATGATGCGTCATAGATTTACAGACCATGTATTCGGCGTTGTTTCTCTGATTTTCTCGCTTAATGATTCCAGTGATATCGACGAAACAGACCGTTCTCTAGTTCTGATATCTTGTAGAAAGAAAGATACGCTTAAATAAAAATGCTTTCTCATTAACTGAATTGCCAAAGTCTGTCAAGAAATGCAGCGCCGCGTGTCCGTCTTCTAACTAATTATTGAGAACAGCATGTCTTTTAAGGTATCCTCTCTTTTGAATCTTGAATGGTATGCCGGTCAGATCTCTCCAGCAAATGTTAAGAGCAGACGAAAGATTGTTTCCATTTATTTTCTAAGGCTAAACAGTAGGTCTCTACTCTTGAAAAAAATTGGGGACACAATGACAAATGGATTATATTGAAGTTGAACGACAAAGAAATAATAGTAACAATTACCAAGAAAACGACTCTAATGTACCAGAACACTGGATCGTAACCCGGGTTGCGAAGTTGGTTGGCATTTTAGCCTTTTCTTAAATATCTGTACTCGACATGTTCGAATTTGAATTTTGTATTGAACACATTTTGTTGTTTATACCTTATAAAGGCGGCTGTTTTCAGATTTCCTTCTACATTTCTATCCATATATATATATTAAGATTATCGCACAAACTTTCATAACTAAATCAGTAAGCTCTCAGATCCTCATACGGCGAAACCGACGGGAGAGTCCATTATATATATATATATATATATATATATATATATATATATATATAAAAGTAATGAAATGTTTGATAATTCGTATGGATAATCCCAGATGGATGTAGTCCAGGAAGCTCAATGTCAAATCAGAGCAATTATTAATTCACACACACACACACACACACACACACATATATATATATAAATATATATATGAATTTATAATATGGGAAAAAATATGTATCAATATGGTGTTTTCTTTCATCTTTTAATCATGTTATTAAAAACATCAGACGATATGAAAATAATTTACATAAAATAGACAAAGCTTGTCTATATTATTTAATGAAACATGCACCACTGAAAAATGCTGTCTAAATACACACAATATATATATATATATATATATATATATATATATATATATATATATATATATATGTATATATGTATGTGAATGGTGCAGTATATATAATATTACAATGAAGTATACAATGAATAAATTAGTAAGGCTAATGTAATAAATGGCGAAATCACAAATTTAAAAAGTAAAAAGTATTTACCCATTAACAATTCGTTTTTACATGTTTCGTATGGTTCCATAAATTAGTACATTGAGTACTGTTTTGTTTGCACTATAACACACTTAAAGAAAACATATTTCTACTTTTATTACATTTATTTTCTTCTTGGATGTTACATGAAAACAGTTTTAAAAAAAAAAATAATATCCATTATCGTAAGTACTAGCATATTTATAACTGCCTCATTGTAATATATATATATATATATATATATATATATATGTATGTATGAAGAAATAAACTCTTAAGGCGTGCTATATTTATGGGATAAAGTGTTCAATATCAGAGATATAGCGTGTGTAAATATAAAAGTGAACATAGAAGTCAACGCTTAGAGGCGACAGGCAGTTTTCATGCTAGATGCAATTGTCACGCCTGACGATTGTGTCTAGCATCAAACAACCTGTCGCCTCTAAATGTTGACTTCGATGTTCACTTTTATATATATATATATATATATATATATATATATATATATATATATATATATATATATATATATGTGTGTAATAATTTCTGACCGTGTCTCCTTTCGAACTTTTGGATTGAGGAATTGGAGAGCCGAGTTCGAATTCCTGTCGTATCCATTACATTCACTTACGTGATAATACCCTTGGAAAAGGTGTGAATCCTCTTCTTCTCCCTCCAGCCATGGGTAAATAGCAGGACAGACTGGGTTCTATAGCCTTGGATGGCAACTAGATTAAGAGAAGGACAACTCTGTATTCAAAAACCTGTGGAGGGTCGTTTGGGGACCTTGTGGCACTTAGTGCACCAGGTCTCTGAATTCGGCCCTTCAAAAAGAGTGGATGGTCCTGCACGAAACCTTCACCACTATAATCAATTCTCATGTGCTGTTGTCGGTTTCCTGGGAACTGATCTGCTTGATCCTCATACCTCGAATTCGACAGGAGAGTCGATTATATATATATATATATATATATATATATATATATATATATATATATATATATATAAATGTAAATCTATTTCAACTTGGTGTGTGGTTAAACCCGGATAGTACAATTTTCAAATAAATTAGCATCCGAGTAAAATGAAAAAAAAAAAAAAGCACCAAACGCCCCTTCTGATTTTGTCCCTGACCCCGTCCAATGTAATAAGATTATCGACTATCCCATATTTTTTCTAACACTCGGCCTGCATCTTCCAATTCTGTGCATGAACATTTCCAATACCATAAATTATCCACTACATTCTCATTGTGTCATTGTACCATTCCGATACAACGAAGATTATCCACTATCCCATATCTCTAACTTTCTGTACCTTCTCATTCTCTCTTTGAACCCTTCCAATATAACTAAGTAATTTTTTTTATCTTCCTTTAATAAGCATACTAAGAATCTTGTCGGTGAATATGAGAGGGTCCTTTTGAAAATAAGTATACATAAATTGCCTAAATTATAAATATACAAAACTTCTCTAAATTATAAAATGAGAGATGCTATATATATATATATATATATATATATATATATATATATATGTGTGTGTGTGTGTGTGTGTGTGTGCGTGTGTGTGTATACACAAACACACACACATATATATTTGTGTGCAATTTATATTGTATATCGGAAAATAACAAATTAATTAATAAAATATTAATGTTAATGTGATGAATGGCGAAATCACTTCGCTAACATGACTTAATGAGATATTAACTTACTATCAATTCTTTGAATAAAAAAGATCCTAATATTCGAGTTGTTTCCAGATGGAAGTACTTTCGACAATTTCAAATTGTCATCTTCAGGGCGCTTTTTTCCCCAATATATAGGAAAACACTAAGACGAAATATGTGTAGACCGAAAGATATTTCGTCTTAGATATTTCTTCTGTGGAGTGAATTGATTAAGAAAAGATATATGCATGTTTTACTATAAAATGAAATAAATATATTGCCAATTATAAACGCACGTCAAAGACATTATGTTACATCAGCAACATTTATTGAATCCATTCTTAAAGAATCTAACGTATATTTATTTTAAAAAAATCGGTATGTACGTAAAAACATTCCCAAATCAACAAGCGAAAAACTCCAAACATAATGTCTACACACACACATGATTACACACGCAAACACGTAAATATATATATATATATATATATATATATATATATATAGACATTTTTTTTATGTTTGTACGTTCTATTTTTATATAATTTTCTTTGTTACATTCAATTATTTTCAATTATTTTAAGACATTTTTTATGTTCATACGTTATATTTATTATATATCATAAAATAATTGTCGGACTCTTTCATTTCATGATGTGTGACGTCATTTGTTTACATTTGGATACGCATTGAGCAGATATGAATGTACGAGAGAAAATCATGGAGATTTGTAAGTTTAAAAACAGTAAAATCAACCTTGCTAACTGAAATGCTCCTCTGTGGCTAAATCGGTAAAAGCACGTCAGGCTATATGACGGTTCCGTATCAACATGCGAAAAACCCCAAACATGTCTACACACACACATGATTACACACACAAACACGTAAATATATATATATATATATATATATATATATATATATATATATGTGTGTGTGTGTGAATATAAACTAAATAACGAAATATTAGCAACTGTATATGCATGCATTAGCGTGTATACACAAATAAGAAAATGAATATTTTATTTAATTTATGCTGCAAATAAAACAGTACTCAATGTAGTTAAATAGAGCTATGAAGTATAAATTAATAAATACACTTATATCTACGTTTGTAGTGCAACTTAAAGTTTCATTGTTTCCTAAGTCGTAAGGTACAAATGGCAGATGGACCACTTAATACAAATGTTTTTCTAAATACTCGGTCTCATGAGAGGAACGGTAAATTATACGAAAATTCAAAGGTCAAAGTTAATATACACCCAATATATTATTGGCGTGTAAATTCAAAATATAGTCAGATATTGAGGAAACAAACCAAAAACAAAAAGAAAGAATGATGCAACCTTAACGTTTATATGGTACATGTTTTTTTTCCGTTGAAAATAAAGAGATTTAAGTTAAAAAATTGAAAAGCGTTAGGAGCAAACAATGTTATTAAAATTTATTAAATAAATGTTATTATTATTTTTTTTTTATAGTTAACCTCAGTTTCAAGGACGTAACACTTCACAGTATATAAAACTAATGTTTAATAATATTAGGATATAAACTAAAAAAAATAAAAGGTGTAGATAGACAAAGAAGGTAAAAGGTGAGAGAAAATAAAATGATTTAAAAATATTTAAAGAAAAAATTTAAGAAAAATGGAACACCATGTAACCCGTTGCACATTAATAGACGCTTAAATGGTTAAAGTGGGGTAATCGGTATTTAATCTAAAATATATAATGGGTAAAATGATCTATTCAGAATGAAAGTACTTTAGAAGAGAGCTTTTTTCTATGGATACAAGCTATCAAAATCCCATTACGTTTGTTCAGCCGGTTGAGGTTATTAAACTTTTTGAAAATTATTTTTTTCTTTTAGCAAATATAAGTTACACCCGTTGCCACGGCCGGAAAAGGGTGTAGTTTTGGCGACGAAATTCTAACCGATGTGTAATTATCTTAATTAATTCTACCGGTGTGTAATTATTTTGATTAATTTCCGAGTAAAATATGGGGAGAGTCGTGATATTTGAATATTGTTTATTGGTAAGAGTCATTTTTTGATGGTAATACCGGATTTTCCAGTGCTTGGCAGAGGAACCAAAATTATGTTTAATGATAACCTTATAAATAACGCCTTTATTCATACATTCATGATATAATGGACAGGTACTGTTTTTTCGACAATTACACTTTTGTCGGGATTAATACTGTTATTGAGATTGTTTAAATATTTGAACAATTCTGTGGGTCTAGTCACCAAAGACTTTACCCATTGGGCCATGTGTCATTGAGTACACATGGCCTAGTATGAATTTTTGGGACTTACCGAGTTTTAGTGGTTGGCAGAGGAACCAAAATTATGCTAACCTTATAAATAACGCCTTTATTCATACATTTATGATATAATGGACAGGTACTGTTTTTTCGACAGTTACACTTTTATCTGGATTAATACTTTTATTGAGGTTGTTTAAATATTTGAACCCACAATTCTTTAGGTCTAGTCATTGGATATAACCAACGTCCTTGATGACACATAGCCCAGTATGAATTTTTGGGACTTATACACCTAATTCTCAGCAACCAATTTTACCAGTGCTCATATTGCAATTTTTCTGTTGTTATTATCATTGCATTTTTTTACCAGAGCTTGTATTGCAATTTGTTTTTATTATTCTTTGATTTTCTCTAGCACTCCTTATTACTGCCAAAACGTTGTGAATATGGTATGGAAGATGGGGATTACAGTTCGAAAAATTTAAATAATATAAGTAATCATAATACGTAATCTCAGATATATAGACAGGTATTTATGCATTTTTAAAATCTTTTCATCCCAAGGAAGGCGGGAGTGCTACTAACACACAAGGGGTTACAGAAAGTGGGAGCAAGAGTAAAGAGGCGTGAAAGAGGAAAGTATAAAGAGAAGGACGGGGAAAAAATCAAGACATCTGGAGATGTCCATTGACATTGCATTTGAATAGTTGAAGTTTATAGCTATCAGGGAAGCCATTAAGAGGAAAGGAGTTTCAAAGATAGGAATTGCGAGACATGAAGCTATTGCAGTAGAAGAGACGGCTACATTTAACCATTTCGACAGTGAAAGAGTGGGACTGAGATGCCAATCTAGTAACATACCTGAATTCATGCAGTTTGGGCAATGAATGTTCGGGAAATGAATACTGAGCGTTAGAAACGTTAATCTCTACATTAATATCACCAATCTCATTCAGTGTTATTTTATTTTATTTTATTTTAAGCATTTCACCCCAAGCAAGATGGGAGTGCCACTATCACGCAAGGGGTTATAGAGAGTGGGAGCAAGAGTAAAGAGGCGTGATAGAGGAAAGGATGAAGTGAATGACAAGGAATTAGATCATTACATCTGGAGATGTCAGTTGACATTGCATTAGAATATTTGGAGATTATATCCATCAGGGGAGCAAGTATGAGGAAGGCAGTTCCACAGACGGGAAGTGCAAGACATGAAGCTATTGGAGTAGAAGAGACGGCTATATTTAACCTTTTCGACGGTGAAAGAGTGGGACTGAGGTGCCGACCTAGTGGCACATTTACATTCATGCAGTTTGGGCAATGAATTTTCGGGCAATGAATGCTGAACTTTGGAAACGTTAATCTCCCCATTAGTATTACCAATCTCATTCAGTGTAATTTAATTTAATTTAATTTTTTTTTAAGCATTTCACCCCAAGCAAAGCGGGAAAGCCACTAGCACGCAAGGGGTTATAGAGAGTGGGAGCCAGAGTAAAGAGGCGTGATAGAGGAAAGGATGAAGTGAAGAACAGGGAATTAGATCATTACATCTGGAGATGTCAATTGACATTACATTTGAATATTTGAATATTATATCTATCAGGGAAGCAAGTAAGAGGAAGGGAGTCCCACAGAGGGGAAGTGCAAGACATGAATCTATTGGAGTAGAAGAGACAGCTATATTTAACCTTTTCGACAGTAAAAGTGTCAGACTGAGATGCCGAATTAGCAGCACGTTTAAATTCATGCATGTTGCTAACTAGCGAAAACTATTTTAGTTTAACTTTGTTTCTAACTTTTTTCTAGTGTATCTTCATAGTTACTTTTATATTTATCTAAAATAATTTTGTTACTGGATTTAGTTGAGAGTCTGTATTGCATCGATTTGTGCAAAAGTTGTTTAAATTTCCTGGTGGGTGGTCGGGTTCATTGCTAATGTATTTATAGTTATAAAGCTCTTTAGTATAAGGCATGTGTATTTCTTTGGATAACTCAAAAGTAGAGTAAGGAAAATTGGTAAGCACTAGCACCAGTGCCAAGACACCGCCAGAAATAGCAAGGGATCAACCTAAGAGAAGAGTGGAAAAAAATGGAAAAGAGCACTTAAAGTCATTGTAAAAAATAATGGAATGAATTATCAAACTTATACTTTGAGAAACTTGTGCTGCAGTAATCAATACTAAAGGAGACGAGGGCAAAATTTAATAATAAAATGCTTTTTCTTTCTTTTTGTCATAA
Source organism: Acanthosepion pharaonis (assembly GCA_903632075.3). NCBI lineage: Eukaryota > Metazoa > Mollusca > Cephalopoda > Sepiida > Sepiidae > Acanthosepion > Acanthosepion pharaonis. Next base: position 7,980,710 of record CAHIKZ030004384.1, on the reverse strand, counting down.
TGAAATTTCTGATAAGAAATCATATCTCACTTTTGTAAACATGTGTAATAATATTCTCTTATTTAAAGTACAAAACGACTACTTTTGGGGCCAACACTGCCGTGCGCCAATTACAGGTAGAGTCTCCGAGTGGTATTAAATCAGTCTGGTTTCGATCCCGGCTTGAAGCAATCGGATATCAACCACAGTAATGAGCTGTGAAACAGCGAAACAGTCTTTCTGTGGATGACAATATATATATATATATATATATTATGTTTATACGTTCTTTTTATAGATAATGTCGTTAATACTGTTTATTATAAACAGAGTATTTACTTAAATATTTGCATGTATAAAAAGAACGTACAAACCTAAAAAAACCCACTTTATCCACTGTGCCATGAATCCGCAAGGGCACATGGCACAGTGGAGGAAGACGTTGGTTAGATGCAATGACACCGAAAGAGTGTGAGTTCAATACCCGGTTAAGGCAGTGGAGAACTTGCAAAGGGAAATTAACAGGAGATAACTGATAACTGACATCCATTAAACATGGCACGTGGAACACGAACAGTCTACCCCAGTGAGCGAAATAAAGGGTTCAGTTCGACATTCCAACCACCTGAAGAAGGCCGGAGTGTACAACGGCCGAAACGTTGTAATAGATATGACGACAAAGATGAGGAAAATAATCCGAATAATGTAAATAATCAACATAAAAAATGTCTTTATACATACATATATATATATATGTTTCTCAAAACAGTGGTTTTAAATTTTCCTTCTATGTTTTGATCGACAATGTTCGTTTAAATATTTCCTATATGTTTCGTTGAAATTGATCTGTTATTTTTGAGATATGTAAGAAAAACAAATGTGTTAAATACTTTTGCTACCCACTGTATGTGTATATATATATATATATATATATATATATATATATATATATATATATATATAAATGCACGTACGAATAAATATTATTAACTGAATCCAAAGAAAAATAGAATTATTATACACTTACACACATAAAGCAATATTTACGGTTGTTCAGTTAGGCTTATTATCCGTTAATTTCGTGGACATTTCAAAGGATGTGTTGTCTCTCTTTGAATTCGGAACGCCATCGATTATACAAGCACTTGATTACCAAGTTGTATACACGTGAAACCTGATTAACCAATGAAAATTAAATAACACAAAAATAAAAAAAAAAAACATACCTGAATTTCTTTCTTCTTTTTCTCTATATCTCATTCTCTAACGAAGTTTTAATAAACGTGAAACATCTTAGATCGTTAAACGTTTGCTATTTTTTCTTGATCTTATCACGGATGTACGTATGCGTGAGTTTGACACAAAGTTATATGGAAAAACGCTTTTCATGTAACAAATGTTTCTCGTAATTCTGGATTGGCTATTCATAACATCTAAAAATAAATTTATATTTTATTTTTTGTGCTTCAACAATAACGTGCTTCATAAAGAATATTTCATAACATGACAAAAAAGCTCCAAATATTGCAAACCTTTCAAGATTGGAAATCCCTGCTTTTACTGCGTATTGTAAAGAGAATTGGTCAAGCGTTTAAAAGGGACACAAGAATGAAAAGAAGATGGCAGCTGGTTCACATCAACGACTAGAAAAGATGACAGGAGCAACAAAAAGCAAGTTTTAAACAAGAAAGTGCAGGCTCTCACTCAGCTCACCATGGGATAAAGCTGTCAAACACTATCATGTGTTGAAGTCAAACGTTGTTTAGATTTTCCGAACTGGGTTTTCAATTCAATTGTTCAAGAAAACATAAAATCAAATCTCATTTGTGTGTGTTTTTTAAATGTCAAGAGACGGCGCACTGTTGTTTGTTATCATAAAGAATATGAGAGAGACTAATTCAACAAAAAGATCTTTTGCAATGAAAGAATCTTTTCTTTTGATAGCGAGGCTCCTGAATAAGCTAAATTTACAAAAATAAATTAAATTTACAAGACGATGTCGAAAATATAATTATGATTGTCTCCCTTTAAATATAAATGTACGGCGTTTTTACAGCCAATAATCTTTTATGATGTGTGCAGAATAAACAAAAACAAAAAGACCACGTTATACTGAATTAGGGCTTACTTCTCTTTTGATGGAAAGTCTTTTTCGTGGGGGGGGCCAATGCATGTTAGTATTCGCTTCGATTCAACAGAACCTGAATAACAGAAAAGGGTTCTGAAACATGTTATGGTCACTAATTCTCCTCATGTAAAACTGTTATATACCGTACCTACCTTAATAAATAAAATAATACGCCTATTGATATTTATCGACGCATGCAAAATGTTTAGATAGCGGACGTGAAGACAGATAATCGGTAATGTAAGCGAAAAATTGGCTAATGCTGATATTTTGCGAGCGTGGCAAGCTAGCTCTTTTTTATTACGGGCAAAACTGCCTAGCTTAGCGTGGTCCTTTCTATATGGCAGTGAATGCTGGGCAATCTCTTCACAGATGAAGAAATGACTTGAAGCAACATGAATGTGGTTATTCATATTGAGAACACTGTGCACGGTACATGTGGACAACGACGAAGTTTTAGAAAAGACGGGAACAAAGAGAGCACTTATATTTCACACCAGAGAGAGACGGTTGAACTTTTGATGCATCGAAGAGGAACAAGAAGAAGAACAAGAAAAAGAAGAAGAACAACAACAGGAAGAAGAAAAATAAGACGAACAAGACGAACGACAAGAACATGAAGAATAACAAGAAAATGAACAAGAAGAAGAAGAACAACAAGAACAGGAACAAGAAGAACAGCAACAACAAGAACAGGAAGAAGAAAAATATAAAGAAGAAGAACAAGGAAAGCATAAGAAGAGAAAAAAGAAGAACAAGAAGAAGAACAAGAAGGAGAAAAGAAGATCAAGTAGAACAAGAACGAAAAGAAAAACAACAAGAAAATGATCAAGAAGAGGAAGAACAACAAGAAGATCAAGAAGAACCAGTAGATAAAGAAGAAGAATAAGTAGATCGAGAAGAAAAACAAGTAGAACAAGAAGGAGAACAAGAAGAACAATGAAGAAAAATAACAAGAAGAAAATCAAAAAGAAGAAGAAGAAGAAAAAGAAGAAGAAAAAGAACAAGGAGAAGAAGAAGAAGAAAAAGAACAAGGAGAAGAAAAACGAAAAAACAAGAAGATCAAGAAAAACAAGAAGGGGAACAAGAAGAAGAACAAGGAGAAGAAGTGGACGAAGAAGATCAAGAAGAACAACAATGAGAAGAAGAACAACGGCAAGATCAAGAACAAGTAGCAGAACAAGAACAGGAACAAGGAGAAGAAGAATATGAAAAAGAAGAAATAAAGAAAAAGAACAAGAAGAAGAAGAAGGACAGGAAGACGAAAAACATAAAGAAGGAGAAAAAGATAAGAACAAGAACAGGAAGAATAAAAAGAAGAAGAAGAAGAACACAAAAGAACAGGAAGACGAAAAAGAAGAGGAACATGAAGAAGAACAGGACGAAGAACAGGAAGAAGAAAAACATAAAGAAGAATAACAAGAAAAGTATACGAACAATAGTAAGAAGAATGACCAGAAGAAGAACAAGAAAGAAGGATAGCAGGAAGAAGATCAAGAAGAGAGGAAGAAGAACAGGAAGAAGAAAAGGAAGAAGAAAATAACATAAAGAACAACAAGAAGAAGAAAAACATTACGAAGAAGAAAAAGAAAAGGATAAGAACAAGAGCAAGAAAAATGACAAGAAGAAGACCAAGACCAGGAAAAACAAGAAGGAGAAGAACATGAAAAAGAACAACAAGAAATTAAGAACAACAAGAAAAAGAAAAAGAAGAACAAATAGAAGAAAAAGAAGACGACTGTGGTGATAAATAAAAAAACATTATGTGTTTTTCAGCTGAAAACTTGCTCTATCCAATACGGTTATTGTGTGCACTGTAACTGTTGTATTTATGTTGAATAAATAGGCGACAAAATTTTAGGATCTTCCTTACTTGTCAATGACATAATTTTACTTTTTCCTTACAATAATAAATTATGGGAAAAGGGTTTTACCAATTACTCACGAATTTATTAAATTTTTAGCACGGTGCAAAAGAATGAACAAAGAAAAATACGAAGATAATTACTAATCAGAAAAGATTATATTTCAACTGAAATATCAAAATAGCATTCACTAAACAACACCTTTGACTCACGTATCTGAAAGAGACGCGAGCAAATTTATCGTCTGGGTGATAAAAATGTAACATAAGAATTCAGATCTAATAGCTATTTTCTTCCCGCCTTAATTATGCGTTGTATTTCACTATTATTATTATTATTATTATTATCATTATTATTATTATTATTATTTTTGCTATGTCCTGAACGTTTTTGCAGATATCGCAGCTTCGTGAAAAGATAGTATCTCCGGTCACGTGTGCATGTTGTCACAACGAGGCTCGTATTACAAACTGGCAACGTTTTTTTATCTGTTTTGCTGACATCGTTTACAGGAAAATTTTAGGCCCTCCTTCTTACACACGGACACAATTACACACACACTCACATACACACACAGACACATCAATATGAAAGAAGGACGCACAAACGTACACGTGTCCGTGTGGATAGATATAACCCTCCTGTTTATTCATGTTTATAATGGGATGAGGTGATGACCTTTTGTTTGTAAGCCGAAAAGACAATTATGTGAAATAGACACTATACGCCTCTCTCCAAAGGGTACAAGTAGAAATTTAATAAGTACATAAATTTTCGATTTATTCCAAGGCCGAGTCAATAAAAAGAAGACTGTGTGACGTAATTCTTTCTTTCAGTGATTGTCGAATTTCAAAACGGAAATATGAAATATAGGTTTTGTACTTAATTCATACCTTGATCAGAAGCCATATTTGGAAATACTCAACATCATTTCACCTCAAGTAAAGCAATGAAACCATTAGGACACGTGTGTTAGCGTATATCAGAAGTTAAAAATCTATTAAAGTAGTGTCATTCATCACCTGTCAAGTGACGCGAAAGTTTATGACCTGCTTTAATTTATTTTCAAATTACATCTTTTCGGCGAAGAAGCTAAGTTAAGCTTGGTTCAAAATATTTTAAATAAACATTATAATTTCTGATTTTCTTAAAATAAGTTTTGAAAAAATGATAATTGATTTTTAAAAGAATTTTAAAGTGAGATTTCCAGTTTTTTTATAACTCAAAAAAAAAAAACAAGATTTTTAACGAAAATTTCGGACGTACTAGAAACGATTAAAAAATGTAAAAAAAAAATAACCCCAAAATACTTTGATCTATTCTCTTGATAATAACAAATATTTAGACGATAAAATTTTGTTTTCGTCAAGGTTGGCGTCTTTTTCATCAAGCTATGCTTCTTTTTTTAGCGATTTCGTGGAGGTACATATATTAAACGGAGATAAAATGAAAAGATCAATAATTAAGAGGAAAGAAGATAACGATTGATATTGCATTTACATTTCTGAAGATCAAAGCTGACTTGGAAGCAAGAAGCCGGAAGTGAGTTCCACAAGCGGTAAGTACGAGAGAAGAAACAATTAACACAGAATTACGATTACATTTTTCCAATTCAATTGTAAAATGATGTGACCTTGTTGCTAATTTTGTACTGCGCTTATTCATAAAGTCTACGTACCATAGAGGAAAGCTCATCAGAATACTTACCATGAAGGTATTTATAGAAAAGGAAGATGGAAGCTACATTACGGCGGGAGGGAATGTGACTGAATCCAAAATGACAGGTCATAACCAAGAAGCAGAATCTCTTGATATATAACAGGAGCACCAGACCCACCTAAATGTGGTGAGCCATCAGGACTTGAATGAATATGGCTCAAATGTTCTATCCCTTGTAGCTCTAAACAATATCTGTCTACTTCCTATCCCTCCTAGGATGTGCGGGGGGGTGTAGTTGATAACGGCTCGGAATGCGAGCCGAGTTCAAATTCGACTTCGCTACATTCATTTACATTCGCACAAATAACCTTGGAAAAAAGCTATTGGTAAATAGTAGGACAGGCTGGTGTATTTAGCCTTGGTTAACAGCCAGTCTAGAGGAAGTACATCTCTGAATTCAGAACTATCTAGGCTTGGGGCAAATTCATCCTGTAGAGACCGATTTGTTACGGGAAACACAATACCAACGGCTAGTGTTTATGAGAGCTGTAACCTCCATCTTCCTTAGAGTACTTTGCGATGATGAGTACGGGAGAGTTGAGTAACCCTCCTACTTTGTAGCCATTCATTTCCCCATTCTTTTTAGGTAGATTCTATCTGACGTCTGTCTTTCAATATGTCATGTGAGATTCAAATTCGCCAGACCTTCATTATGAAATTAGAAATTTCAAATGCAACTTTATGATTATAACTAAAGGTGTCCATTTTTCGTTTCCATAAAGGTTGAGAAGCCGTAAAAATTATAAATTAGTGAATTCATCCGTTTTCTATACGATTTCATCACTGCTCACATTGATCCCGTCATAGTATTCTTGAAACTGCTTCTACGTTGACTCTTTTTGATCCTTAATGAAATTGTACTACTTTCACAGCAATATAGAAGGTAGGATATAACATATGCTTCTAACGAAATATTCCTGTTTTTTAATACTTTGCTTAGCTTTTGCAAGGCATCTTTCACAATTTCAATATGCCTTTGGATATAACTCCACTTTTCCCGCCGATAAACTTTATGCAAACTCTTCATTAATATATATATATATATATATATGTGTGTGTGTGTGTGTGTGTGAAAATATATAGAAAATAGGAAGGAACTGGTTAGGTAAATAATCCAAAGTCCCTTAGTATTTTAGTTATTATTTTTAAAAAAATAGTGCTCGATACAAAAGTAGTGCATTAATATAATTATTTATTTAAAAATATGATTCCAAATCGCGACATAAGAAGTCCCACGTTTCAAAACAAGAGCCGAAAACTTCAATATAATTATTTAAATTAGATTGAGTTAAAATAAGCTCTGTTCCATCTTCAAGCGAAATTTTTTTTGAATAACGTGTTTCTGAAATTTACGTGTTTTATATATATATATATATATATATATATATATATATATATATATATATATATATCTTCCTGCCTCCCATCAGAATGAATGATTCCCATTTGCTTGAGAGGGCAGCAATAACTTCGCTTACCGCAAAGAAAGTTGGTTCTCTTTGTCTAGACAGAACTTAATGACTTAAATAACATGATCCAATAGACAAATAAATAAATTTTCACCAATAATACTGTTTAATTTACTGGTGATTTTGATCCGTCTTAATGAAACACCCTTTATATATATATATATATATATATATATATATATATATATATATATATATATCCCTACTTCCCATCAGAATGAATGATTCCCATTTGTTTGAGAGCGCAGCAATAGCTTCGCTTACCGCAAAGAAAGTTGGTTCTCTTTGTCTGGACAGAAAATTTTTCTCGCCTGAGTCCATCCTTCAAATCTGTAATTCAACCAACCGACCTTGCATGGAATATTGCTGTCATATATGGCCCGGTGCTCCTGCTGTAAATTTCGAGGTCCCTGACAAAACCCAGAGACGAATATGCAAAATGATAGGTCTTGATCTGGCATCTTGTCTACAATCGCTTTCTCACAGACGTGCTGTGGCCTTCCACTGTCTTTTCTACAAATATTTTCACGGCAACTGTTCCGACGAGCTATTTGTATTGGTTCCCAGACTACATAAATTTAAACGTGTGTCCAGGCTGGTATCTCGGTCCCACCATTTCTCTGTCAAAACAGTTAAATATAACTGTCTCTTCTTCTCAAACAGCTTCTTCTCTCGCACTTCCCATCTGTGGAACTCCCTTCCCCTTAATCTTAAAATATTCAAGTGTATTGTCAATCGACAAAGAACACCCTGAGCTTGTGTTTACCGTCCTTCTCTGTATCCTTTCCTCAAACACGCCTCTTTAGTCTTCTTCTCAATCCTCTGTAACCCCTTGGGTGCTAGTGGCACTCTCGCCTTGCTTGGGGGGAATTGGTTTAATATATATATATATATATATATATATATATATATAGATAAAAATTAATGACTTCTATTTTATCAAATCTATCCATTTTACAATCTATCTTATTCTCTCTATGTATATATATATATATTTATACATATCCATCATTCTCAGTCTATATGTATATTTTAGTTTAACTACCTATAGATCTATCTATTAATTTATCTATCTTACTCTTTCTATCTCCCTTTCCCTCTCTCTCTCTCTCTCTCTCTCTCTCTCTCTCTATTTCTATCTATTTATCTATATATTGCAATAATAATTTCTTTTTAAATATGTTCTTTTTAAATATCATTTACACTGAGTTTTGTAAATAACTTGCACTCTTCATGAACCGGGACAAACACACACACACACACACACATATATATATATATATATATTAATGTCTTTTTGAATTTGTAGGTCTAATGAATTAGATCGTGATTACGATTCCAATGTAATAAATTATAACCATGGAATATTAGTGTTTGAACCTTTTACATTATATTCTTACTCTGTCCTGGACATTGAGTTCTACATGGATTCTTCTATATATATATATATATATATATATATATATATATATATATATATATATATATATATATATATATATATATATATATATATATATATATATATATATATATATATATATATATATATATATCGGAAACGTAACACTAGGTAGGCAAGGTAGAGGCAGTACCTATCGTGAATAAAATAATTCAGCAACTGTATTGTCCTTCTGCATTTTCCTCCACTTTATCCACTGTGCCATGAATCCACAAGGACACATGGCACAGTGGATAAAGGCGTTGGTTAGATCCAATGACATGTCCCAAAGAGTGTGAGTTCAATACCCGGTTAAGGCAGTGGAGAACTTGCAGAGGGAAATTAACAGGAGATAACTGATAACTGACATCCATTAAACATGGCACGTGGAACACGAACAGTCTACCCCAGTGAGCGAAATAAAGGGTTCAGTTCGATATTCCAACCACCTGAAGAAGGCCGGAGTGTACAAACGTTGTAATAAATATGGCGACAAAGATGAGGAAAATAGTCCGAATAATGTAAATAATCAACATAAAAAATGTCTTAATACATATATATATATATATATATACAGTGGGTAGCAAAAGTATTTAACACATTGGTTTTTCTTACATATCTCAATTAAATAACAGATCAATTTCAACGAAACTTATAGGAAATATTTAAACGAACATTGTCGATCAAAACATAAAAGGAAAATTTAAAACCGCTGTTTTGAGAAACATTTATTAACAATAAATAAAATAACCCATATGCAAAAGTATTTAACACACTTTACTAATATTTAGTACAGTAGCCTCTGTTCTGCTTCACAGCCTCCAGTCGTTTCCCGTAGTCTTCAACTAGTTTCTTGCAGGTACTTGTTGGTATTTGACCCATTCTTCTTCACAAATTTTCTTCAATTTGTTAAAATTCGATGGATTTCTTTTATGAATTCGTAACTTCAATAGTTTCCACAAATTTTCGATTGGATTTATATATATATCGGAAACGTACCACTAGGTAGGCAAGGTAGGGGCAGTACCTACAGTGCATAAAATAGTTCAGCATCTGCATTTTCTTTCTGCGGCACAATATGCATCTAATCTAACAAAATTATACAGATTATTCTTATTATTATGAATAAACGGCAAAATATTTTTTTGTAGATTTACTACATAAAGGTCATAATCTGCCTACTCTGAGTAATTACCGACGGTACGTGCCTGATATATATATACATATATATATACATACATACATTTAAATTTTGGAATCTATTTCTTTTCTTTTTGTCGAGTTAATTTGAGTTAATTTATGTTTATTTTCAGATCATTAAAATGGAATGCCAAGTTAAGAAAAATGAGCATTTTCGACACCTTCTGTTTACTTTTAATCCAGGTTCTAAGGCTGAAGAAAGCTGCTCGTGACATTTGTGCTTTGTAGGTAGAGGGTGCCATAGGTGAAAGAACCGCTCGTGACTGGTATGCCAAGTTGAAAAATGGAAATTTTGACATCAAAGACGCACCTCGTTCTGGCCTTCCAGTTGAGTTCGATGAAGGGCGATTAAACCAACTTCTGGACGAAAATTCTCGTTAAACGACAAAGGATCTGGCAGAGAAAATGGAATGCTCCCACATTGCAAGAGAGAAGCATCTTCACTCGATTGGAAAGATTCAAGAGTGTTGAGAATGGATTCTGCATACTTTAAGTGACAACAACAAAAATCAACGAGCCACAATTTCTGCTGGTTTGTTTGCTCGTCAGCGCTCAACTCATGGACACAAGGAACGATTTCTTTACCGAATCGTTACTGCTGACGAAAAATATTGCCTGTACATCAGTCTGAAGCAGCGCAAGGGATGGCTTAGCCCCGGTAAACATGCGACACCGCGCGTGAAACAAGATCTTCATCCGCGTAAAATGATGCTGGGCGTATGGTGGGACTGTGAAGGGATTTATCCAATATGAATTGCTTGTACGGAACCAAAGGGTCAACGTGGAACTCTATGTTCAACAGATGGAAGGACTCAACAGTCCACCCACATATCGCCAATATGACCAAGGGATCCATTCAAACGCATGGCTGGGAAATGCTGCCACATCTGCCGTACTCACCCGATGTGACATTTCCATCTCTTTCGATCTCATTCAAATGCTGTGCGAAGAGTTTCGTTCAATACTGGTGCAGAATTGAGGGCTTGGTTGGATTCATTTTTTCGAGTCGAAACAGGGTGACTTCTATCAACGAGCTATTGAAAATCTTGTTGAACGTTGAGAAGAAGTTGTAAACAACAAGGGAGAATAAATTATTGATTAATTAGTTGTTATTTTTTTAAACCTTTTGAAAAATTTTAATTAAAGTATATATGTAGCATATTTTTATTTAAACATGTTTTGCTGAATAGTATATATATATATATATATATATATATATATATATATATATATATATATATATATATATATGTGCGTATTTATGTTAATATTGATCCTTTTTAGTTATCTCATCAGTTTGTTGATACTGAAATGAATTCCATCAAGGAATGCGTCGCAGTTTTTTGCTAATCCAACATTTTCGACCTTTTCTAAGATCATGTGCAGTGGGTAAATTATAAAGACAAACATGCGATAAACTGTAAGACACACTTAAACATGTGTTTCCGTAGTAATGCTATTTGTTTTTAAACCTGCGTTCTGTTGTCATCATGATATTTTAAACATGTAAACGCCCTCTATTAGAGATATTTTTTATAAAATATGTCTATATCATTCAACAAAACATATTTATATATATATATATATATATATATATATACACACACATTTTATATATATATATATATATATATATATATATATATATATATATATATATATATACGTTTCATTAAATAATATAGACATGTGTCGTCTATTTATTTTATGTAATTTTTTTTCGTAACGTCTGATAAGTTTAATAACATTATCGTTGAACGAAGAAAGAAATTCACAATATTGATCCATATTTTTTTTAATACAATCTAAGCTTTCGGCTTACATAAGCCATTATCAAAGATGTCAATTACAACATATTAAGCAATATACGGACAAGACAGTGATGATAGTCTGTCATTGTTTACATAGATGATTTCTAAGCAACGATAAACACGTGCATATAAGACGCTAGAAGCGAAAATCGCACCGCATCTCATGACGTCACACATGATCACACGAGAGTGAATTGGAGAAGTATGAAGTATGGAAAGCCATTGGTATTGTATTAAAAAAATATGGATCAATATTGTGAATTTCTTTGTGCTGGACGACCGACTTGATGTGTGACATGTCACAGATAGTGTGCATGTTGAACATTTGTGAAGCTTTATGTAATCGGTTATAATATCTACAACCCTTTGAATACGTTGTTTGAGTTTTGATTAATAAATATTTTTATTGTTCAATATAAAGCCTATTTAATTTTGTTTGCCTGGGATAGGCAGTTGCGCAGATATTCACTATTAAATGGTGTCAATTTGGTGGGGGACACCCTGTATATTAAATGCAACACAATTTGGCGCTCAAATGAGAAACAGTCTGCTGTTTGTCACTTGAAATTCACATTTTCAACTTTGACTGGAAAGAGAAAATGTCCGTCGATTAAAGCCGCTTTGCTTCCGTTTCAGAGCAATGAGGTCGCAGGAAATGTTTCTAGTTTAATGTTTATCTTTGCGAGAAACGGTATCGACGAAGTGAGTTCGAATTTCCGCCCTGGCTATGTATGTTTTAAAATCGCACCAGTGCATAAACTTAGTTCAGCCTGTCCCAGAAATCTAAGCAAGAATATCTGAGTGGATGACGAAGAAATTTGGGTTAATGGTATAATGAAGTGAGTATCCCATTTAAATAATGACACGAGCCCGACATGACACTTTTAATCTTTAAAATACACGTCTTTACAGTTGATGCCATTATTGTGAATTTTCCAAGCGTAGCTCAAATGTGGCACAAGGCCGAAAGTATGGGGCACTCGGTGAGGATCGAACTCATTAATCAGTCGTAATTGATCTAGCGAGACAAGCTTGCTAACCATTACACTAACTCGAGGTGCCCTAGTCATTTTCCAAGCGTAGCTCAGATGTGGCATAATGCCGAAAGTATGGGGCACCCAGTGAGGATCGAACTCACTACTCAGTCGTAATTGTTCTAGCGAGACAAGCTTGCTAACCGTTACACCACCTCGAGGTGCCCTAGTCATTTTCCAAGCGTAGCACAGATGTGGCGCAAGGCCGAAAGTATGGGGCACCTAGTGAGGATCGAACTCACTATTCAGTCGTAATTGTTCTAGCGAGACAAGCTTGCTAACCATTACACCACCTCGAGGTTCCCAATCGGTCCTCCTATAGTGATTTTCCAAGCGTAGCTTAGATGTGGCACAAGGCCGAAAGTATGGGGCACCCAGTGAGGATCGAACTCACTATTCAGTCGTAATTGTTCTAGCGAGACAAGCTTGCTAACCATTGCACCACCTCGAGGTTCCCAATCGGTCTTCCTATAGTGATTTTCCAAGCGTAGCTTAGATGTGGCACAAGGCCGAAAGTATGGGGCACCCAGTGAGGATCGAACTCACTATTCAGTCGTAATTGTTCTAGCGAGACAAGCTTGCTAACCATTACACCACCTCGAGGTTCCCAATCGGTCTTCCTATAGTGATTTTCCAAGCGTAGCTTAGATGTGGCACAAGGCCGAAAGTATGGGGCACTCAGTGAGGATCGAACTCACTATTCAGTCGTAATTGTTCTAGCGAGACAAGCTTACAACCATTACACCACCTCGAGGTTCCCAATCGGTCTTCCTATAGTGATTTTCCAAGCGTAGCTTAGATGTGGCACAAGGCCGAAAGTATGGGGCACCCAGTGAGGATCGAACTCACTATTCAGTCGTAATTGTTCTAGCGAAACAAGCTTGCTAACCATTACACCACCTCGAGGTTCCCAATCGGTCTTCCTATAGTGATTTTCCAAGCGTAGCTTAGATGTGGCACAAGGCCGAAAGTATGGGGCACCCAGTGAGGATCGAACTCACTATTCAGTCGTAATTGTTCTAGCGAAACAAGCTTGCTAACAATTACACCACCTCGAGGTGGCCTATAGTTGATGCCATTATTAGTACCAATTTTTAGAATAATTTTAACCTTATATTTAATCCATCCGAACTTCAACTGTTACTCTCGGCCTGTGTGTTATATGCGGCCCTTTGAGCCCCTCAACGGAACGTACTCACATTCTCCGCCCGTGATGTATGAGAGACTGTCCAATGAGCAGTTGGTTATATATTCATCTGTTCGACGGTTTATCTAATGCGCGAACATATCAGGTGGAGACCGGACCACAGTTATTCACTTTTCGGGGTCAGCACTGACAACAGGTGGATCCCCGATGTACCGCTGAAGTGGATTCATCTCCGGACAACTGGTTATCTTTGACGGTCTGATGGGGAAGTGACTGCGGAATGATTTTTATGTTATATGCGCATTACAAATGAGAGCTTAGATAAACCAACCCCCACTTAAATAACCTAGTGAGCAAAGTAAAAAGAAAGACCTGTTATATCTATTTTACATTACAGATAGACCTGGCATTCAGTTTTAGTGTGAAAAAAAAAAAAAACAGACCGTTATATACGCACGTATTTACAGTTGATGATAGTATTAGTACCACTTATTATAATTTTATTGCAAGTCATAATTTACCGTGAATCTGGTGCTAGGAAGATATTTAAAACTTTCGCACTCACCAGCCACTAATATTAGCACTAGTGCAATGAGGTCGCAGGAAATGTTTCTAGTTTAATGTTTATCTTTGCGAGAAATGGAATCGACGAAGTGAGTTCGAATTTCCGCTCTGGCTATGTGCATTTTAAAATCGCACCAGTGCATAAACTTAGTGCAGCCTATCCTAGAAATCTTAGCACGAATAATCGCCCCGGACTGAAATATCTGAGTGGATGACGAAGAAATTTAGGTGAATGGTATAATGAAGTGAGTAGCACTATACTGGATTAAAACATTTAATAAATACAAAAAAATGTTACAACAAATCGCGTGAGCGCTCAAACAGATGAATATACATATTTTTGCTATAACGAGCATGTATAACTGAGGTACATCTCTATCTCTAAAATGCAGGTTTGTGTGTGTGTGTGTGTAACGAATGCAAGGCCGCAATTTTCGCGGGATTTGCACCAAAACTGACATGCAAAAGCTCCAAGTTAACGGGAAGTCCAAGACCAACTTTACATTTCCCAACTCCCATCGAGAGTGGAAATAATCGAATTTTTTGTGCTTCTACGGCACTTTTCATGTAGTTTGCGGCCATTTTCTACTGGCCAGAGTAAGAGCCTATAGCTGGCTGCCACGAATAGGCAGGAAGATTCTATTGGCCAGCGTGAGAGCCAACAGCTGACTGACACGAATGTTAACTAGCATGCTACCATGCAAAAAAAATCGATAGCTGCATGGGTCATAAGTGGGAAAAATTTAAATCTGCATGGCACTTTACTCCAATTGGCTCATTCGCTTGCTTAAACTCAACGTTGATTCTGATTCCGCAGAACTGGGTTGGGTGTGAAAAACTATTTGTTGTTAACATTCTCTTTTCATTCGGTTTTTCCAGTTACGAGTCCTTTTTTAAAGCTGATCGTTTTGTGTTCATTTTGTTTAGTTCTTTTTTCGTAACAGATTTAATGTTTAGTATGGAGCTTAGAAAAAATTCGCAGTGTGAGATAGGCAAGAAGTAAGGCATGTAGTAACATCAGCACGGAAAAGGGCACTCCTTTAAAGGCAAGGAAAGATAAAAATATTTTAAGTCAAGTGATAGCGATTGCTGTATGAGTCGTACGATTTTTTAATCAAGCACGGGCAACGCCGGGCCATGCTTCCAGTAAAAGATAAACACATAATGACTTACTTTGTCTCGTTCCCTTTGATGAAGTGAAATAAAGTGCCACGCCGAATGTGCAGACAAAGGTCTCGTTTCACCAAGTGAACATAATGTCTCTTTTCTACGGGTGGAGACTTCAGGAAGATGAGATGTTAACTGTTCAACCAATAACAGCACAAAAAAAAAAAAAATCCTCTAAAAGCAAGTCTCGTAAGAAGCTGAATTCAAACGTAGCCCTGCTGTCAATCCATGGGAAGACAATTATTATTTCGATCACAGGTTCAAGAGCAAGTATAAGACAGAGTGCTGTTTTTCAATGCAGATGGTTTCACTCTAAGTTTATACCTTGTTAAACATTGAAAGTATCGATAGTACTAAGCGTTCATTTCCAGGTAAAAGCAAGAAGCAAGAAGCTATGAATGGAAACTTTTTTCGGAAACTGCTACAATAAATTCTTCTTAATTAACGATCGTCACAAAATGCGTTGGCTGGACCAAAATGACAAACTACTGGTTAGGATTTTTATGTCTTGAACTGAGTGGGTATGATTTGTAGAATTCTGACTGTGATGGATTGCATTTATTCAATTTTCGAAAAGAGATTTAAAAATTCGCGAAAACACTGAGACGACTTCAAAAATGGCAGTGGTCAAAATGTTTCCCGCATCTAGGTTCTTTAGAGAGACAAGGTAGCAGGTGAGGATTAAATTCTAACCGATCTCAAACATCTCTCTCCACTCCTCACTTCCTTTGAGAAACAGTACAACGACTGTCCTTCATATCAGTAATATGCCATGCGTGATATACGCTTAGACGATCATGTATCTTTCGATACATGACTGACGAGGCAGATTTTTTTCCCGCAGTTGGTTGCCATTTCTTTCTTCGGTAGACCAGTTGCCATACAAGATTATAGTGCTAAGTGTTTATTTCCAGGTAAAAGCAAGAAGCTATGAATGGAAAATACTGATTTTAGAAACAGACACGTCTTATAGACCCCGGTCTGTCTTGTAATTTACCCATAGCTATGGGAGAGAAGAAGAGAATTCATACCTTTCCCAAGGGGATTAGCATGTAAGTGAATTCGACTGGAATTCGAACTCGGCTCTCCGATTCCTCAATCCGAGCGGCTATCCATAACTCCAGCGAATCGTTCATATAATAAAGCAAAATGAAAAGAAAGTTGTCAGTGGTTTTATGCAGCTTATGATGTACCATTGAGACCCGAGGAATTCAAGCCAAAGACGACACGAAACGCAAGACGATCTCCAGGGAAAATGAAGCCAAATTCCCAGAGAAGTTCCAAATACAGAGTTAAAATACGTGATTAATTTACGTCACTGATTTTTTTTTTATTTTTGTCTTTCAAACATTGAGACAAATATGTCCTATCCACTAAAAATATTTTTCTCTAAGGTATCCCTATGGATCTATCGTTGGCCTATAAAAATGAGCGAAAAGAACGTTGGCGTTGAAAGTGTTAAGAGATAAGCGACACTTTAAAGATATCTACTGAAATACGAAGAATAATAAATGTGGCAAGTGAGAACCGGTACCGGGGCATCATGGGATACTTTATGCTGTTTCCCTTTAAAGCCGAGATAAGCCAGTTTTATTTATTTATTTCTTTGATTATATTTCTTTAAAATATGGTGACGCAAAAGTTAAGGACAGTACATAATAGCATCGGACAGAATATAAATGCAATTATTTGCAGTCAAACAGAATATAAATGCAATTATTTGCAGTCTGGAATTTGTTCTTTAATCTTTTATACTGAATACAAGTGCCGTCTGGAAATATAATAGCGATAGTAATGTTTCAACATATAAAACTACAAAGGAAGTTTTATTCTTGAAATAGATTAACCGTGCCGTGTAGAAATAAAAAGAAACTAACTATAGGTTTTTTAAGCGCAGCTTAGATGCGGCATGAATCGAACTCACTACTCAGTGTTAAATTAATCTAGAGAGACAAGATTGTTAACCATAACACCACGTCGAAGTGCCCCCCAAAAAGCGTAACGTAGATATTATTCTTCGCTGAAAGTATGGCGCACGCAGTCAGTATCGAACTCTATTCAGTCGTAATTGCTCTAGAGAGACTAGCTTGTTAACCATTACATCACATCGTAGTTCACTAAATAGGTATAGCGTAGATGATGCAGAAAACCGAAAGTATGGAACAGCCAGTTAGGATTGAACTCACTATTCACTTTTCTCTTTCCCTCAATACTACTACTACTATTACTACTTCTTCTTCTTCTTCATCTTCTTCTTCTCCTCCTCCTCCTTCTTCTTCTTTTCCTCTTCTTCTTCTTCTTCTTCTCCTCCTCCTCCTTCTTCTTCTTCTTTTTCCTCTTCTTCTTCTTCTTCTTTTCTTCTTCTTCTTCTTCTTTTCTTCTTCTTCTTCTTCTTTTCTTCTTCTTCTCCTCCTCCTTCTTCTACTTCTTCTTATTATTATTTTATTTCCTTTGATTTCTGGTGTGTACACATTTATTTCCAGGTACGGCCCAGAGGCCTAAGGTCAGAAATGACATCATGACATTTTCCACTGACCAATTAAAACCACACTGATATATTTTACATAGTAAAGCACTGCGTAAGGTGTTGGCTGTACTCGGGAGAAGATTTTTTTTTGTATTTCCTTAAGGCATGGGCTTCCAGGAATCCCTGCAATGAGTCTACTGGAATCTTTTATAACCTATCCGAGGAATCCAGCCATAACAGGGCTTTTTGATGTTCCCATGTGCCATTTGATTTCAAGGTCCTTGTATTTTGATAGCTTTTTGAAGAGCTTCAAATATACATTGCAGTCTGCAGGGACTTTTTTTTTGTTTGCGGTCTGAAAATAACAATGTCTGGGCGGTTAGCGTTGATTGTTGTCTGTGTGTATTGTGTAGTTCCATAAAATTGTAACAGCTTCTATCTTCCTGAAGCGAGTCTGGGTGGTGTTCATACCAATTTCTTTCAGTTTTCTTCTCGTAGAAGTTGCAAGTTTTCAAGTGCAGATATTGGCCCACTTTGTCACGCCGGGTTTTACAGTGCACCCTGATACAAGGTGATCAATTGTTTCTGGACGATGATGATGATGATGATGATATTATTATTATTATTATTATTATTATCATCATCATTCGATTTCTGCTATGGACACACCTGCCAAGTCTGCGGAAAGACCTAAGGCAGGTCGTGGTGTGTTGTTATAGCCACATTTCATGTTAATTTTTTTTTTTTTTTTTTTTTATCTCGATGAAGTTGCTAGCGTTACATAGACAAAGTTCTCCTTAGTGTGTGTGCTGTACTTAATAAGACAATTTTCTGTATGTCTCTTTAAGCTGGGGTTTCCAGGGATTCTTTCAATGTGTTGTTTTGTTCCATTTTTTATAATTCCAAGTGCACCTATTACCACTGGTATTATTCTTGTTTTCAATTTCCACATTTTTTCTATTTCAATTTCCAGGTCTTTGTATTTTGATAGTTTTTCAAATTCCTTGGTTGCTATGTTACAATCCGCTGGACAAGCCATATCAATTAGTAGGCAAGTTTTTTTTTCTGGTTTTTGACAATAATGTCCGGCCTATTTGCTTCAATTTTTCTGTCTGTGTGGATGGTATAATCCCATAGAATGGTGACATCTTCTATTTCTGTAACCGGCGCTGGCCGATGTTCATACCAGTGTTTGCTTACACATTTTCCAAAGTGTTTGCACATTGTCCAGTGTAAGTATTGCCCCACTCTATCGTGACGATTTTTATATTCATTTGGGGCAAGTATAGAACATCCTGAGATTAGATGGTCTATTGTTTCTTGGTATTTGTCACAGAACCTGCATTTTGGATCCACATTATTATGTATGATATTTGCCTGAAAATTCCTAGTGAAAAGACTCTGGTCTTGCGCTGCAAGAATAAAGCCTTCAGTTTCAGACTTTAATCCAGATGCTCGTAACCATCGATGAGTATTAACTTTATCAACATTGGGTTTATTTGCACGTTCTGGATATTGGCCATGCAGAGGTTTGTCTTGCCAGCGTTGTTTCATCTGTTCAAGGGCTTTATCCTTGGCTTTCTTTTTCATATCTTTTTGCTGCAATAGTTGGTTCTTGGCTTCTGTTTTGATTTACTACAGAATCTACTAAATGTAAATGTTGTTTGTATTTACTGCCTTCTTTTTATTATTGAATATTTTTTTCTTTCTGTTTTCATGTTGTTTCACTAATTTTATCATCCAGTCATTTGTTGTTTCCATGTAAGTTAGTAAGCCAATAGTTGTTGTCTTGTATGACAATTCTAGCTGAATAAGACCTCTTCCACCTTCTTTACGGGGTATGTATAGACGGTCTACATCAGCCTTTGGATGATGCATCTTATACTTAGAAAGAAGCTTTCTTGTTTTAGAATCCATTTGTCTGATGTCATTTAGAGTCCAGTTCAAGATGTTGAAACTATATTGGACCACTGGGATGGCTAGGTTATTAATGGCCATAATTCTGTTCTGAGAATTCAATTCAGTTTTTAATACCAGTCGTACCCTTCTATAGTACTCTTTACGCACTATTTCTTTCATTTTCTTATGGTGAATTCCTTCACTCTCATTTACACCTAGGTACTTATAAGCTTCTCCTTGTTCTAAATCTTTTATTGTTACAGCAGGGTCTAAACTAATAGAGGAAGTTTGTTGTAGCGATCCTCGTAAAACTGTAGCTTTAGCACATTTATCCAAATTGAATTTCATTCCGATGTCTTCACTGAAGCATTTTACAGTTTGCAGAAGACCTTCCAGCTCATTGTCATTCCTAGCATACAATTTTAAGTCATCCATGTAAAATAGATGGTTTATTTTCTTTTGAGCTATTTTGTAACCGCATTCTGTCTTGTTAAGTTGGCTGGTTAATGCTATAAGTGATATGCAAAATAATAAAGGAGACAAAAGTCACCTTGAAATATTCCTCTATTGATGTTTATTTCGCCAGACTTATAGGTTCCATTTTTATGATTGAGGTAAAGTGTAGTTTTCCATATCGACATACATTGTTTGATGAAATTGATGATAACGGGTGATACCTTTGTACATACTTAAAGACTTTAAGATCCAGGAATGTGGTACACTATCGAATGCTTTACGATAATCTATCCAGGCAATACTAAGATTTTTTTTTCACGGAAGCAGTTTTCCAGGATCATCCTATTAATAAGTAATTGGTCTTTACATCCGTAGCAGCCTCGTTTGCACCCTTTTTGTTCAAGTGGTAGTATGTCATTTCTTTCCAAGAAGAAATATGTCTGTTTTGTTAAAATAGATGTTAACAGTTTGTATGTTGTTGGAAGACATGTAATTGGTCTATAGTTTTTCGGAATATTTGTGTCACTATTTTTTGGGTAGAAGAAAGGTAACTCCTTTGGTCATCCATGCAGGAATTTTAGTTGGATCGGTAACCATTTCTTGAAGTTCTTTGGCGAGTTTTTTGTGTGCTGTATTTAAATAATATAGCCAGAAGTTAGGAATTTTATCTATTCCTGGAGATTTCCAGTTGTGTGCTTTTTTTCAGTGCACATTTAACATCTTCTTCTGTGATTCCCGCCCATGTCTGTTCTGGTTTATTTTTCATTCGTTCTAACTCTTGCGCAATCCAATCTGCCTCTTCGTTGTGTTCTTTAGGGCAAGCCCATATTTTCCCCAGAACTGTATAACTTCTTCCATTTTAGGGGGACTGTCACTTCAATTCTTTGTTTACCTATTTCCCTGTAAAATTTCTTTTTGCATCGGTTTGAAAGATCTTGTTCTGTCTATAGAATCTTGATCTTTTCTCGTAGCGTCTTATTCTTTGAGCCTTCAGTTGTATTGTTTGCTTTATTTTTTCTTTTAGTTGATAGGACTTCATTTTCATTCCTGATATTGTATTTTCTTTCGACTCTTCTGCCTTTTCTAGTTCTTACATTTACTTCTCTTGCTAGTTCATCGAGTACTGATAATTCACTTCTAAGGTGTTCAATTTCTTTTTCTATTTTCTTTTCAAGGTGGATCTTCATGTCTGTGAGACTGCCTTTTTTTTACTTTGATGTTCAGTTTATTTGTTGCTGCTATTGCTGATGCATATATTGCTTCATTGAGATTTATATGAGTGTCTTCTTCATCCAGAATCAATTTGAGTGCTGCATTATAGAGCTTAATAGTTTTGAGGTTATGCTTTGTTGGTTGTAATTTTGGGAGTTGTTCTCGTTCCTCCATTGCAATATTCTGTATCTGACTTATATGGCTCATGATTTCATCCTTGGCTTCTTGTATATTAATCTTGTTTTCTGTGAAATAATTCTGTTCGATGAATTTTGAACTCGTTTTATTACCGTCTTGTGACTGACTAAGATCATACCTTTCCAACATTTCTAAATTTTCAGCATTATCTTCACAGTGATTTGTGTGTATTTCGGTTTTTTCATTATGACCTGAGGCTTGTGTGATGTTACTACTTTTTTTCCCCTGATTCCGGTTCCTTTTCATGTTTTGTTGGTTCATCTATTCTTGTTGCAATTCTTTTATTTCATTAATTTCAGCCTCTGTCAATCGGTTATTTCGCATGATGTCCCTTCTTACATTGGCTAGTTTATTTTTTTCTATGTACTTTCTAATTGTTTGCCCAACCTTCTCTCGCCAAATGTCATATGTTTGGCAGTGATGTTTTCTGAGGTTTGAGTAACGCTTCATGGAATGCAGTCATAACAACTTTGTACTCCTCACGAGACCATTTTATTTTTTCTTTCCTTAAATTTACGGTTATGGATCTAGCTGGAGAATTTACAGGACCATCATTAGGATTATCCTGGTTGTGGGGACCTGAAGATTCATTCTTTGTGTAGGAGTTTGTTCCTATGGCAGATTTTTCGACCTCAGGTAGGTTCCCTCCTGAAGGACGGGCTCCCTGTTTATCCACTGGAAGAGCCATACTGGACGTTTTGTTTCTATTTTTAATTTTCATATTAATCCCACGAGTGACGCACGGGTCCAAAAGTCCACCCAAAGTTGCCCGGCACGTTGAGTAACGGTCTTTACAGACAGGGTTCCGAAGCCTGTAGGGGATCGTTCGCGACCTCATAACGCAGTAGCCATTCACTCCTCGGCACGATTAACACCTTCCTTGAGTTGCGGGTTGTTGTTCGGAGTTTTCCTTCTCCTAAATGGGTTGCCAAGCAACAATAGACAGAGACACGATTGGAAATCAAAGAGAATGACGCTGGTTAAAAAAAAAAAAAAAAAAAAAAAAAAAAAAAAATTTTACATTCGTTTGTCTTTGCTGTGAAATTTAAAAATAATTTATTGGCCCATCTGTAAATTCCACGATATTCCTTCTTAGAAAGATTGCATTTTCTTTTCATAAATTCATAAAATGTAATATGTAAATGTAAATTCCGTTATTTTTTAAAGTCGTTGAAAATAGCGTTGTTTTAAAAAAAAAAAAAAAAAAAAAAAAAATGCAATCCTTCTTAGAAAGAACATCGTAGAAATTGTATTGTTTTTACCTGTAATGTTTTTTTGCGGGGTGGATATTGAAAACTAAGGGATATGTGAATGAGAAAAATTAAATAATTGATTAATCTATCAGTATTATTTAAAGGAGAACCAAATAAATTAAATAATAATAATACGAAGAAAAATTCATGCTTACGCTAAAATAGTAAAAATAACAAAATTTCATATGCGTTAAAAAAAACTTGGAATAAACAGCCGCTCAACGAAACAAAACATCACTACACTAGAGAGTATTTATTATTATTATTATTATTATTATTATTATTATTATTATTTCCTTTGATTTCTGATGTGTACTCATTTCTTTCCGGGTCCCGCCCAGGGACCTGAGGTTAGAAATTGTATCAAGACGTTTTCCACAAAAAAAAAAAAAAAAATACATAGACAAAGCCCTTCGTAAGTTGTGGGCTGTACTCCTGAGAAGATTTGCTTGTATTTCTTTAAGGGATGGTCTTCCAGGAATCCCTTCAATCTTTTCCAACCAATCCGAAGGCTCCAACTACAACGGGGATTGTTGATGTTCCCATGTGCCATATTTTTGAGATTTCGATTTCAACTTCCTTGTATTTTGATAGCTTTTTGAAGATCTTCAAAGATATATTGTATTATTATTATTATTATTATTATTCCTTTCCATTTACGTAGTAAATTCGAAAATTCGTTAACAGTATCACAGAATCAATTATTGATCGACATCAAGTAAAACGATTTGCAAGTGGATTTTGAAAGGATATTTCTTTAACAATTAAAAATTCGCTTCTGATTTGATTAGGTTATTTAAAGACTTTCCAATATTCATTTTAATGATTTATTGAACATAACGGCCAATAATATCAATACTAAAAAAATAATAATCGTATTCTCACGAGACGGAAAAAAAATAATGCGATTTCTAATCGTGCCGATTTTCCTTTCATTCGTGAAAGCAGTTATTGACTTTCTTTCTTAATATGCAAATTGATCTAAAGATAAAACATTTCGAGATATGAAAGCAATGCTGAACGTGACCCTTAAAAGACTATAAACCGATTGCAAAAAAGAATGTTTGTTAAAACTCCAGCCGAAAGAATATAACAAGAAATTCACATGCGAATAGTGAGATCTCAGATTTAGAAGCCCCAACCTACCAACAATTGTCCTGTCTTTTCATCAGAATATTCGTTCCTATCATTACGCCTGTTAGCAATGGAATTTATCAACGTTTTATCAACGAGTGATCATGTTACGCTATCATGAATTATGGTTGAAACACATTAAGTTGTAATTGCGATGTACTGATTAACACATTTCAAAGGCGTCTTGGTTAAAACTCCAGTATAAAAAAGAAAATCACTATTTCACATAGAAATACACAAAGTGTATTCACAGAACTAAGATTTATAAGACAAAACCTACCGATAACTACCATGCGTATCGATTAGTTTTGTCGTCTTATTTTTACACCGATTACCGACAGACTTTTATTTTTATATGCCATGTCTTTTCAGGACGTAGGCGATCATGGCTCTCCCTTTGTCCCTTGCAGATCTCAACAAGTTCAACAGCTTCCTCCTCCAGACAACGTTCTGTCATCCAACTGTTAAACCTCATATGACACGCGCTGCTTTCCCTTGTCTCTCTTTCCTTCTATTTGTCCCGTGAGTATCAGACTCTCCAGGCCCTCCTTCCTCATTATGTGTCCCAGAAACTCCAGCTGCAGCTTTCTGATGTTAAGTATAAGCCTTGTCCTTGTTTGCAACCTATCTAAGACCTTATCGTTGCTTAACGTTCGGTCCATGATATCCTTATCATCCTTCTGTAGAACCACATCTTCGTCACGTCGAATCTCTTTTTCATCTTTGAGGAAATCGTCCAACATTCTCTGCCGTTAAGAAGAACAGATGTCACGTAACAGCTCGGTATTCTTTTCTTTGTACCAAAAAAATCCTGCTGTCTCGCATTACTGAGCTCAGGTTTTGGATTGTGTCCTTGGCCATCCCAATACGTCTATGGATCTCAGTGTCGCACTTACCGTCTTCTGTCAAGACGCTTCCCAGATATTTAAACTTCTGCATCTGCTTGATCTAGTGTTCCAGACCTTCAGATCGCATTTCGGTCTCTTCCTCTTACTGATGACCATGGATTCTGTCTTCTTGTAGTTTATGCTTAGTCCTTTCTTCTCACTCTCCGTCGCTACCTTCTGTGGGAGACTTTGTAATTTCTCTTCTGTGTCTGCTATCAGTAGCGTGTCGTCTGCGTATTTTATGTTGTTAAGGTCGTGGCCACCAATGCTAAATCCCGATAGAGTTTCCAATTCTTTCAGAATTGCCTTGCTGTATATGTTGAACAGGTCAGGTAAGAAGATGCATTTTGCCTTACGCCCCTTTCTATTTTCGTATATTCACTGAACTCATTCCCTATTAATGTAGTTTGCTGCCAGTATAGGTTCTAGATTATTCTGATATCCCTTCCGAATATATCAAGGTTGCTAAGCAGTTCCATCAGATTCTTGTGGCATACTTTGTCGAAGGCCTTTGCGTAGTCTATGAAACATAGGTACACATCCTTCTGCCTCTGTATTGCTCTATCTAATAACATTCTGAGCATGAATATCGCTTTCCTTGTTCCGGTAGCTTTAACAAACCTGCGCTGTTATTATCCTATCTCAGGCCTGATTCTGCTGTACGCTCTATTCAACAGAATACTGATGATGAGTTTTACCCTTGGCCATCCCAACACGTTTACGGATTTCAGTGTCGCACTTACTGACTTCTGTCAAGACGTCTCTCAGATATTTAAACTTCTGCGTCTGCTAGATTCTATTTGCTTTAGGCAAATTCAGGAATACGAGACATATTGGTTTCCATACAATACGGTAGCTAGTTTGATTAAATAAAATAAAAAATCGTAAAATGAGATTTACAGTTCAGTGACTGCCGTATTGAACCTCATCATTCCGCCTGATGTAATGAATATGCATACACCTGGGTCCCCCCTCACAGTAATATGATTGGCTGGTGTCAGTCATAAATACAGACTGATGTGGAGGTACATGGAATACGCCTACTGCCTACGCCTACTGCCTACGCCTATTGCCTACCACTAGGACGAGAACCAGTTCATTACGGTTACCTGCTAGATTGTCCCACCAGGTTACAGTAGTCAACACTTTGCTACTTCGAATAAATATATCCCTTTCCGGGACACATTACCATCCCACACAAAAATCAGGATTATTGATATCAAACCCACTGTCGCAATTTTTTTAATTTCGATTAAACTTATCATATCCAGTGGATTGAAACAAAAATTTACTTTTAAAGGGGTTAATTATTGGTTATATCCAAGAATAGATTTTTTTTAAAATCGTAATGCTAAATGTTAAAACGATGTTAAAAGTCATTAAACATTGTAATATAGTTGAAGCATTATTTGGCTCATTCAGCTTTGGTGCTGAAAAAACGTTTATTTTATTGTGATGGTTGGTTACAAGTGTTGTCGCTGAAAACACCGGTTCTCGTTTGATCACCGAAGTTAAGCATCGTAGAGCCAGGTCAGTACTTAGATGGGGGACCGCTTGGGAACACCTGGTACTGTAAGCCCCCAAAGTCCAACCCTTACCTCACAGTCGGTGGGGGGGTGTAAACGGTAGTGTCAGAGCTATGCCGCCCGGAACTTCGTTCCTGGTAGGGCTACCCAAGGCGGACAGGTCTGACACACACGCCGGCTAACAAGGGCTCTGGTGAAAATCCAAGGAGCGTCTGCATCGGTAACCGGCGGCTTCTGGTCGTTCCTGTCTCTGCGTCTGTGGGAATCCCGCGGCAAGCAAGAACGTTATCCGAGTAGGCCTGGGTACCCTACTTCTGTAATTTATCCCAAGAATCTTCTTCTCATAACAGGAAGAAGCCGGCTCAATCCGCCCAGGGTGAATGCCGCATCAGTACAGTACAATAGTTACAAGTGTTGTGGAGTAGTTTTCACAGTGGAGGCTTGTATTTCAATAAGTCGTCCTAAATTAGGTTCGACGTACAAAACGTTAGGAACTTGAAAATAAGAGTTGACGCAGCAATCTAGTTGTGATGGTTGGTACTTCAATGTCCGATATCGTCTGACGCGCTCAACACCACTGTGCCGAACTCGCGACTGCTACTACTTCTTATTATCTATGGGAGAGTCCATTACACTAGAATAGGTAATATGGCATGACAACACGCAAGAGGGGAGATGGTATATATTTATTTTATTACCACAATATTATTATCTGAATGCTGAAGAATTAGACAGGAATTGATACAAGATAAGTGTGTTTTAGTTAAAGACACTAGAACCAGAAATGAGTTACACAACCTGCAGGAGTCCTCGGTATGAAAATAAACTACATCCGACAGCAAGGCATCAAATCGAGACATTGGGGGATTTAAGAGGCGTGAAATCACCTTTTAGTTGCTGTTGTCCACAGGGCAGACCCGGGGTGCTAGCACCTGTTAGGGTCCCAGTTACGGGCAAACAGTGAACACCGAAATATAAAACGTGTAAAGATACATTTTTATATTAAAAAAATTAGCAATACATTTTTGTAATGCAGACAGAATGGCGGGGCCAAAAATGTGCAGAAATAGAGAGATTGAGTACCACCAACAAATTAAATATGCATAAACAAATAAGACAACTAACAGGACAGAAGATATGATTGTCAACAGGCTGTATTAAATCAACGGATGGAACGCTCATATTAGAGAAGGAAAATTCTTTCCCGCTACAGCGAATATATTGGAGAACTCTTCCAAGACGAACGAGAACAGCCAGCAATACACAGAACTACCGACAGACCTAAAATTCTAAAAACCGAAGTAGAAGCTTCACTGGCCAAATTGAACAGAAACAAAGCGGCAGGGCCAGACGGAACTGTAATAAAAATGCTGACAGCCTTAGATAATGTCGGCATAGACATGATCACAGAAATAATAAATGATATCTACAACAGTGGGGATATACCGGAAGATCTCAGCATATCTATTTTCATAGCTCTGCCTAGGAAACCAGGCGCAAGCGAATGTGAACAATCAGCCTAACGAGCCACGTAACAAAATTCATCATCCATATTCTAACAGGAAGTGTTCGTCAACAGGCTGCATAAAATTAAAGGATGGAACACATATTAGAGAAGGAAAAAATGTAAAATATACTTTATACTATCGTTCACCCAGATCAATGTCAAGAGCCACTCAAGTTAGAGTGTTACTGAATGAGGTTGTTGTAAGGTAGTACAAGTAGGAAGTAAAAGGTGCATATTATGAGGATAAGTCGGATAGACAATTGTTAACTCAAGATTATAGTGATCGTGGCAGCATCCTTTCGACGGGCTGTTTCACAGTGTGAAGAACCTGCGGAGGAATTTGCCTGATTGGAACTCTCTCTTTACCGATGCAATGCGATGAAAATGATTGCACTCTGTGTACGTGCTCTGCAGGTTACTTGACGTGAAAGGTAGGGTGGAAATATTTCATCACCCACAAGGACGCGTGAACGTATTTGAACTCTGAAGATTATGATTAATGTATTAATCTGATTATAATTGAAGATTATGATTTATTCAATTTACGCTCCGGTCTTCTTCAGGATCTGTCTATATTTCTGGATGAGGTATTGTAAATATTTACACTATTTACATTGTTAGGACTGTCGTCCTCATCTTTATTGTTATATTCACGCCGTTTCGGACGTTGTACGCCCCGGTCTTCCTCAAGTGATATATATTGAAATTTCGAACCGAAAGAAGAAGGCCGGAGCGTACAACGGCCCAAACGTCGTGAATATAAGAATAAAGAGGAGGACAACAGTCCGAGTAATGTAAATAGTGTATATAGTTGCAATACCTCATCTCGGAAATATAGACACATATGATTTATGCATTGAGCCGATTTTCGATTTAAAAAGATAATTTTAAATATAATTCGATAAAATGAACCATTCACCATTGCGTGGAATACTGCTGCCATATATGGTCTGGAGCCCACGCTGTTCGTCTTAAGGTCCTCGACAAAATCCAGAGACGGATATGCAATGTTATTGGCCCTGATCTGGCATCTCGTTTACAGTCGCTTTCTAACAGACGTGCCGTCGCTTCCCACTGTCTTTTCTACAAATACTTTCACGGTAACTGCTCAGACGAGCTACTTTCGCTCGCTCCCAAACAGC
The DNA here is from genome assembly GCA_903632075.3 of Acanthosepion pharaonis. Taxonomy (NCBI): domain Eukaryota; kingdom Metazoa; phylum Mollusca; class Cephalopoda; order Sepiida; family Sepiidae; genus Acanthosepion; species Acanthosepion pharaonis. The sequence goes on along the minus strand of CAHIKZ030004384.1, from coordinate 7,951,505 downwards.
ATGATTTTAAATATGCCACTAGGTCGGCATCTCGGTCCCACCCTTTCACTGTCGAAACAGTTAGATATAGCCGTCTCTTCTACTCCAGTAGTTTCCCCGTCTGTGGAACTCCCTCCCTCTTACTTGCTTTCCTGATTGCTATAATCTCCAACTATTCAAATGCAATGTTTATCGACATCTCCAGATACCCTTACCTATTCCCCGTCCTTTTCTTCATCCTTTCCTCTATCACGCCTCTTTACTCTTGCTCCTAGTCTCTGTAACTCCTTGCGTGCTAGTGGCACTCCCGCCTTGCTTGGAGTGATAAGCTTTAAAAAATACGGTTCCAAAATGATGGCAACGATTCATATCAGAAATTCGAAGAGAACAGAAAAGGCCGAAGACTATATCAACAGAAATGTAACAACCGTTAACGTTAATTTTGTGTCTAATTCATGGAGTAATAACAATATTTCAGCTCAGATAGTCAAAAAATATCAAGAAGACCGGCATACATTAATCGGAACAGTAAAATCGAGGAGAGCCCTTGGAAGACCCATGCTTAAAAGGCCGGAGAAGACAGTAACACTCGGGGTGTAGCTTCTTCCAGTCAGACGTTTCTGCCTTAAAAATAACTCTGTGGTCAAACCGTCATCTCCGAAATAAAAGCATTATTCGATTATAGCAGAAATCATATTTTATACATTTGTGACCTTCTGCAGTAGACGAGCGAGGCAGAGTTGAAATGAGGGTAGTGGAGGGAGCGACGAACAGTCTAATAAGTGTCTTCCTTTCGTGTGGCCGAGAGCAGTTTTCTCACCCTCTCTGTATCTTCTCTAGGAGCCACTGTCTTATAGAGAACAACGTTCTTTGATTTGTCAGCTTTGAAAAAATCAGGATCTGGCTTCACTCAGTGACACTTCGGGATCGTTTTCTCTGCTTTTTGGGAGTTCCACTGATATTGCTACACCACAAATGTGGAGAAACTCACTATTGCGGAGGAGGATTTTTCAGCACCCAATCCAGTCGATATGAAAGCGTGTACGCTTGCGCAATCTAAGTAAGCAATATGAGTTTTATAATGGTTATTAAAGGCATTTTCATTTTATTGCAGCGTTCATTGAATATTATTTTCGGTATTGTTTGTTTTCGATATCTACAAATGTCATGATGTTGGTAACGTGAAAAAACGTTTTAAGACGCGCCACTGAACGAGAGGACGTCATTAAAATGAAAACAAAAAAAAACAAAAAAAAAAAAACGCTGGTCATTATTAAGCTCGATGCACTTGACTACCAGGTCGACAGAAAAGAATGTCCCACAATAGATTTTTTTTGTTTGTTTTTTGTTTTGTTTTTTGTTCTTTTTTTTTTCATTTTTTTAAAACCAGGCTGCGGTGACCTACCCGCTGTCGACAAGAAAACGAAAAGGAGGTCATTACAAAATACAACGAATATTTCACGGCCTGCTGCTTCCAAATTAAAGTTAGCGTAAATATGAGATCGTTGGCGAAGTGAGGAAAAAACATCGTCATTAAATAAAAGGCGAAAAGGAAAGAGATAAAAATGAAAAATATCACTAAACTGGTATTTCTTTTAAGAAAAAAAAATTAGTATGAAACAGACTTTTAGGACCATACGTTTTCAAATCAGATCATCTCGTGATATGTTATTTAAAAAAAAAGAAAAATAAGAAACTATGAAACTTAATTTCGAGAGCCCACTGGGATTCAAAGGATCTGTCGAGTTTAAAATCGTAAATAGGCATAAAAATAAGTTGCCTTTTTGTTTCTTTATCGTAAAAAAAATCTCTCATACGCCTAGTTTTGTTCTTGGCAAAAGAGGACACTGAGAAACGAACACAACTCACTACAGTTTTTTTAAACGTTTCACCCCAAGCAAGGATATAATCCCACTAAGACGTTAGTGGTTATTGAGAGTGAAGGCTGAGAAGACGTTAGTGAAGAGAAAGAACAATAAAAGGACAGATTTCAGGAAGACAGAATATAACGATTCATGTCATGTTACATTTAAACTTATCAAGATCGTAGGCGATACGAAAGCCGGAATTCAGAAGAGAGTTCCATGAGAAAGAATATTAGAATAAAACTTACGGTTAACTCTTTCAACAGTATAACAATGGGACCTAATTGCCAGTCTAGTATTTCGTCTAAATTCATGCCTTCGGTGTACCAAGGAGGAAAGCTCATTAGAACAATTGCCATGGGAATGCTTATAGAAAAGACACAGGGCAGTCACGTTATGGCGATGAGAGAGTGACTGATGTCGAAATAACATTACAGACTTTTGGATTTTATCAAGAATCTTGAGAAATATAGTAGAATGTGGCAGGGGACAGTGTTAGATTTCTAAACTTCCAAGATCAAATCTGATGAGGAAAATGTCTAGCGTAGTGTTATGGGGACCTACCTTCATGGGCAAAATAGACTCGTCTTATGACTATATTATGCCTCGCAAGATGACTGTGGACGAGTTGACTACTGCACTTAGCTGTCAGTCGGATGTACAACACTTCTGTATTCGTTGTTTTTGTTAATAATACGTTTTCACTGAATTGCTGAGTTCGAGTTTCTTTTGGGACCTCTTCCGGGTCCACAACACGTAGCATAGTGAACCAATGTTTTCAGCAGATATAACAATTGAATCAATATAATTTGTCCACTTAATGCCATGTCATAATGGTTTAAGGCCTTGATTTGGTGTAAGTAGGTTAATTGACGTTTTTCCTGATTATAAGGCCTTCAAGATTTCCTATCAATGTTAAATACTCTTGGCTATCTTTTCACATTATTCGCCCCAGAAAATTTCAATTGATATTTTGTTTTTTGTTTTTCTTATTGTGTAATATTAGCTTACATGTAGTCCATATTTTCTTTTAGAATTCTTCGTTGTTTGCAAGTCCTGCCGATGATATTCTGAGCATTCGCCGGTCGGTCCACACCTCTCTCCAAGTCTGTTCTTCATCTGCGTTGAATTTAACCAGCATTCACATAGATTAGATATTAAACATTATCCAACACGATTTTCTTTGTTCCTCACGATCATTCCCAATGTCTTACTACTTTGCTTAGTTTAAACTACGTCATCAAAATCCTTTTTGATATTCACTGGATTTTAGATCCATTCCTCAGAAAATAATCGCTCGAGACATCTTCTTTATGGTGGTCTCCCACTGTTCCAATGAGACATTCACGTATCATTTTCTCCTAGGATATGGACCAATCAGAATTGAGAATTATCTCCGAATGAATCAATATCGAACGTGATTGTAACATGCATGAATATCCAATAACCGACCGTTATCAGAGAAAGGTCAAACATTCGAGGAGACACCACAAATTAATAAAGATTGTAATGGTGAGAGCAAATAAATACATGATGGAAATTTTATTTACCCTCTGTCGTCTGATTCTTTCAATAAAGTGTGGGGAGGAAGATAACAACTGGTTGACGGAGGTTGGGACAAACTATAACAGGGAACAGTTCGCTGAATTTCCTCATATTGAATACTCTCTGTCTAAATTAGATCTATCTATCTCTCTATCTCTCTCTCTCTCTATCTATCTCTCTATCTCTCTCTCTATCTATCTATCTCAGAATATTCTACTTTAAATCTATCTATCTCAGAATATTCTAATTTAGATGTATCTATCTCAGAATATTCTAATTTAGATCTATCTATCTATCTCAGAATATTCTAATTTAGATCTATCTATCTATCTATCTATCTATCTATCTATCTATCTATCTCAGAATATTCTAATTTAGATCTATCTATCTATCTATCTATCTATCTATCTATCTCAGAATATTCTAATTTAGATGTATCTATCTATCTATGTCTGAATATTCTAATTTAGATCTATCTATCTATGTCTGAATATTCTAATTTAGATCTATCTATCTATCTATCTATCTATCTATCTCAGAATATTCTAATTTAGATCTATCTATCTATCTATCTATCTATCTATCTATCTCAGAATATTCTAATTTAGATATATCTATCTATCTATCTATCTATCTATCTATCTATCTATCTATCTATCTCAGAATATTCTAATTTAGATGTATCTATCTATCTATGTCTGAATATTCTAATTTAGATCTATCTATCTATGTCTGAATATTCTAATTTAGATCTATCTATCTATCTATCTATCTATCTATCTATCTATCTATCTCAGAATATTCTAATTTAGATGTATCTATCTCAGAATATTCTAATTTAGATCTATCTATCTATCTATCTATCTATCTCAGAATATTCTAATTTAGATGTATCTATCTATCTATCTATCTATCTATCTCAGAATATTCTAATTTAGATCTATCTATCTATCTATCTATCTATCTCAGAATATTCTAATTTAGATCTATCTATCTATCTATCTATCTATCTATCTATCTATCTATCTATCTATCTTAGAATGTTCTAATTTAGATCCACCTATATATCTATCTAAGAATGTTCTAATTACCCTTTATCTATATTTTTATCTATCATTTTATCTATCTTCTAATTTAGATCTGTCTTTCTATCTTCGAATGTTCTAATTTAAATCTATCTCTCTATCCATTTATCTTAGAATGTCCTATTTTAGAGCTATGTATCTTAGAATTTAGATCTATTAATATCTATCATAGAATATTCTAATTTAGATCTATCTATCTATCTATCTATCTATCTATCTATCTTTCTAAGTTAGAAGTTTCTAATTTATATTCAGAAATGAGCTACACAGGCAGAAGGCGTCCTCGCGATGAAGGTAAACTAAATTCGGTAGCAAGGCATCAACTCTATACATTGGCGGATTTAAGAAGCGTGGAACCACTTTTAATTGACGTTGTGTACAGGTCTGACCCGGAGTGGTAGTACCTCTTAGGGTCCTAGTTATGGGCAAATAATGAACCCCCAAACATAAAAAAGTATAAAAATACATTTTTATAGTAAAAATATATGCAATACACATTTATAAAGCGAATTATCAACATTTTTTTTTAGTAAAATACTAATAATGCATTTTATAGTAAAAGGAAATTTCTAACATAATTATAATTTAATCATGAAATAATGGCATCGTTTGAATGAATTATAAAAGTTTGAATGTCCATATTTAGATTCCGGCATTGAAAACCGCATCCGGGTTGACATGTTACAAAGCAAAAACAAACAACCAACCACAGCCGGCAGTAAAACATCATTAAATAACTTTGTCTAAAACATGTCCATCTCATTCACAATGAACCAGATGGTGGATACTTTGCATCTCATGAAGGAAACATTGACAAAAACTAGCGTCGCACAGGTTTGGCAGTATCGAACCATCAAGTATTTATGCGCGTGGCGCTAACATTTAATATTCCTGTCTTAGTAGCAAATCAGTCAGATCGGGCAAAGTAAACCCGGCAGCTGCTCTTGAAAAGGACCCCCAAACAGCGGTTAACCAGGCAGGGAAATGGCTTGTAAATTTGAACAACCCCGCCAAAAAATGCTCTCATTTATCAAACAAAAATAAATATTTTTGCCTTCGATCGACATGGCTCATGATAGACTCCTGGAGAGCAACACTCTGTGCCTTCAGTATCTGTCTATATGAGGTATTATGTACACTATTTACATTGACATCTTAATCTTTCTTGCCATATTTATCAGAACGTTTTGGCCGTTGTACGCTCCGACCTTCTTCAGGTGGTTGTTTTCAGCAACTATTTTTTAAAGCAGCAAAAATTGCAATATGAACACTGGTAAAAATGGTTGCTGAAGAGATTAGTTTTATAATACCCAGAAATTCATACACAGATGTCCTCAAGGACACATGGCACAGTGGATAAAGGCGTTGGTTAGATCCAGTGACAGGACCCAAAAAGTGTGAGTTAAGGTGTTAGAGAACTTGGCAAGAGTAATTAACAGGAGATAACTGATAACTGACATCCATTAGACATGGCATGTAGATCTAGAACAGTCTACCTCAGTGAGCGAAATAAAAGGTTCGGTTCGACATTCTAACCACCTGAAGAAGGCCGGAGCGTACAACGTCCGCAACGTTGTGATAAATATGACAAGAGAGATGAGGATGATAGTCCGAACAAGGTAAATAGTGTATACCCTGTGCCTTCTTGGCTTCACATTTTCAGCTGCCTTGGAATGGAAAGACTACATCGAATCAATAGCTGCATCTACTGCAAGGAAAGTTGGGTCACTCTATTGGGCCAGAAAGTTTTTTTTCTCGTCAGAATCTATCTTGCATATTTACAAATCTATACCATTCGTCCGTCCATTGAATATTGTTGCCATATCCGATTTGGCGCTCCTGCTGTACAGCTTGAGATTCTTGGCAAAATCCAAAGAAGGATCTTTAAGGCAATTGATCCTGACCAGACATCTCGACTTCAGTCACTTTTCCACCGACGTACATCCTTGTGCAAATTAATTGAAACAACCGCTTTAGTTTTCCTGGAGTGGCAATGTTTCCTCAAATTAGGTGCGCAGTGGTGCGCAGTAATATGAATCTATTTTCGGGGTGTATAATGAAATTTGCTTGGCCTTGAAAAATATTGCGTCATCCGTGATTGCATCAGATTTCTATCATCCCCAGAAACTATTTTCTCGACTGTCGATTAGTTGTCTTACAGCCATTGTCTGCAATGGACGTTACTCCAAAGAAGTGTACGAAAATTGTAACGCTGCACGAACACACTGGCAAGCCTTAGCAGCGAGCAAATCAAAGTACTATAGACTGGCCGGGAAATTCTTCTGATTTAAATCCAATTAAGAATCTGGGGTCAATCTGCAAGGAACGACTTCGTGGAATGGACATACAAAATACTAACATGTGTATTGGGTCATGTTTCATTGGAAAAATATGGTAAAAGTAAATAATAACGGAATTATTTTTTTTTTTTCAATTAATTTGCATAAGGGTGTAATGTGACATCGTTCTATTTTTTTCTATAAATATTTTCATGGCAACTACTCTAACCAGATTTCTCCTCTGGTACCTTGACTAAATGGATGTAAGCGTGTTTCTAGAATGGTTACAGATCCTACCCTTTTACTGTTGAAATAGCTAAATGCAACCGCCATTTCTACACCAACAATTTATTTTCTCGCACTGCTCACCTGTGTAACTCTTTTCCGTTTCCGTGCTTCCTTGATAACTAGAATCTTAAAACATTTAAATACTACGTCTGTCGCCATCTTCTGTCTTCTTGAACCCCGTTCATCTTTTTTTTTCCTTTCTTCAATCCGCCCTATTCTCAGTTTTCTCGTCGACTTCCGTTCCCTGTAACCTGCGTAATAGTGGCTTGGGTTGAAATGATTTTAAAAATAGAAAAAACGGCGACTCGGGTATTTTTTGCCAACAGTAAAAATCGCCGTTGATAAGATTTTACATTGTGGACAAGCACGTGACGAACCAGCAGATAGCAAACCAGAAAGGAAAAGTTTTTTACATTGTTTCTATAACGTTCACGAAATTCTTAGCTAAATGTATGAGATACAAAGGAGAAGTTTGAAATGCCTTGAGTCGTAATTACCTCAAGTAGGTTGTTTTTGTTGTTTTTATTTTTATTTTTTATTTTATTTTTCATTATTAAATTACTAGATACGTTCCAGATGGAACTCTAATTTCGTTATTGATTTGAATGATAGCATCGTTACTGCAGTCAAGGAGTTTTCTGTTAAACAGATTAAGGATTCATGTCGAATTTACTTTTCCCTACTGACTATCTGTAATTATTTCTCTTGCGTCAAAAGACGGTCGCCAATTCTAGGACTTGGAAAATCAATAAAAAAAGGATTATTTTCATTTTGTATGGGAAAGCGAAAATTGGAGTAGAATTGTTAAAACAATATTGATTTCATCTCATCGATTGTGAGGAGTCCATACGGTAGTCCTTTTTTTTATTCACTGCAACGTCACACGCCCGTTTGGCGAACTGATTGAAGACTACATGATTGGAAATTTCTTTTTCGTGTATGTCTGAGCTAATCTAGTACCGTCGCTGCTAACGGACGAGAACTACGTGTGCTTTTGTTAACTTGGCCTCACGAGAGTTGTAATATGGACGACGCGACCGCAGAAATTTCATGGAAACGAGAGGTTCTCCTCTTCCTAACTGATCGCTTTCTTTAAGCACCGGAGTAAAGTTTTTTTATCAGGACGGAAAGGGTACGGCTCTCTTTAACGAATTTCGGCGAAAGGTGGGTGAAAGTTTTGAGTTTTCACATTCCAGAAAGGGGTTTTAATTACGTGACGGTGGGTGGCATCTCGTTATTTGGTAATAATTAAAGAGTTACTTAAGAGAAGAAAAACACTGATTTTAAACCTCCGCCAATATGTAGGAATTAATCTCTTTAAGCCTATGCTCAACAACTACCTATCTTGTAAATCTTCACATTATGCACCTTTTACTCCCTCCTTGTACGACCTTACAACAACCTCATTTAATAATCCTCTACCTTGAACGGCTCTTGTATTTGGTGAACAATAGTATAAAAATATATTTTTCAGCCTTCTTTGCCTGTTCAGTTTTTTATGAATAAAATATATAAATATGGATTTATTTTATAGGTAATATAAGAAACAGACAAGGTGTAAACTTTTTCAACTCCATGCTCGCTTTTATCTTTCTTTTACTCTCCAAATCCAGGGCCTACTCACTCGTCTTGGAGAAACCTCTCCCTGATTGACCATGTCTTCAGGGGTGTAGTCCTACGCTGGTCCAATTGTGGGACTAGTGAGACTATATAAACCATAGTTGGTTTAGATGGGCGTTGGTTCTGCTCGTTAATTTATCAGCTCTTGTGATTTGTGCTTCTAGGGTTCTACTTGGACCATTTAGTTTATTCGCCGACCACCTAACCACTCAAAGTTGCTCTTTTCTTAGACCACTTTCCCAGTTGCCACCGAAGTCTATAGGGCCCGCTCAGTACTACCGACCGATAGCTGCGAGAGAAGAGATGGATTCAGAACTTTTCCAAGGGTATTTCCACGTAAGTGAAGATAAGGAACTTTGCTGGTATTCGAATTCGGCTCCCCGATTCCTCAATTCGAGTTGCTATCCCACTATGCCTTTTAGTCTATTTAACGAGACTTTTAATTTGAAGCCCATTTTTAAACCTTTACAGCTGTATCCTGAATGAAATTATATTGAAAATTAAATAGTTTTTTTTGTGTGTATAAATATATTATTTTTTCATAACGTGGCCACGGAATTATTTTTTTAAAGAGGATTTGGAGCGAGAGAAAAGAGGAATGATAGAGGAAAGGATGAGGAGAAGAATAGTGTATAGATCAAGGCCACTGGAGATGTCGATTGACATTACATTTGAATAATTGGAGATGATAGCTATCAGGGAAACAGGAAAAGGGAAGAGAGTTCCACAGGTGAGAGGTGCGAGACATGAAGCTATTGGAGTAGAAGAGACGGCTACATTTAACAGTTTCAACAGTGAAAGGGTAAGAGCGGGATGTCAGCCTCTTAGGATGCTTGAATTCAAGGAATTCACTTCGCTACGAAATTACTGTTTTTTTCTGTGTGTCTCATATATTGCAGTTTATTGAGAACTAGCAGTAGAGCCCGGCGTTGTCCGGGGATGTAACAGTAAGAGATAGATCAAGTATAGACCATCATAAAGACTGAAAAATAAAATTGACAAAGATTATTGTTTAAGGTTGACGGACACGCATGTCTTAATTAGATTTTTTTTTTCTTTTTTTTACGAATTGGTCAAACACAAACTCAAACAAAAACATTGTTTTCAATCGTTATGAGTCTACCGATTGAATAGAATTTTATTATAAACAATTGCCTTGTAAATGGAATTTTTAAAGCATTCTGAATGTAAAAATAAAGAAAAAAGTGTGCAAGACAATAAGAAACATTACCTGCCAAAAAAAGTCAAGTTTTGTTGAAATCGGTTGAAAAATGTAGGAAATCCGATCCCATATATAAACGAACACACACGCACACGCACACACACACACACACACACACACACACAAAACACCCTGGGTTTTATAATAAGTATAACTCGAGATGAGTTGTCCCCCTTTCATTCTCGCGATGACTCTTAATCGTGTTTTCAAATTTATTCCGTGCAAAAACAATGTGTTTTTCCAATTTTTTGCGCTGTCAGAACCAACGCAAGGTAATTTTACGCAGTCCTGTAAAGTTTTGTTGAAATCGGTTGAAAAATGTAGGAAATCCGATCCAATATATAAACGTACACACACACACACACACACACACACACACATACACACACACACACACACACAACCTGGGTTTTATAATAAGTATGATTTATTTATTTTGAAACACTTTGTGTCCAGTCTTTTTTTTGTGTTTTTTTTGTGGGGGGGGGGTGTTTGTTTTTACGATTTATCAACACTTTGTTGCTTATTTAAAGCCCGGCATCATACTTTTGATTTTAAGAATAACTATTTTTTCTTGCGCGAATATTACATTAACAGATACTACTATTATATTTAGTCCGTAGCTAACGTTACTAGGTGGATTCAGGTTTTTTAAAATGTATTTATGGAAACGTGAATACAACAAGCCAGACTGAACCCTAAACTCAGCTTTCCTATTTCTCATTACGAGCCACTATCTTTTACACCACCCGCACTTGCACTTCATATCCAAACAGATGTATTTGATAAAAAAAATGGGTGTGCATGAATATGTATCGTGTCCTCTTCGAAAAGATCGTAATTATTCAGTTATAAACTAGATCACCAATGAATCTTTTCACGAGGATTTCTCTTATCTGCATTACTGTTTGCAAAATGCCAATGCCAACTTTTCTATTTACTGATGATGAATATGATAATGTTGAAAAAGAACGGGGATACGTCTCTGATAACACATATTCGTTCGGCCTGATGCGATGGTGACACTTTGTTCGAGGACTTAACCATAGATAGCGACCCTACTCGACTGGCTAATAAATCAGATACAGTCATAAACAACGACATAGTATATAATAAATGCAATCATAGAGACATTATCACAGCAGCTGATAAAACCATTTGATAGACTCTCCTAATATGTGCCTGAAAATAGAAATGACTAAAATGGCATTTAAGTACAGCCATTATTCCAATTGTCTAAGAATACTGACGCGCGCATGAAAAAAATGTCCTAGAATCAAACTCTTAATCTGAAAGATAAAACATTCTGCTAATATAAGAGTTCACGTTTCCAGGAAAAAAGATTGCAAGAAATTTCTAAGGAACGTCTTCATTTGCCTGAGGTATCAAGTGAAGGACTTCGTAATATCAGAGTTCACGTTTCCAGAAAAAATGATTGCAAGAAAGTTCTAAGGAACGTCTTCATTTACCTAAGGTATCAAGTGAAGGACTTTCTGAAAGTTTGCATCAAAGAACAAGTCAAACAGAAATACTATTACTAAAGGGAAAACGGTACATAGAAGTATATTATCTCTTTTGCCCTATGCCTGTTACTTTGTGCTAATTTATCTATCGAAATGTGTTCTGTTTTGATAGCCTTAAAGTAGTTATAATGCAAGCAAAATCGATAGCATTTTTGGAATATAAAAAGTAAAATAAATTAAAGATAAAATCATTTTTTTTTTTAAATAACTATCGTGAGAATATTTTGTAAACAGAGATTTTCATGTGTAATGTAAATAAGAAAACACGTAAGTTGTAAATAAGTGTTTGCTATTAGGTATATTAATTTTAGCGCAAAATAACAGTGCACACAGAGAAGTAAACAAAATTCTATTAACCTTTTTTAGATCAAAAGACTTAAACTTTAACAGCCACAACAGCCTTACATCGGAATAATTAATACTGCATGAATTTATTTTAAAATTAAATAAAATTTGTGCTAATTTTATTTATATGTACGATTTTCCATCAGAAACAAAAACTATGATAACCAGCTGAGTGGCATGAGAAAAAACGATTTCTAGCTGATATTTACACTTGGTCAAATGATAGCAGAATTCGTAATTTAAACATCTCAAATTTACCTGACTGGACAAAGATATATGACCAACAGTGGTTTGCCATTAAGAGTTGTCCTTCTTTTATGTGCCATAACCTCAGGACGTAGGCGAGTATGGTTCTCCACATTTTCCTGAATTTTGTAGATCTTAGTAAATTTTGTCTTTTTGTTATCACCCATAAACCTTGTTCAGCTATCTATTTTCTCAAGCTCGGTAAATAGGTTATGCGATGTTTTCCTCTGCTCCAATTCACTTCAATCTATTCCATGAGTATCAAATATCCGAAATCCACTTTGCTCCACATGTGCCCGAGAAATATCAACTGTCTCTTCATGATGTTAAGTATAAGGGTCTTTTTCTGTTGCTTTTGTCTCCGGAATTTCGTAGTTGCTCACATGTTCAATCCATGCTATTCTGAGCATCCTTCTGTAGATTTACATTTCTCTTGCTTCAAATCTCTTCATCTGTGAGGAGATTGTCCAGTATTCACAGCCGTATAGAAGGACTGATATTAGTATTATTTTTCTAACGATTTTCCTGTTTCCTTATACTTTACTTAGCTTTTTGAAGGCAACATTCTCCATCCCAATGCACCTTTAGAGTTCAGTGTCACGTCTTCCGTCCTCTATTAAAGTACTTCCCATACATTTAAATTGCTTGTTTTCTTAATGTCATCGTGTGGAACCATAGGAAGATAACACGGAACTCGGGAGATAACGTTAAATAGTATATTCTTGGAAACATAGTCCAAAAAAGTAAATGTGGACTGGAGAGTACTTTCTTTGGTGTCCTCACTCACCATTCACTCACTCATTGCTTCTATGGTTACTATTCAGTGAGCCTCACTTGGTGACTCCATTTATCAGAGTAGGTAGCCATATTATATAGGTGTTTGGGCACCTCAGCGTCGTGTAATGGTTAGCAAGCTTGTCTCGCTAGAACATATTACGACTGATTAGCGAGTTCGATCCTCACTGGGTGATCCATACTTCTGGCTTTGTGCCGCCTCTAAGCAGCGCTTAGAAAACCACTTTGGGCGCCTCGGCGTGGTGTAATGGTTAGCAAGCTGGTCTTGCTAAAACTGTTACAACTAAATAGTGAGTTCAATCCTCACCGGGTGCCTCATACTTTCGGCCATGTGCCACATCTAGGCCTCGCTTAGAAAATCAATATTATATAGGTGTGGAGGAGTCCATTTGCAGGTAGGTCCCCACATTAATTAATTTGAATGCTGGTCAGTTTTTTTTGCTGACAGCCTTGCATTCTATCTTCTTGCAGTTGATCTTTAGTCTTTACCTCTCGCTTTTTTCACTATCTTCTAGCTACTGTTATTGTAGTTTCCGTCCTGTGTCTGCTATCAACTATGTAAACTTTGTAAAAAATACTTTGCAAAGCCATAATTCATCCTAAATTTTGTTGTGATCTGATAACTCCTGTGTAAATATCAAGTTATTCCTTGTATCGTCTGCAACTGCGATTCAACGCCGATATTAATTAGATCCGGTCAGATGAATGCCTATTGCTGTTGTCTGATGAGAGTCAAAGATCAAAGGAATATTGATCTGTCCCTGTACGACATAGATGCTCGTTAAAAGAAAAGCCAGTTTCAAATGAACCGTCAGCAGAAACACTATCTCCCTCTGGCTAAAGTATCGTCCAGCAATGTGACCTATCAAACAATAGATTCGACGACTGAGTAGATTACAATCTGACAACTCTACCTCTCCGGTAAATTAGCAAACAAGAGGATATTAAACTAGTATTAAAACATTTCTAAAACGCCAAAAGATATCGTCCTGGGTATAACGATAAACTACGTCTAGCAGCAATGCCTCTGATCAGGAGGTTTTGAGGAGCGTGGAACCACCTCTTAATTGCTGGTGTTCCCAGGACCTCCCTAACGAGGGAATGTATCACATGTTAAGGTCCCGTCTATACGCAAATATTTAACACTGAAACTTGTGTAAAAATAAGTTTTAATACCAGAAATACTTTAAAAAAAATCATTTTTGAAGGAATAATTATTATCAGCTATACTTTTAAAAAAAAAAACACCAGTAATACAAACAGTTATACATTCTTTGAAAAAATGATTGAAGAATGGAACTCAGAATACAAATTATTGCGAAAAAATATTACCAACTTTAAAAAAAAAACTTTTTACGAAAATAAAACATCCAAGGTTGCAAATTTCCTAAAAGAAGTTGGATTGTACACGAAGATATGAGTAATTGAAAAATGGTTCAAATATATATGTATATATACACACTACCGTTTACACCCCCCCACCGACTGTGAGGTAAGGGTTGGACTTTGGGGGCTTACAGTACCAGGTGTTCCCAAGCGGTCCCCCATCTAAGTACTGACCTGGTTCTACACTGCTTAACAGGTCTGACACACAAGGGCTCTGGTGAAAATCCAAGGAGCGTCTGCATCGGTAACCGGCGGCTTCTGGTCGTTCCTGTCTCTGCGTCTGTGGGAACCCCGCGGCAAGCAAGAACGTTATCCGAGTAGGACTGGGTACCCTACTTCTGTAATTTATCCCAAGAATCTTCTTCTCATAACAGGAAGAAGCCGGCTCAATCCGCCCAGGGTGAATGCCGCATCAGTACAGTACAGTACAGTATATATACACACCTTTTTTTACCAAACTATCGCTATGAATCTATTTCTAAAATTTTGTTGTCACTAAATAACCCACTGAGGTTGCTATGCCAAAACAACCAACGAACCAAACAAATTAAGACGGAAGATGCTAAAAATTTCTCAACCAGACTCTGCTCAAATGATCAAACAACGGATTTTTTTAGACTTTCGGCCAGCTCGTACATATATATATATATATATATATATATATATATATATATATATATTTATTACTTCAACGTTATTTTTACCTAGATGTCCACATTTTTTTTTAGTGTCTGCCCATATTTATTTGTTAAAAAGTATATTTATTTTCGCCTGCTGGCCTAAATATTCGAAAAATATTATGAAAGAAAAATATTCACATCGGAAGACAAAAATAAATAAATATGCTGTTTAATAAACAAACGGATCGTCTACTCAGATATGTCCTACTTCTAGATCGGCTGCCAACCAAGGCTATAGGACCTTGCGAGGATGGATTCATACCTTTTCCAGAGGTATTAGCACCAAAGTGAATTCGAATTTAATGAATTCGCCTGGAACTCGATCTAGGCTCTCAAATTACTCAAACTGAAGCCTTATCAATTACTCCATGCGACTCCTCATATATATATATATATATATATATATATATATATATATATATATATATATATATATATAAACAACTAAAAAGTTGCAAATGAAAAAATAATAATGTTTTTTATGAAAGTATTTATTTATATGTTTTATATGTAGTTTTATATATATATATATATATATATATATATATAGTTTTGCTATTTCAGATCGACCTTGATCTTTCTTCAGAAATAACTGTTTTTAGAGGTTTGTTTACAAGTAACATCCGTCACGAGATGCGGACGTCACGTGATATGGAACGCCACTGTGTCCGAATATTTTAACGTAAATCTAACTGTAATAATATTTTAGATGTTGTTTAAAAAAACATTTAAACTATATCTAAAAAAATGTTTAACTATTGAAATATTTATAAAGATTTAAAATACCCAAGTCTTTATTTAACCCTAGTTTATATGTATTTAATTTTAAAATCCAGTATTTTTCTTTTTTTTTTTCTGCGTGTGTATGTGGAACTGAAATCATAATCTATCAGTAAACATTTACAGTTTTCTAATGAGTGTCCTGATTGATTAAAGTGTTCAGCTATGGGGGAATAAAGATTTTTTGACGTATGGTTTGTTTATGATTGTTGAAGCGAAATCTAAAATTATTTCCAGTTTCACCAATTTATCCACTATTGGTACATATGGTGCAGAATAAATAGTAGATTATCTTATGGCTATCACAGGTTAGGCGAGGTGGGTGTATCTTGATATTGGTGTTGGGTACAGAAAGTACATTATCTATTATTAAGTATTTGCAAACTAAGCAACGAGGTTTCTTACATTTGTAATTTCCTGATTGGTTTGTATTGTTTAGATATTTGGTAGAGGTGAGGATAGCTGATAGGTTAGGTGATTGTTTCTTTGCATTTATGGGTGGTTTATGGAAAATGTCTTGAGGTTCTTGTAATCCTTTTTTAAATTGTGAATAAGTATGTGGAATATTAATTGTGGTTAAAAACCATAGGAATCCGATTGTTGTTTTTACTTTTCTTGTATGTGAGAAGTGTGTTACGATTTATATATATATATATATTTACGATTATATATATATATATATATATATATATATATATATATATATATATGGTGCGATGGCAAGATGTCTAATTTTGCGCATGCGAGGTGTTTGTTTTGGATTTTGCCGACTGCACAGCATAGTAAGATCATGGGTGCCGAAAGCTCGAATACAAAAATTTCAGAATGTTTTGGTGTCAATCTGAGGACAGAGCAGAGGATTTGGGAAGAGTTGCATGTGTCTAATGGTGATTACAAAGGTGCTTGGAGTGATGACTTATGATGTTATGCCTCCATTCATTTTTTTTTCACAGGGCCTGAGAATCAACAAGGAGTGCTACATCAAGTATCTTGACGAGGCAGTGCTTACTGGGTCAAGAGAGTAGCTTCTGGAAGACCCTATGTCTGGCAACAGGGAGCCATGCTACACAAGCGGGAGAATCCAGTCATGGTTGTCAAACAATTTCTCCGACAACATCACCCCTTACACCTGGCCACCTAACTCTCCAAACTGCAACCAGCTTGATTATTATGTTTGGGGTGCAAGAGACTAACAAAATTCTTTGTTACACGAAAGATGAACTGAAGGCAAGGATTATGGCAGCCTTCACTAATTTAAATAAGAAAACTGTCCATGAGAGTTTCAGGATATTCCGAAGTAGTCTGGACGCTGTGGTTGGAACCAATGGCGATCTTATTAAATAAATGTTCTCTTACTTATTTCAAGATATTTTTGTGTAATTTTGGTAAATATATCTGTTAAAATGAGATGTCACTGATATTTTCATTTTTGCCTAATTTAGACGACAATCCTTCGCACCATATATATATATATATATATATATATATATATATATCCCGATTGAGCACTCCAGAGAAAAAGTAACGAAAATCTTGGTTATCCGTATGAATAATCCCAAGGAGAATGAAATCCGGATAGCTCAATATTAAGTCATTAAGTCGATTAATTTAATTTAAAGATAAAAATTTAATTTAAAGAAAAAACACACCACTTTAAGATTTCATTGTTATAATTTATTTCTCCAGAGATTTTATTTTTCTCAGACTTCACTTTCAAGGGTGAAAAAATTAATTTAAAATTTACACTTTTGAAGGGTAGTATTAAGCTTATATGAGTTTACATAGAGGGTGGTAATGGATAGCGTGAGAGACATGATTGAAATTAGAGGGGGAAGGGAGAGTTTTAAAATTTATTTTTATTTTTAATGATATAATATCTTAATATATATATATATATATATATATATATATATATATATATATATATAGTGCCAACTTACAATGATTTTCCTCATGCGATCCTTTTTTTCTCAGATATCCAGTTATTTCACAATTTTTCTTCTATTCTATGTTCTATAGGTTATTTATTCCTGATACATTTGCGCATGCGTCATCAATCATAATGAGCGGCAATACCTTTAAATATCATTCCATGTGATTTGCTGTTCAAACTTCGTTTTGTAAGCAGCAAAGTTTTAACTCAAAAATGGATAACAATTAAGCTTTTCAATGAAGACATCTTGTTTAAAGTCTTCAGTTAATGCCAAGAAGTAATGAAGACTTTTTTTTTAAAGTAATAAGTGAATACAAGCTTCATTTATATAAAGGGTACTTATAACTTCACCTGACTCCGCTGACGACTTTATTCTAAGAATGGTTTTGATGAAGATTCAAGGATGTTTAAGGATTCGAACTGCGAAAAATAGATTAAAAAAAACGGATCTGAATAGTTTGTCTCATTGAAGAAACAATAGATGAATGATTTCAATTTGATTTAGAGATAAGTATAAGATATGAAAGATATCGTCGTCGGTGGCGGCTTTCTCTCGTTTCCAAGAATTTAATTGCTTTTTTGTTGCTCGCTTCCTTTATAACGATGGCTCTTCCTGGATAAGACGTTAAACTACATCCGCGTCCTGGGTAAGACGATAAACTACGAACAACAAGGCCTCGGATCAGGAGGTTTTGAAAACATGGAACCACCTCTTAATTGCTGGTGTTCCCAGGTCCACCCTGACCCGGAGTGGTTGTACCTGTTAGGGTCCCAGCTATGGGCAAATAGTTAACTATAACCAGCAATATTTTTTTAGATTATTACGAGCAATACAATTTGGAAGGGAAAATATTGTCAGAAACAGATTTTTGATAAAACAAAATATTACCAGCAATAAAAAAAAATCGTCGGCATTAAATAACCCATTGAGGTTGATATGCTATAAAACAAAATAAGCCAAACTAAACCATATAACGATGGCGTTGATGATTAAATTCGCTGCCAACGTTTAGGTTCAGGACTAGAAGCTTTTAGTTTCGCCATAGACCTGCTCCGCTCATCCATTCCCTATCGCCGTTTGGCTTTGCAAGTGTTAGTTAGAGGGGAAAGAACACCAGAATAACTGAAAATGCCGATGGCGTGAATCTTTTTCACGGTCACCTCAACTTGCTAGGATCTGACCCACACACTTGGTTTCAGGATTTTTCTCTGCGGCACATATGGAATGAGCAATACAGAATATAGTTACGAAACTGCAATGGACTTCAGCTGACTCTGCTATAATTTCTAGTGGCGCCTTCTATAGCATGTCCATCATGCGTAGCCCTATTCATCCGCTAGTTCAAGATTATGAAGTATATACCATTTTGACATACAGACGTAGACTGACTCGATTTTACTCACAGACTTGTAGATCACGATGTGCTAAATTCATTTTAAGCAAAAGGGTCCAGCGGTCAATGTTTTGTATGACCTTTGTTTTTGATTATTGCTTGAATGGGGCGAGGTATGCCGAGAATCAAGTTGCTATAGACATCAACACAGACTATTTTTTTTTCTTCTGAATTTGGGGGTTGTTTTTCTGCAACTTATTTTTTGACAAGTTCCTATAAATTTTCAATTAGGTTGACATTTTGACTGTTCCCCGTTCAGTCCAGTGCTGCTACGTTGATCTTTTTCAAATCATCCTGAACAACCACTGACCTGCAGCATGGAACGCTCTAATGAATAAATATTGCGCACTGATGAATATGCATATGCAGTTGCATCTTCTCCTGCAGCAGCCACATGTCCCTTCCGATAAGGCATTATTATTCCTGAGGGGCAAAATATCCAACTGTTCCACATTTGGACATAGCGCCACAAATTATCTAACATGGTGCTTGTTTCAGAGCCTGGCTGCTAATTTGGCAATGACAACCATTTTAGACCAAAAGCTCATGCATGCATAATGTCTGATGGAATTACAAAAAAAAAAAAAAAAAAAAAACGATACAAGATAATGCATCTGTTTTTATTTCTGAAATGAGGTATTATGCTTCGAATCATAAAATAAAAAATGCAATAAAACTATAACATTATTTAATTTAAAAAAAACAACAAATTTTTAATTGCTTTTATAAATAGGTTTTATTAAAGACATGTCTTAAGAAACAAAATTCGATGAATAATGAATTTTACATAGAATTGTTTTCATTTTTAAATTAATGTTAATTATAATAATTTATAATAATTTAAATAGTTTAAAATTCTGCATTACTTTCTTCTCGTTAAGTGATATTGTAATAAAGTGTAAACTATATTTACGAATCAAAATTTCTAAAAGCTCAATATAAATCATTTTGATCCAAGATTTTTACAAGAATTTTTAATTATTTTATGTATACGTAACGTTCCCCTGTTTGAAAGTATAGTCGAATATATACGACATAATCAGAAAAATAGTAAATTTAAATTCATCATTCCTAAAATTACATTACGGAAAATAGTTTTCAACTGAGTACTTAAAAATTATATAAAAAGGCCTTCACCAGTCACTTTTTTAAACTATGTTTTAACAAACAATTACTCATCAAGTGATTTACGAGATGTTGACGAGCACTTAATCGCGCTGATGTTTGTATTAAAAATCTATTTCTTTGTTATTTTAAACTTAAATTAAAAAATAGTTTGTTGTTTTCAAATCAGATTAATTAAACTTTAAGTCAGCTAACATTCCTAAAATAACATTTAAGAAAAGTATATTTTATTTTTTAGAAGATTTTTAAAACCGAGAATTAACTTCTGTTTACAATGTGTCAAAAATGGCTGAATTTAAACGATTTCTGAAAGCGAGCAAAATGTTGTTTCCAATCAATATAATTTCTATTTCAAATACACAAGAGTATTTTTGCTTACTGGAAATAGTAAATTTAATCATTTAGCTTTCAATGAAAGATAAAAACACGGCTTCAATAATGCGTTTTCATTTTTTAAAATTAATTTTAAACCTTAGATATTGTGTTTGTTGTAGAAGTTTCTAAATAAATAAATTACTTCTATTATATATAAAAAGTTTATCTTCGATTTTTTTAGGATCTAGTAACAGCTAAAAAAAGAAAATAACAAAGCTATTGAGTGAAGGAATGTCCACATTGAAGATATATAAACGAGCTTTGGAAAGATCAGCGAACGATAAAAAAGACTTTTGAAAATATAAGTTGAGAACTTGAAGCAAAGGAAATGGCTTTGTAGGCAATTTCTTATTGCAGTAAGCAATTTCTTATTGCTTACTGGAGATGAACGTAAACTAAAGCGAGTTATAGCGAAACAAACACTTTTGACAAGAGCTCTGATCTTTGAAAAGGCTGGAATTGAGGGAGTCAAGAAGGACAAAGGGTGTAGAACACTTTGTGAATTGAGATCTATAAAATAATCTCTTACGCAATTTCCTCTCACTAAAGCAAATATTTTAAAGCGTTAAAACTGGGTCAGGAATTACATCAAAATTGATTTTTCTATAGTCATTTTCGCACGGTGGATAGCGGCTTGGATTGAGGAATCGGAGGGCCGAGTTCGAATTCCAGTCGAATACATTACATTCACTTACGTGCTAATACCCTTGGGAAAGGTGTGAATCCTCTTCTTTTTCCGTCGCTTCTCTCTGTCTTTTTTACAAATACTTTCATGGTAATTGCTCCGATGAGCTGCATTCGCTGGTTCCCAGACTTCATGAATTCAAGCGACCTACGAGGCTGGCATCCCGCTCTCACCCTTTCACTTTTAAAACTATTAAATGTAGCCGTCTCTTCTACTCCAATAGCTTCATATCTCGCACCTCTCGCCTGTGGAACTCCCTGCCCTATCCCCGTTTCCCTGATAGCTATAACCTCCAACTATTCAAATGTAATGTCAATCGACATCTCCAGATGCCCTGACATGTTCTCTGTCTTTCTCTTCATCCTTTCCTCCATCACTCCTATCTGATCTTGCTCCAAATCTTCTGTAACCCCTTGCGTCCTAGTGGCTTCCCGCCTTGCTTGGGATGAAACGCTTAATATATATATATATATATATATATATATATATATATATATATATATCGACAGGAGCTGCGGCACCTTCATTTGTCACTCTCGAAAGATTCCAAAAGCGACTCCATGTCTTTGTAGGTAACGAATTATTTTCCAACCTCTTTCTCACAGTCGAAACGTCGAAAGCCGCTCGTTAGTCTATGGCTATCTCCATGGCGAATTTTCAGATGAACTACACTCTTTAGTTCTTCCTGTCTTAAGACCCGCCATGCTAAACACATTATATTGAGCCATCATCATTTCCATCGTATTCCTTTGGTGAGATGTAAGCAACTCAAGTGATTGCTTCCCCGATCACTACCATCTTAACCTGTTCAAGTCACGTGTTAACCGATATCTTCTACACATTTCCGCATAAGCTCTGCCTTTTACTCTTAACCATCTACCTCGATTGGCCCTCGGGCCTTATACAGGGTGAACATCATTGTAAAAAAATCTCTTCTTTAATTCCAGTAAAACATCAATATTCTCCCTCGTTCTTGACCTCTTTCACCTACTCATTGTATGTATTCATTCTCTCATTTCTTTATTCTGTTCTCTATTTGATATGGCATTCATTCGAATGACGCCATTTTCCCTTGCAAATTGGTGCAAAGGCTAGAATCCACCTTTTGAATATTATGACAGGTATGCTAGCCTCCATGCGAAGATTTTCTCCTTGTGCGCATGCTTTTAAGAAGGGTGTCCAGGAAACGACATAAAGCAAGCAGCGATCAAATCCGAAATATAGAACTCAATTGATGTTTTCATGAAGGAAGCGAATATGCCAACGACTGAAAGAGATTTTCTTTTAATTTCTCTTGAACCCGGGAATCTTTGATGCCTAAAAATCGGTGGCAGCCGCATTTGAATATTCAACTACTTAAGGCAGCCCCTGATACACTTATGTGTCTTTTCGTGCGAGCAGCCATCGATTGTTTGATGAGATATTGTAGTTGACGTATCCGGGGTACGTTCTCTTTGTTTGACAACGGCGATAGGAATTAAGTTTGAACATGAGAAATTCCACGTTTCAAGCTAAGTGCTGCGTAGTTGAGCTAAGCTGTCAAAAAGTCTCTGGCTTTCTTTTTAGGAAAAACGTGTTTGTAGTTTGCGTGGCCGGGTTTGATAACCATCATAATCACGATCTCTGTAACCTGTTTGGGTCGTTAGAACACTATCTTTACAAAAGTCATAGCAAACCCAAACTGAAGCACCTCTTTCGTATATAGGCTGGAGCTGCACAGACCACAGGATCTAATCTTGATCGAGTACAAAAGTTTCTATGCGACCCCGTGGGTAATGAAATATTTTTTTTATCTTTGCAATCCCTTTCCCACGAACGTAACTTTATAAATTTCACGCTAACTCCTCCGACGAGCCTTTTTCGCTAGTTCCCAGACTTCATGAATTTAAACGAGCTTCTAGGATGGCATCTTGGTCCCACCCTTTCACTGTTAAAACTGTTAAATATGGCCGTCTCTTCTGCTCCAATAGCTCATTGTCTCGCACCTAGCGTCTGTGGAATCCCCTTCCTATTACTCGTTTCCTTGATAGCTATAATCTCCAACTATTCAAATGTAATGTCAATCGACATCTCCAGATGCCCTGACATGTTCTCTGTCTTTCTCTTCATCCTTTCCTCCATCACGCCTCTTTACTCTCGCTCCCACTCTGTAACCTCTTGCGGACTAGTGGCATCCCGCCTTAATTGCGATGAAATGCTTAAAAAAAAAACATTTTGATACCCTGTCGCTATTTCCATGGCAAATGTTCCGATGAGCTACATTCATTAGTTCCACCATTATCCACCGTCACAATCAAGACACGCCATCGCACACAGACCTGGTCGAATCGTCGTGTTCCATAAGTATGAACGAAGTTCCATTCAGGCAGATTTTTCTCAAGAATTGATTTTTATGGGAAAGACTCCCAAGTAGATGCACTCCCAATCCCTGCAATCTTAACATCTTCATATCTAGTGACAACCGTTATCTTTCTTACATAGTCCCATAAACTTCATTTATTATTATTCCTCTTAGGTTCAGAAAACAACCATATTCAGGGCCTCTACCTTAAATAGATCTTCGGGCATATTATTGGATGAAAAATAAGTAGAAAGAAATTAAATGTTATTGGATGAAAAATAAGTAGAAAGAAATTAAATGTTATTGGATGAAAAATAAGTAGAAAGAAATTAAATATTATTGGATGAAAAATAAGTAGAAAGAAATTAAATATTATTGGATGAAAAATAAGTAGAAAGAAATTAAATATTATTGGATGAAAAATAAGTAGAAAGAAATTAAATATTATTGGATGAAAAATAAGTAGAAAGAAATCAAATATTATTGGATGAAAAATAAGTAGAAAGAAATTAAA
>CAHIKZ030004384.1:7882500-7925000 GCA_903632075.3 Acanthosepion pharaonis | reverse complement strand
ATATATATATATATATATATATATATATATATATATTGCGTCCTAGCATCTAGCATGAAACAGCCTGTCGGCTCTTAGTGTTGACTTCAATGTTCACTTTTAAATTCATATTTACATACGCTCTGTCTCTGGTATTGTGCACTTTATCCCATAAACATAGCACACTTTAAAACTCTATTTCTGCATATATATATATATATATATATATATATATATATATATATATATATATTTACTCTTGCCACTTTTTTAAAAAAATCAATTCACTCCAAGGAAGGCAATAATTCCACTAAGACGCAAGGGTGTACTTAGAATGATAGAAAATGAATTGAAACAAAGTAGAAGGAACCGGAAACCCGATTCTAAACAGGAAACAAAGGATAAACTTCTACCTCTATTCAAAAGAACGGGAAGGTGTTTAAACTGGACGACAGGCTAACCCAAAGACTAATTGATAAAATGAATACTCGGCTTGTATTAAAGAAATGCTCATCTCTTGTTCGAATACTTAGAAGCCCAGTTCTGCTGATTTTATTTCCTCAACCGAAATGTGAGCAAAGTAATTTCTAAGGAGTTAATAACTTTTATTTATAATCCGACATTTTTTCTTATCACTTTAAACGTCATATTTCGTCGAAATACTGTTTTTCGTAGACATTTACGTCTACTGTTGTAGCATACCCTATGGACGATAATGGGTATATCCCCATTCATATAAATACAGTAGTAAATACTGTATGTTGATCTGTATTTAGAGATTCGTCTCGGATACCCCATAATAAATTCGGCCTTGTGCCACATCTGACCGCGTGGGGCGGTTGATAGGTATCCTGCATATGGAGATTCGTCTCCAGCTGTGCTTGTCAAACTCTCTGTCTCCGGGCAGAGAGGATCCCCAGACGAGGTTATGTCGAAGGACAGATTCTCATCTCGGGAAACAGCTACCCAACCCCCTTTTATATGGGGTCTATGGGGAATTTATGGCCGAGCCTACGAGCTTGGATACCTCATAATAAATTCGGCCTTGTGCCACATCCGAGCGCGTGGAGGGGTTGTTAGATATCCTGCAGTTGGTGATTCATTGTAGTATTCACTTCACTTACTTCTAGCAGTTGATTACTTCTACGCGCCGCTGGCGAATCTTATATGTGTTGTTCTTGTCCTAAGTATTATCGTTCATTACCTACCTTCTGATTATTCTATTTAGTAACCTTCCTTAGGTTATAACAAGAACCTTAATAAAATAAAAATTAAATTACATTTTTCCACCTTTTTTGTTCCTTGTTTGGCTATCTGTTAACACATCTCATTAAACAGGCTTCTTGTTTACTTTTCTTGCTGTTAATATGTCCTCAATGTGTTAGATCCTCGAAGTCTTCTTTCTCCATTATGTCTCCCGGAAATTGGCTGTTTCCTTCTGATTGTAAGTATAAGTTGTTTGAAATCTCAAATTCTCTTTAGACTTACGCGTTTCTCACACGTTCTGTCCATGATATTCGCAGAATTATCTTCGTAAGTGAACTTCAATACTTAAGTAGATGATAGACGAAACTACTCTTGATAAATAAGCAGTATATCCCAGGTGACCCAGGAAGTCGATGTGCGGCAAACTACTAAACGAAGTAAATGACTGCAAAGAAATGCAGTATGGGTCTTGACATATTGTTTGCACAAAATTCTAAATCTACCATTCGGATAACACACGAGGAATCGAGTCAACGTTTTTCCAATTGTGTCTATTTTTATTTATTTTATTTTTTTGTGACAACGGACTGTAACCTCAGTTTCTTTAACCTCTGACAAGAATGGCACATGATGTGGTGTTCTTCTGCTGTAGCTCATCTGCTTCAACGTCCTGGGTAAAACGTTAAACTACATCCGCGTCCTGGGTAAGACGTTTAAATACGTCCAGCAGCAAGGCCTCTGATCAGGATGTTTTGAGGAGCGTGGAACCACCTCTTAATTGCTGGTGTTTCCGTGTCCACCTTGACACAGGGTGGTATCACCTGTTAGGGTCACAGCTATGGGCAAATTGTTAACTATTACCAGCAATACTAATTTGAAAAAAAATGATTACCAGCAATACAATTTTGAAGGAAATATATTACCAGAAACATATTTTAGACAAAACATAATATTATCAGCAATAGAAAAATTTGTCGGCATTAAATAACACATTGGGGTTGATATACCGTAAAACAAAATAAACCAAACCAAAGCGAACCAATCATTTGCTTCAAGGCTCATCGTGTTGTACGTTCAGAGATGCTCTTCTTCCTACATGCATTGTAAAGAGTGATTAGTTGAGCCCATGTTGCTGTCCTGTCAGCTTGAACCGGTCCTGCCATTTCTTCCGATCTCTGATCATCAACAAGTGATTTTCTCCCACGGAAATGCGGCTCACTGGAAATTTGCAGATCATCTGGAATTTTTTCACTCAACTCTAAAGATGAGATGCTAGTGAGTTTTTTAATATTAAACTTTTTATCTGCTTCACAATTTAAAAAAAAAAATCCTAATCGAAAGATTAAAACTAACGCCATTTACTACCAACCAAATAACTCTGAAATTAACGTCTATTAATATTTCACTCGCGCGCTACTTTTCATCTTAATTCGACTAGCTTGATATCCCGGCTCCTCAGACCTTGTAGCCTCCAGCTATTTGTAACCAGCGAAGTTCAGACATAAAGAAAATAGCATATCGTTGAGTGTGAAATTCATTTCTATTTGCCCACAAGTCATCTCTTTTTTTTTCTCCATCTCTACAAAACCACTTTAGCAAAGAGACGTTTATGGTTGGCCAAACACCAAAACTAATCATACATTTTACACATGCAGTCAAAAAAGACGGTAACTTTTAAGACTTTATTATTATCAAAATGTACTTTAAATATGTTTCTTTCTAATTATATTAGCATATAGGACTTCTGGTAGCGTGATTTTCTCTCTTAATAAAAACAGAAATCTGATCCCTCGCTGAATATTCAGTTTTCTTCTTTTAGGTTACCGGTCCCGTCAGAACGTTGGCAATCATGGCTCTCCACAATTTCCTGTCCATTCTAGCTATGAAATAAATTTTATCTTTTTGCTATCTCCTTTAAATCCTTTCATTATACTCAAGCTCGCTAGGTTGTTTATATGCTGTTTTCCTCTGTCTATCTTGACTTTAATATGTCCTGTGAGTATCAAATTCCCCAAACCCTCTTTCTCCATTATGTGCCATTGAAATTTCAGTTTCAAACAAAATGATACACGTGTGAAGAAAAACCTAATATTGTCTTTGAAATTTACTTAAAAAAGGTAGGAAATTTTGTTCCGGTTTAATATATGCGGGGTTTTATCTGGTCTGTTACTAATAGTAACGTTTATATTAACCGTTTTCTTATAAGGAAATATTCAGCATGATTTATGCAGCCAGACATCACTACTGTTGGTTGGAATTCATAAAATCTTCCTCTTAAAACAATCTTCCAGAAAACAGATTTCTCAAGTTCGGTAGCAGTTATCGCCCTTTTCAGTACTGATGTGGCCTTCCTTTCCAAGTATTTTTGAAGTAGTGCGGAACGCCAACAGTTTGTGTAAATCATTATTTCCATATCGTGTTATATGTGATATCCATTTTAGCTGTTGCTGCTATTGAAAGTCCTCAATTCATGCAGTTTCATTGTTCAGCATTTAATCACCAGAGAACATTTTCTTTCTGCCATTAGCATGTCTGATGCTAAACTCCAGGGGAGCAATACGCTTCTTGGCCTCACGTTTTCCACTGACATGAAGCAGCGTGTCTATATTGAATCAATTGCTTTTGCTTTTGCAGGAAAAGTTGGTTTACTGTGTCGTGCCAGAAAATATTTTGCACGTTCATAACTCAACTTTTCGTTCGTGCATTGAATACTTTTGGCATATCTGGTCTGCTGCTTCTGCTGTACATCTAAAAATTCTTGAAAAAATCCAAAGTATCTGTAAGGTAATCGATCCTGACCATGCATCGCGACATCATTCACTTTCACACCGACGTGACGTAGCTTCTCTCTGTTTTTTCTACAAAATATATTCATGGCAACGGCTTTGACGAGCTTTTATTCTTGGTGCCCTGACTTCATGTATTTAAGTGTGCCACGAGACTGGCAACTAGGTCCTACAGGTTTAATGCTGAAATAGCTAAATGCAACTGCCACTTCTACTCCAACAGTTTATTTTCTCCCACTTCCGGTCTATGAAATTCACTTCCGTTTACTTACTTCCCTGATAACTACAATCTTCAAAATTTGAAATACAGCAAAAATCTCCATCTTCTGTCTTCTTGAGTGCCGTTCATCTTTTTTTTGTTTCTTTCTTCAATCTTCCCTCTTTTCTCTCACTTTCAATCCCTACAGCCAGCATCTGTGTACTAGGAGCAGTGCCGCCATGCCTGGGAAGAAATTATTTTTAAAAAAGTGTTTTTTTTTTGTTGTTTTTTTCTTTTTTAATTTCGAGCGTCGTCTGATATTTGTCTTCCCGACAAGTATACTGCGCATCGAATTTGAGTTGAGCTATATTTCTTTTTTGGGAACCAGTTGTAATGACAAATGTTACTTGAAACATATATAATATCAGGTTGTGAAAACATGCTTTACGTATGACAATGTTTAACACAAAATACAGTTGAATGACCACCGAACTTAAAATATGAACATCATCGAAGAAAACTAGTGTTTTGCGCATGATGGGATCGTTGGGTTATTATTCAGTTCGGGTTCTTAAAACGCAATGAATTACTAAATGCACATTTGCTTGTCCAGCAGCTGAAACAGGTCCAGAAAAAGGTTTGATCGAAAAGAACCCTACACACATCAATGAGAAAAAAAAATGTTTTTTCCCATCCGAAACAACGTAAGACCGCATGCAAAAAGAACAACACAGGAAAGTTTTTTGATACTTTGTTAGCCTGTTCATCTACCGTCCGCCATATTCAGCTGGTTTTGAAGTAACATATTATTATAATTTTCGATCAACTGGAAAAAAAGTTTTGAAAGGTTGTCCGAGGATTTTCACAGATCAGAACATGCAACTTTTTACTGAAAATGTATCGAAGAGCAGCTTGATACGTGGCAACATGTCATGGTATTGAATATGTCGATGAATAAAATGTCTTTTTTATTTTATATTTTTAGAATCAATAGGATAAAAAAAAGGGAAATTACTTATGACTCAATCTAATATGCACGCGGTAACGCAAGCAACCCGCCCGCCAACGCGTATCAGAGGTCCGCCCGGAAATTAATCAGATATTTGTAATTTCCAAGAGAATCAGCTGTGTGTTTTCCATATAATTTGATAATTAATCAAAGACACTTATCACGAAAATCGATGAATAACTTAAGCCTTCATTTCTCACAAAATATTCTTTAGGAAAACCAGACCACAAATGTAAAATTAGGCTTTTCTGTGATTTACAGATTATGCCAAAGCGCATAATGAGAAAGAATTATTTTGAAACTAGCAGCATGGCCTGGCGTTGCCCGTGCTTGCTTCAAAAATCGTACAACTCATACAGCAATCGCTATCACTTGACTTAAAATACTTTTGCCCTTCCTTGCCTTTAAAGGAGTGCCCTTTTCCGTGCTGATGTTGCTACATGCCTTACTTCTTGCCTATCTCACACTGCGAATTTTTTCTAAGCTCTATATTAAACATTAAATCTGTTACAAAAAAAAAGAACTAAACAAAATAAACACAAAACGATCAGCTTTAAAAAGAACTCGTAACTGGAAAAACCGAATGAAAAAAGAATGTTAACAACAAATACTTTTTTCACACCCAACCCAGTTCTGCGGAATCAGAATCAACGCTGAGTTTAAGCAAGCGAATGAGACAATTGGAGTAAAGTGCCATGCAGATTTAAATCTTTCCCACTTGTGACGAATGCGTCTATCGATTTTTTTTCGCATGCTAGTTAACATTCGTGTCAGTCAACTGTTGGCTCTCACGCTGGCCATTGGAATCTTCCTGCCTATTCGTGGCAGCCAGCTATAGGCTCTTACTCTGGCCAGTAGAAAATGGCCGCAAACTACATGAAAACTGCCGTAGAGGGGTGGAAAAAATCGATTATTTCCACTATCGATGGGAGTTGGGAAATGCAAAGTCGGTCTTGTCCTTCCCGCTAATTTGGAGCATGTGGATGTAAATTTTGGTGCAAATCCGTCGACAACTGCGGCCGTGCATTTATTACACACACACACACACACACACACACACACACACACACACACACACACACACACATATACACACACACACACACATCTTGCCTTTAAAAGATAGAGATACTAGGTAAGCTTGATTTACTTAGAAAATATATTAG
Source organism: Acanthosepion pharaonis (assembly GCA_903632075.3). Lineage (NCBI taxonomy): Eukaryota > Metazoa > Mollusca > Cephalopoda > Sepiida > Sepiidae > Acanthosepion > Acanthosepion pharaonis. The sequence continues at coordinate 7,918,655 of CAHIKZ030004384.1, read as the reverse complement.
AATAATCAAGAACTTAGACTAGCCTGCCTACACACATGAATTTAGTCAATATAAAAAACTAGAAAGGCGGGTTAAAGAACGGTGCGTCTTTTCTTCTTCTTCTTCTTCTTCTTCATCATGTGTCGTGTCCCTTCAGGACGTAGTCAATCATGGCTCTCCACAATTTCCTTGCAGTTCTTAATAAATGTTGTCTATCTGTTATTTCTCCTTAACCCTGTTCTGTCATCCATTTATTCAAGCTCCCTCTGTTATGCGTTGTTTTCTTTTTCCCGCTTCTCTTCAAATCTGTCTTGTAATTTCACAAGTGTTTAGTCCTCATTATTTTTCATAGAAATTGTAGCTGTCTCTTCCTGATTTTTAGTATATTTCCTTTTTGTTTCTATTTTTTCTAGAACATCTTTGTTGCTCACGAGTTCAGCATCCTTCTGTAGAACCACACCGGGTGTATTTGGGGGACGATCCTAAGAGCATTGGAGATCAGACCTGGATTCATTATTAGTGGACATGATCTTAACAACATTAGATATGCAGGTGAGTCAGTGTTGATAGTAGACGTAGAAAGGAAACTACAGCAACTCCTGCATAAGGCAGCAAAGGAACGGGAGAAGAAAAGACTAAACATCAATTGTAAGAAGACAGAATGCATGGGTTACAGTAAAGGGAACAGACCATTGAACTGCAAAACAGAAACAACAAAATCAAGCAAGTACTAAAATTATGACACAGAAATCCGGAGGTAGATTAGAAAGGCGACGATGCCTTCCAAAAACTAAGCAAAATATTAAGAAATGGGAAGATTTCGATAGAAACAAAGAAAATAGTGCTAAACATTTAGGTAACATCGGTCCTTCAATATGACAATAAATTCTAGACAATCTCCTCATACATGAAATAAGAACAGTTGCCTCAACAGGAATTTGGTTCTACAGAAGGATACTGAGTATATCAAGGACAGAATGAGTAACAAAAATGGTGACCGTTTTGGAATACCTGGCGCTGTAAGCGTGAATGCGCAGACGGTCTGATAGATATTGGCTCGAAATTGTTCATCGTAGTGCCGTGTTCCAATTCCAGTCGGGTTCGTTATTTTATTAGATGATTTTATAACCTTTTTATTGAATAAAATGTTATTATTTGGTTTTGCCTAATAACTTCAGACGGCAGATTTTTAGAAGACATCAAATAACTTCAATAACGTCAATAAAATATATTGATACAACCCAAAATTTTAATTCAGTCTTTGTTTTGATATCTAAAGTGATTGTTTAAAATTTGACAATTTTTTTTCAAACCAAATTTGAATTATTGATGTTTATATGATTTGCTTAATAACATCAGACGGGCTGTAGATAGGTGACCGCATGGGAATACCAGTTGCCGTAAACTTCGATGTGTGGATCGTATGATGACTTAGGCTTGGTATTGTTAATCGGAGAGCCGAGTTCAAATTCCACTTGGGTTCATTATATTTATTTTTCGCACGAATACATTTGGTAGCGGTATAAATCCACCTCTTCTCTCCTCAGCTAACGGTTAATTAGTAAGGCTTGTATCACTAAATCATTATTATTTCCCCACTTAAAAAGATTCTTACAATCTAATAAAGTTGATAAGCCATAAAAACGAATGAAAATTAATGAAAATGGAAACAGAAAAGGACGTTTATACTGAGAAAGGGAAAGAGACAATTGAAATATTTCTGGCATTAAATGACAAAAAAAATAGACTTAGAGAAATTTGACAATCACCATAGGTTTAATTCTCTGTGCCTTCTTTTTTTTTTATAAATACCTTCATGGTAATTGTTTGGACAAGCTTTTCTTCATGATATTTAGTCTGTATGAATTTAAGCGCCATACTTGACTGGTGGCAAGATCTCTTCAAATTACAGTTGAGCTAGAGGTAGTCGTATCTTCTATGCAAACAATTTCTTATCTCGCACTTCTCCCTTGTGGAAATCCCTCCCGGTTGCATGATGCTTCCCAACCAACTTTAATCTGCAAAAATGTAAATGCAATGCCAATCGCTATCTACTGTCCTCCTGATTGTTCTTTTCCCTTTCTCCTCCTTTACTGATGTTTCTCTTTTTAATTCCTCCACACCCTGTAGCCCCTTTGCGCATTAGTCGCTGTAATGCCTTGCTTGGGATGATACCGATTAAAAAATAGGAAAGTAGTGATTAACATACCAATCGATATAGTGTGAATAGTCAGGGATTATGAGGGATAGCAAAACGATAAGACTTACTAAACGCTGCAAAGAACGGGAAATAGTGATAAGCCATGATCGTTGAAGTACTGAAAAGTCTTTGACACTGGTCTTAAGATGAGGTTTTCTGTCTGAGTTTCTGGGATGAGTTATTTACATTATTTGGATTAATTTCCTCATGATTTTTTTTTTTTTTTTGATGTTAATCCAACTTTTTAGTCGCAGCTGAAGTGCACAGCTGTTTCGAACGGTTTCAGTTCTATTGCTAATTAAGTGGGGGGAGGAGTTTGCTTCTTTTTTTTTGTTTTTTTCCTAAAAGTGTGTCTTCGATTGCATCTGTCTCCTATCAGAATGGTGGATTTGGTCTATTGTTGTCTCGAAATTCAACCCTCCCCCCCACACACAAAAATATTCACACACACATAGTCGCTGCTTAATTCTCTTCAAAATGTGCTGAGAATGTCATCATCATCATCATCATCATCATCATCATCATCATCATTCCCTCTTTCCTTGTTAGTAAATGTTAATCCTCCCACGACTTCTATACAAAGAAATTCAGAAAACCCTTCAACGCTTTTTTTTTATATTTCCATATCCTTGTGTATTATGCAGATACATCCATTATATATACATAGGCCTTCGTGTTGAGTCTGAGGTCCTCACCAAATAATTTCGGGAGTCTTTCTCGTATCAGAACGATCAGAGTAATCACCACAAGATTCATCCAACTCTTTACGAATCCACTGTACTCTCCTCAGATTGACAGCCAAGCACTCTGAAATGTTTATAGTGAAGCTTCCGGTGAACGCCAAATAGTACAGCATGCCGTTTCCAAATTTCTGGCGGGGTGAATTTCGTTATGTTACTCTTATTCTCTCAGACGGTGCCCAACTGACTCTAGTATACTGTGCAGTCGAGAAAATAAAAAAAAAACAACACGCATGCGCAAAATTAAAAATATATTATGGCGACAATTTAACCCTCGCACCCTGTACATGGAAGATGATACTCAGCTTGTGTGCATATACATGTTTGTATGGATATAATTATTAGAGGTGATATGTGTGTTTTGTTTTAGTATTGCTGAAGTTATATTTTAGAATACAGTAGGATTTTATTCAGTTGTAGAATATCATATGGATGAATGTCATGAAAGAGTTTATGCTGGTTGCTTGGTAGTATTTTAAACGAAACAGTTTGTTAGAATGTGCGTATTGTTGGTAATTTTTCTCTACATATGTATTGTTAGGATTTTATATTAAAATGTATTGCTGGTATTTTTACTATAGAAATTTTCTTTTACACTTTCATAGTGTTTTGCTTGATTTGCTACCACACCGGGTCAGGACGGATCTTGGAACAACAGTAATTAAGAGGTGATTCCATGCTCCCCAAAACCTCCAGAGACCTTGCGACCGGATGGAGTTTATCATCATACCCAGGTCTACCGAGATTAGTTTTAAAAAAAAATTGGCGGTCATTTTCAGAAAAAAATATTAACACTAACAAACTTCCATTAATACCGAATATATTCTTTGACAATTTTTTGATAATTAAAAACATGGCCCCACATAACCCTATACTGTTTTGGGGTTAAGAATCAACGTATTAATGCCATGCCTCTTCCAGCAGTAGGTGATAATGATTCTCTATAGATTCTTCTTCCTTTATTGAACTCTGAATTGCTATGGCTTCCATGGAAAGGTTTTACGTTGTTTTCTCCTTGGTTTTGTATTCAGAGTTGCCTTTCTCTTGGGTTGAATGCGTCCCGGGGCTTGAGAAACCGGTCTACTCATAAAGCTATTGAGCTGGATTAATTGCAGCGGCAAAATTTGTAATAAAATTTTACGATCATCTATGAAAACGATGCAAGTTCATTAAATTCAAACCACAACGTAACAATAGACTAATGAAAAAATAACTTGTATTTTTCGCTCATAACACTCTATTCCCCATCAACATGCACTCAGATCTGTATTTTCCCCTGTATTCACTCTTTATTTTTAATCATTTCACTCCTAGCAAGGCAATAAAGCCACTAAGATGCAAGAGATTAGTGTGTTTTAGAGAATATGACGAAAAATGCTATTAAAGCAAGAGAAAAAAAATAAAAGAATAAGAATTAAGACAGAAGATAAGGACCGACACTACACGTAATTATTTATAGATCAAAATTAACTGGGAAGCAGTAAACAGTAAAAGAGTTCCACAAGCGAGAAGTGCAATAGAAGAAATTGTTGACTATTTACATTATTCGGACTATTGTCCTCATCTTTGTCACCATATTTATTACAACGTTTTGACCGTTGTAGACTCCAGCCTTCTTCAGGTGGATGGAATGTCGAACTGAACCCTTTATTTCGCTCACTTGAGTAGACTGTTCTAGTTCCACGTGCCATGTCAAATGGATGTTAGTTATCAGTTATCACTGCCTTAACCGCCAGAAATCAAAGAAAATAAAAATAATAATAATAATAATTAATAAATAAATAAACAAATAAATAATAATCAACAACAAATACTTAATCAATAAATAATATGTCTCTTCAAGACGCTTCTTCAGCTATGAGGAAATTGTCCCGTATTTACTGATATACAGGAGATTAATAAAAAAAAATAAGCCAATTAATTTTTTTTTCTTCTTTTTTTCATTCGACCCTGTATTTAAACGATGTGACTACAAGATATCTACGCGGGTTTGTATTTTGGAGCGGAACGATAACTAAAAACTCTGGAACGTTTCCCGAAATTCTAGATATGATTCCCCGACCCCAGTAAATTCGGTTTATATTGCTCTAAAGAAAGGAAATTATACAACCAATCGGAAGGGCCTTTCAGTAATAATTTCTCGGTCCAGTTATTCTTATGATGACTGCAGCTTCACCTTTTAGAAAGATAACATTTCTCAAGTTATGTTTACTCAACGCATTTTTATAAAACACTGATTAATTGATTTGCTTCATGGCACATCAACTCCTTATGGGTCATTTAATGACCAAATATAATTTTCTTGGGCGCTTTGAAGTAATAAAAATATGTTATCCTTCTTTCAAAATTGAAGACATAGTAGATGAAACTCACCTTTTATATATATATATATATACAGGTTTGTTTTGACATACAACTAGAGTCGGTGATGTGTGCGTTTTATGTTTTATATTGTAGATATATTTTGGAATAGAGTTTGATTTCGTTAAGAGGCACGGTGGAGTAATGGATAGCGGCTCGGATTGAGGAATCGGAGCGCTGAGTTCGAATTCCCGTCGAATCTATCACATTTACTTACTAATATCCTTGGGAAAGGTATGAATCCTCTTCTTCTCTCCCCAGCTATGGGTAAATAACAGGACAGACCGGGTTCTATAACCTTGGATGGAAACTGGTCTACCGGAGAAAGAAATAGCAACCTAATGCGGGAAAAATCTGCCTCGTCGAAAGATACATGATCATCTAAACGTGTACCCCGTGTATATCACGCATGGCACAGGATTGACTGATGATATTATATGCATTAATGTCATGAAAGAGTTCTTTCATGTTGGTTGTTTGGATGATGTTGTTTACAGGGATATCTGCCTTTATAGTTTATTTCAAGTCGAAATTTTGATGCATTTGTATCCCTTCAACTACAGATAAAATGTATTGTTGGTAATTTTATTATCAGTGGCCATTTTTATATAAAATATATTGCTGATATTATTGTAAAAATACAATGTTATACTTTCATGGTGTTTTTTGTTTTGTTTTTTATTTTTGCCATTACTTGGGACCCTAACAGGTACTACAACCCCGGGTTAGGGTGGACCTGGAAACAACAGCAATTTAAGAGGTGGTTCCACGCTCCTCAAAACCTCCAATCTCCCGATCAGAGGCCTGACTGCCGGATGTAGTTTATCGTCCTACCCACGACTAAATATTGAGAGATGCGCCGTCAAGTAATTGTAACGTGATCAATATATACTTGTAGTTATTGGTTGCATCCTTTGCCCTCTTATTGCATTATTTGATGCGAGTTTTTTCCCCCGTATTGTTTGTTTTCGTGCGTGCATTTGCGCGCGTGTGGACATGCGTCCATCTGTGTGGATGTGCGTACATATATATATATATATATATATATATATATATATATATATATATATATATATATATATATGTAATAAAAGGCTTAAACACTAATATTCCATGGTCATAATTTATTCTATTGGAATCGTAAATACGATCCAATTCATCAGACCTACAAATTCAAAAAGAAAACAGAAAAAAACAACTCCGGAAACAGACGAGAGAAGGTGGGGGATTAAAATTTAACAGAGAGAAGTTTTAGAGAGGAGAGTCAAAGACGGTTTAAGTGAGAGAAATATGAATGTTGTCGGATATCTAATACATTAAAGATGTAACCCAAAAGGACACATTTTGTGGCATATTTCTCTCACTTAAACCGTCTTTGACTCCCCTCTCTAAAACTTCTCTCGTTTATTTTTTATTTCCGGAGTTGTACTTTTTGCGCGAGCGACGGAACTTTCTCTAACCAGCGTTCAGATTTTTTTCTCGGACATATGCGCATGCGCACAACAGCTAATCACCGCATTGCTGGAACTGTGAGGAACGCGGTTTCATACAAGGATTTTTGTAATTTTTTATGAGCGACAGCATGACTACTGACATTAAGAATAAGGATTATATAACGTGCAATTATAAAGAAGGAATTAAAAGAAAAAGAAAATACCCATTACACTGAATGATGTCTATAATAACGAGTAAAAATAGCGGACATTGTAGTTCCGCAGTGTCTATACACGATCAACCAGTGCTGCCACTATAGAAAGAAACAACAAATAACGCAGATATCTATGAGTTTCCATGGCTTTTCCTGTGTGAGTTTGAAATGTTTTAATGGATGATTTTTGCTTTTTATCATGTTTATTATGCGTCCCTGTAAACGTCTTCTTCTTTTGTTTTATAAATCAAATAATCACTTCCGAATCCATGTTGCATTTTAACTCGAAACTAAGCATAATTTAATAATGTTTCATTTTTCAATACAAAAAAAAAAGAAATAAAATAAATAAAAAAATGGAACTGCAATGATTATAGTTAGTATTTGTTTGGTTTGTTTTACGTCATTTAAACCATTTTCCGGTCATTAATATACCGAATTCTATCATTCCGTTAAATAGAGATGTTGAAATTATTTTGGATGGCCTCGAATTTAGAATGATAGACACATGCATAGTATTCCCGGGAGACAAATAAGCTCACCAAGCGTTTTGTTTCACAGGACGAGAATCAAATAAAGGTAGACATATTTTTAGTTTTCACGAGGTACAAGAATGGTCGACATACATTTGGTTTGAAGAGAATCATAAAAAGATAGATCAGATTTGGTTTCCATGAGATTTAAAAAAAAAGGTTCGACAGACGTTTGGTTTGCAGTATGGGTTCCACATAAAGTAGATAGCCGTTTGCTTTGAAGCATGAGAGTCAAATGAAGCTAGCCATCGTTTAATTTTGCAAAAGGAGAGTCAAAGAAAGGTAGATACAGATGTTCATGAGAATAAAATAGTCAACGAATGCTTAGTTTGCAAGAGAGTCAAATAAGCGGTCAATATAGCGGTTTGGTTTACACAAGGCCCCCAAAATATTGACATCGTTTTTACTCCCATTTCAACCCCAAAATGTAGACATTGTTTTGCTTTGCATTTGAATAAAAAGATAGACATAGTTATAGTAAAATGATGTGCAATACCCTTTTGTCCTGAAATAGTACCCGCTTATTCTTGACCTCAACTGACAAGGTGGTTAACGGCGATAAAACCAAGAAAAAATGTCCATCATGATATAGAATTTTCTATTGACAACCTAAATTACTTTTGACAAGAATCTTTGCATTTTTTAACGAGACATTTCTACGCCTGATAAGCCAGTCACAGTTGAAACATTGACTGTACTCTAAAGATAAGACATCTCTTCTTTATCTGCCATTTTAAGCTAAATATTTTATTAACGCTTTCATCGTCTGCGCAACTCACACGACTGAAAAAGCTCAGTCTCTGTTCGTTTTAATTGAGTGATGCATCCCCACCCAGTGGTACAGGTTTGCTGTCAACATCTCAAGAATGGTTCGAGGTGAGTAGAAGAGATGGAGTCATAACTTTCTCGGTGATATTTGCATGTAAGTCAATGTAACTAACACCACTGGAATTCGAACTCGGCTCTCTAATTTCCTCGCGCAAAAAGTAAAAAATATTTTTTCGTATAGGATTTTATAAATTTTATGTGTAAATTTTCTTTTTATATGTCTGTTTCGTTTTACACAATATTAAAACGATGGCTAAATATTTCCTGTGACCACTAGTCATCTAACTCCACAGATTTCATCCCCCTTGATCATTATGTGTGGGACGCAGTTGAGCGATAGACCAACAAAACTCCTTGTAACACAAAAGATAAACTGAAGGCAAGGATTATGGCAATATTCACCAACTTAAAGAAGGGGACCAGCCAGAAGAGTTGCGGGAGATTCCGAAGTCGTCTGGAGGCCCAGTGGTGATTTTATTGAATAAATGTGCTCTTTAGTATTCCAAGAGATTTTTGTGCAGTTTTGGTAAGTATATCTGTTGCAATTAGATATCAGTGTTATTTTCATTTTTGCGTCATTTTAACGACAATTTATCTATCGCACCCTGTAGCTCTAAAACAATGAAATACTTAATCGATACAAAACAAAACAATAAACTAAAACTTTTTTCTCTAACCTGTAATGAAATCCAGAAAGAATCCATTGGAGAAACCTCATGAAATTTCAATAATAATTTATATGGACATAAAAGAGATAGTTCACAAAAAAACATATCGAACACATTAGTTGGTCACCCTAACGAGATTGACCATAATTTTGATATAAGAAATGCTACTCTACTTAAGAGTGAAAATAATTCACTGAGGCGAAAATGTATAGAAAGTGCTTTAATCGATAGTTCATCCACAGTAAATTTGCTTCCAGGTTCTTACAGCGTTTCGCTATTCTTGACTGATCGTCTGTTATCCAAATGCGGTATATTTTTTTTATAATAAAGGCTATAGAAAGAAAAAGTAAAAAAAAAACAAGTGAAATCGGTTAGGTCATATACTCAAAACACATAAAGAAATTGATTTAAAATTCCTCTCCTTCGTACGCATGTGCAGTCACATCAATGAAAACGAACCTAGTCGGAGGCAGTCCTAAAGGATACTTCACACGAAACATCTCTCCATTTTGCCATACAACTTTCCGCCAAAATTGTTCTTGATATATAAATTTTATATAGCGTTATCCCCTCTCTCTCTCTCTCTCTCTCTATATATATATATATATATATATATATATATATATATATATATATATATATAAAGGGTGTTCCAATAACTTAGACCAATTTTAAATGTGAATTAATTTTAAGCGTCCAATGATTTATTTATTTCAAATTTGGCGATATTTTTCAGACATAATTGTCATGACTTAAATAACATGATCCAATAGAGAAATAAATAAATTTTCACCAATAATACTGTTTAATTTACTGCTGATTTTGATCCGTCTTGATGAAACACCCTTTATATATATATATATATATATACTCGACTCGACCCTCCCATCGAATTCGACCTATGAGGGTCCAGCAGATCAGTTCCTAGTAAATCGACAGCCCGACAACAGCACTTGATTATAGTGGTGAAGGTTTCGTGCTAATACATTTGGGAAAGGTGTGAATCCTCTTCTTCTCCCTCCAGCCATATATATATATATATATATATATATATATATATATATATATTTTGTGTTTTAGTACTTGAGCTATACCTTTATAAGATTTGTTACTTTTTTGCACCTGAGTGCATAAATTACATTTTCGGAGTTACACTTTAAGTTTTTCTTTACTGTTAATGTTGTTGTGGGGTTTTCAAGAGTATATGATATATGAGCTTCCCTCTATAATCATATCACAAATCCTACATCATTTCTTTCTGCATCTTATGACCCCTTGTATTGTGTGTTGACTAAATTTGGATGAGGTTAAGTTGTATTTTAGGTTTTTTGATTTGCGCTTGCTTTTAATTATTTTGACTGTTTTTAGTATATCTTTTATTTCATGATTCTTGTTAAGTAGGTTTAGTTTTCTTGTTATTTCTGTAAATAGTTTTGGACTGTTTTTGTACGTTGAAATGTATGCTAGATTTTGTTCGTTGTTGCGTTTGGGTTTTGAGGTTGGTCTAAAGGTATTTTTCTGCTAGTTCGAAACTTTTATTTATTAGTGGTGTGGGGTATCCTCTTTTTTGAGAGTTTTACGTAATTCTTCTAGGCGCTTTTTTCGAACGTGTTTGTTTGACTCTATAGCTCAAATCCTACGTTCCAGAGAATGGGAAATCGACTTCAGACAGCTTTTTGGGCGATGGCTCTTAAAATGAAGATATTGTTGGATGTCTGTAGGGTTATCTGTGACAATATGGTTATTTCTATATTTGCTTAGTATATCTAAGAATGTCAGTTCGTTAAAGTTTTGTTCTTGGGTGAATTTAATCTCCGAGTTTATGTTTTGGAGTAAATTGTGTAATTCGTTAATATTACCCCATGAGGATTTCCAGAAGATGAAGCAATCAATTATGAACCTCTTCCAAGATTTACTAAAGTGCGTTTTTATATTTTCACCATATATTTTGCTCTATATTTTCATAAAATCTTTTCTCTAGATAACCTAAGGTTGGGGTGACATATGTTGGTGCCATTTTCGTTCCCATTGCAGTACTTAGGGTTTAGCGTAAATCCTACTCTAATATTAATAATAAAGTAATAATATTAATTTAATAGATAAACACTTCAGTAAAAACAATAAAGATTTTTTTTAATAAAATGAACTTGAAAATTAGTTACTTATGTGTGAACAATGTGGAGAAAATTATAAATTCCCACAATAACAATATTATTTAATACGAATCTATTACAAAAAATACTTCTACCTGTAATTGTAGGATAAAAACTTAATGCCCGGTGGGGGGATTATGTATTACAGAAAACGTGTTCTACGAAGCCATTATCTTCACCAAAGAGTATACGACCTAAAAAAAGATTTATATTGAAATAAATGCTGGAAATTGGAAGCAGCGCATTCATAACCATCCCCATTCCTTCCCTAATGAATCCCTTAAACACCAAACAGCCCTGTCTAAATACTATTGGGATCTGTGGGATACGGCTTCACGCCACAGGTGGAATAGAGCATTATCTTTAGGGCTCGAACTCCTAGAAACTTTAGAGACAGATGTGACCTCTGCATTAAGGAGAAAATCCTGATAATCAAACATAATGAACTTGAGGAATTACTAAATCACCGCAATGAAATTATCTTTAAATGCAGGCACAGACATCGTCGCAAAATAACACACTACATCTAATATTTGGGAGTCCTGCCCATGGAAACTCCGGAATTTTAAATTATCTATATTTGAAATAACACCTGGTGTCTCTATATATTGGTTTAATTGTTTATGTTATAATGTATATGCGTATAGATATTTGTATATGGACATATGTGTGTTGATATGTGTTCATATAATTGTGTCGACATTTGTAGGTGATTATATTGTATTTATAAGTATACACATATGTGGGTTTATGTGTATGAAGGCTTTTATACATAGGGGCATTTACTTGTATTTGGATGTGTGGATACATACATACGCACACACACACACACACACACACACACATATATATATATATATATCTATATATATATATATATATATATACTTGTGTGTATATATGTGTTTACGTGTGTAGATATATATGTATAGATATGTGTGTGGATGTATAAATGTGTATGTGCGTGTGCATATGTGTATATATATACCATATATATATATATATATATACCACACGTATATACATACATGCGAGGAAATATTTTTCAGCGAAAAAAAAAATATATTTTCATATTATGACATGGATACATTCACGAGACATTAACGAGACATTTTCGCCACACTTCCAATGTTTAAATTTCAACATTTCAACATACAAATGCGTATGTATAGACATAACCCCACACGTATACATACATGTGTCATAGCCGAAACTGCCCACATATGTTTATATATGTATGAGTCCCGACGGACGACCAAGTATGTATATGTGTCTGCATACATCGATGTTTGCGTTAGTACGATGAATGATAAAACGACGAAATTTCCCCCACCACTTCCACAATAACACCAATACACGCAATCTACATAAACCCCAATTTTTTAAAACATTAATCAGTTTGTCTGACGATCGCTAAAGCGTGAAACCCAGGGTCACAAACTCACATCTATCCAACCAAATATGTATATATATCTATATATATATATATAGAGAGAGAGAGATGTGTGCGTATATGTTTGTATATGTTTATATGTATGTATATATGAATATATGTGTTTGTGGGTCTATAGGTATTTGTATATGCGTGTGTTTTTATGTGCATATATGCAAGAATATATATGGTTAAATGGGTTATAACTTATCTAATATTGCCGTTTCATCATTATGACTTTACCGTTATTCCTCTCATTGGTATTATTATTATTATTGGTAGTTTATTATTACAAAATATAACCATCTGTATTTTTTTTAAATTAACCGCAATATGCATATATATGTTAATTTATTCTTCCTTTTCTTCTTTCCCCACTTTTTCCTCCCACCCCTACTTCCCCATTTGCTTTCTTATATCTTTTCTTCTCTTTTTTCTCTTTGTCTCTTTTCCTGTGAGATGACTTATTAAATAGGTTAATGTCTGGTCCTTACTCCCCTCTCCTACTCTTAAGTATTTTAATAGATTTAAAATTATTCCTATCTCTCCCTTCCTTCTCGAATTTCGACCATGTCTGTCGTTCTCCTACTCTCTCCCGTCTCTCTATCAAATTATATCAATTTAAAAGTACCCCTCAAAAGTATATAAAAATAATACGTAAATTTAAAATAATTTTTCCCCTTGGAAATGTGACCTGAGGAACCAGAAAAAAACGTCTTCGTGAAGAAATAAAATATAATGAATGGACCCTTAAAGTGTTCTGTTTTCTAATTAAATTAATATATATATATATATGTGTGTGTGTGTGTAAAATATATTAATCAAGATAATGCCACCTATTGAGGTGCGTAAAATTATATAAATCAACTTATATCAAGGCGAACAGAATTTTTGCCAATAAAATACTCGACATATGTTTGTTTTATACCATATTCGAATTGTGACGAGAAATCATGAAACTCAAAGTCGACAACAGATAAGTATTGTAAATTCATAGCTATGTATATTCATATATACATAGGTACCATCAGTAATTTTCCATATCTTAGATGTAAAAATATCTTTTTATAAATGGAAATGCTTTCATTTTAGCTTTAATTAAAATCTAAAGGATGAAATTTACTATTTCCAGTAAGCAAAACACTCTGGTGTATTTCAAACAGAAATTATATTGATTGGAATCGATTTATTTTTAATTTTTTCTACAATAGCTGAATAGCGCTTCTTTTAGTCGTCTTTCGTCGCAGTGTAATTCTCTGTATTAAAAAATCTAAAAATAAAATATACTTTTCTGAAACTTTATTTGAGGAATATTAGCTGATTATAATTATCGTTAGTCTCATTTGGAAAACATATTATTTACTTTACGTTTAAAATAACACAGAAATGTATTTTTAAAACCAAAGACGTCGCCATGTTTTACGTAATTGACGAGGTGATAAAAGACCATGCCATAATGATTGTTGTTCTATGGCGTCTTTATCTGTTTAAACATAGTTTAAGAAAATGACGGGTAAGTACCTTTTTTAGATAATTTTTAAGTACTCAGTAACCTTAAAAATGTTGGAAAATATTATCGGTATTCTAATTTTAGGAATGTTGACTTTAAATTTACTATAGACATTGCTCTTATTTTCTGATAATATTGTGTATGATCGACAATACTTTCAAAAATAGCACGTTATATAATATTTTATATACATAAAAACAAAAAATTATTTTAAAAATCTTGTTACAAAATGGTTTTTATTAAGCATTTCAATTTTTGAATATTAAATATAGTTTTCACTTAATAGTATCGCATCACAGGATGAAAATAAGGCAGAATTTTAAGATTTATGTATTATAAATTATTATAATTAAATTTTGTAAAAAATGGAACACAAAGTTTATTATTCACCGGAATTTTTCTTTCTTAAGACAATAGTGTCTTTAATAAATCTTATTTATGAAAGCAAGTAAAATCTTTTCTAATTAAGTAATTTCATAGTTTTATTGCATTCTTATTTTACTATTCGGAGCAGATTTTCGGGAAATGAGTAGGAGTCTGAAAAGTTATGATAGCATTTTTCCAGGAGTCCTGTTTTTAACTAATAAAGTAAAAATTGGGGATACAAATTCAATTTCTCGAAATTCCATGAAATTAAGTAAGTGGGAAGTAACATATGTAAAAAAATATTTTTAGCAAGATTTTCTAAAAAAGCAAAAAAACATTTCAAACATAATTTCATTCATTTGTTAATAAGTCCTGAAAGTTTCATTAAAATCTGACAATTATTTCATATTTGCGAGAATTTCCAAATCAATGTGTTTTTCAACGGAAAAAAGGCGCTAAAACACTAACCGTGAATATTACGTCGACCGTTGACGCAAGAAAAAACTTTATATTTAAGCAAAATTTCGAACGTGCTAGTTAGGATTTTAAAAAATAATAAAATAATAAGTAATAATTTGGCCTTTCTTCTTAATAATAAGATAAACATTTTGACGATAAAATTAAGGTCATTTTTTTTATCATCCTATGCTGTTTATCAGCGAACGAGCCGAGGTACGTATTATATACGGTGATGGTTCATATGAATACAAAATATCCATTTTAAATAATTTGAGAAACACAGTACAGTTAATTTTAAAAATATCTTATTGATTCAAATAATGAATTAGACTTTTTTTTTCAAACGGAAAATAGCACAAATCAATGTACAGTCATGTTCAGATGATTTCAGAATAAATCTTAATGCAACAAATCAAATATATACGTTGTTTTTATGCAAGGTTTATGTCGTTAACGCCATTTAACACACAGGATACAATTTCTATTGATCTTGTCTGGAAGAGAAAAGATCGCATGGAACTGGAATTACAATACAGATATCATTATGTACTGCTATAGAACATCGTAGATCAATCACAAAAAATGATGGCTGTCGATGTAGCTGGATATAAGGATATGAGATCCAATCTGTTTAATTTTTTCTCAGATTCTGCTTTGCTTATCTTGAAGCACAGATGTGAAGAAATGGGAATAGAACATTTAAAACAGATGTCGTACCACATCCCAAACGAATCTACTGAGAAAAAAGACATAAAGACGGTCCTTCTTCATGCCTTATAGTCTGGCGCTACATAATCCCAACGAGATTTACCAAATAACAAAAACACATCATTTATACTTTTCCAACATTACCAACAAAAATATAGAGAATCATAATTAGCTAGAAGAGAAAATAATGACATAATCAAGCTGTTAGATTTCCTTACTACCATGGACAAAAGATCTGGCCATGTTTAATGGATGTCAGTTATCTGTTATCTCCTGCTAATTTCCCTCTGAAAGTTCCGCACGGCCTTAAATGGGTATTGAACCCACACTCTTTGGGTCCTGTCACTGGATCTAACTAACGCCTTTATCCACTGTGCCATGTGTCATTGGCACGTGGAACTAGAACAGTCTACACCAGTGAGCGAAATAAAAGGTTTCAGGTCGACATTCCAACCACCTGAAGAAGGCCGGAGCGTACAACGGCTAAAACGTTGTAGTAAATATGGCGACAAAGATGGGGACAATAGTCCGAATAATATAAATAATGTATTTCATTCTCTTCACACCTTATAGTTTGGCGTTACATATACCCAAGGAGACGACATAAGAAAAATCACATCACTTGAAGTTTTCCAACATTAGCAACAAAAATAAAGGGTCACACATGTATCTGGAATGGAATAGCTGTTACCTTTCCCTATAAACATAGACAAAAGAGTTAGAAGGAAACTGCTATCAGTACGAGAAAGAGATATAAGAGTTAGCGGACTGGAGGTGTCTGTTTAGCTGGACAATATCTTCATTTTCAACGGACAGTCACATTAACTGTTCGATTAGCGAATTCTGAATGTTTCGTGTGAAATTTTAATGCTTCTAAAACGAAACTGCTCTCATTTAACTACCCTAGAGAAACTTTCCTGTCCGCCATTAGCATGGCTGATGCTAACATCCTACAGATCGACACGCTACACCTTCTTGGCCACACGTCTGAAGGTGAACGATTATATTGAATCAGTAGCTGCACCTAATGCAAAGAAATTTGGGTCACTCTGTCGTGTTAGAATGTCTTTCTCGCCAAAATCCATCTTGCATACGCTATGTACAGGCTTTGCAAAATCACAAAGATTTAGCATAAGTAATTAAAGCCATATCATTTGTACAGTTCAAATAATGGCTACACCAAAAACGGGTGACATATGTAACTGGGAGAAGAAATGCCCCTTTTCTTTAAAGATTTTCGCGACATCTCTTGTGATGAATTCTTTGCTATGGTACCTAGACTCCATGGATCTATATACAGTACTGGACTAGCGACGAGATCTCAGCAATTTACAGTTGGGTTGACTACAGTCTACCGTAAGTTCTATGCTAACAGTTCCTTTTCACGTACTTCTAGCTTGTAGAACTCCCTTCTGTTTCAATGCTTTCCAGGCAACTTTAAACATCAAAAAATTTAGATACAATATCAATCGTTATCTACTCTCCTGATAACTCCTATTTTTTTCGCCCATTAGTAATGCTTGTGCATTAATGGTTAGCGGCTCGGATTGAGAAATCAGAGACCGGAGTTCAAATTCCAGTCGAATCCATTACATTCACTTACGTGCTTATACCCTTGGGAAAGGTATGAATCCTCTTCTTCTCCCCCAACTATAGGTAAATAGCAGGATCTATAGCTTATATAGACTTGGATGGCAACTGGTCTACCGCAGAAAGAAATGGCAAACCACTGCGGGAAAAAAAATGTATCGAAAGATACATGAGTGTCTAATTGTGTATCACACATGGCACATGACTAGCATCAAGTAAGCTCTTATGTCTTAACGGCTTTACTGTTTTGCTTGGGTTAACTCGATGAAGCTGATAACTTTCCACGCTGCCCAAAACAAAGCGTTTGGAAGGAAACTTTATTAATATTAGAAAGTGCTATATCGGTTTTTGCTTGTTTTATTTGCTTTTAACAGCTTATCATGTTATTTAAAGCCAGTAAATATCTTTAACGGCTTGTATGTCATTTAAAGCCAGTAAATATCTTTAGATTGTAAGATATTTTTCGATATGATAATGATTTATTGATACAAGTCTTTCTAACTAACCCATAGCTGGTTGGAGGAGATGTGGATCGATATCTTTCCCAAGGATATTTGCGCGTAGAGGAGAAAATAATGATATTATCAACCAGTTAACTTAAAAGATCTGAATGGAAACTCTATACAACATGAGAAAGCGTTATAAGAGTTCACCATCATCACCATCATCTTTCAACCTCCCTATGGTTGGTCTGAACTCCATTGACAGTCCCTTTTCACACTGTTCGGTCCAGCATTGCCGTCACTAGATTCCCAATGTCCAACCCTGAGTCCTGAACAATAGCGTCTGAGAAAGTCAATATTCGCGAGAAGACACTTCCAGAAGGCTGCCATAGGAATAAGTATGAGATGGTTTCCCTGTCCGCTCGATGGCAGTGGTCAGCGAACTGTAACCAGGTTTGTTTGAGCTGAAAATAGATTTGTCTCAGTTCTCCGTAAATTGTGTTAAACGTTGCATGTGATCTCCAACTGATGTTCTGGATTTTTCTAAGTAGATTTATAAGAGTTAATAAATGCTGAAGTTTTCTTGTATGGCGAAGGATAATTTCACTATAACCATTATTATCGTAAACATTCCGTTGTCTCTAGCATTCATGAAGAAAAAGAATAATTTAGTCATTTACTAAACTTCAGTCGACCACAAACGATAGGCGAAAGGATCAAAAAACAGTGTCTTTACAAGACAAAATCTCACTAGGAATTAATATTGATGGACACAATCTTATCAGCGAAAAATAAACAGGTAATACCGTAGTAAAGAAAAGCCGGAAGAAAAGACTAATTGAAAACGCTAAGAAGGAAGAATATTTCGTCTGTGGAAACAGGGACAACGCGAGACACTTGTTGTCAGAATCAGTAAGTACTGAAATTTAACTATTAGACAAGTGTTACAACAGACAACAGAAAATGTGTCACAGAGATCCGAAGAGATAGCAAAACTTATCTTCGAAAAGCTAAATATAAGAGGAAGAGGCAGGAAATTTTCATTAGAACCAAAGCGAAAAGTATTAAACTATGCTGTAATATCAATCCTCATATAACAGCTCTAGTGTGCTTTTTATCCTGCTATCTTGAATTCATGAATTTAAGCATGCTACTAGATTGGCATTTAGGTCCCACTCCTTTACTTTTGAAACAGCTAAAGACAACCGCCACTTCTACTCCAACCGTTTCTTTTCTCGCACTTCCAAACTGTGGAACACCCTTCCGTTTACTCGCTTCACTGATAAATACAATCTTCAAAAAATTAAGTGCAACGTCAATCGCCATCTTGAATCCCATTATTTATTTATTTATTTTTTGTTAATTCCACACCCCTCCCTATACTCAGTCCTCTCTTTCACTTTGACTCCCTGTAAACCCTGACCCCCACGTATAATAGCATTCCTGCTTTGTTTAGGATGAAATCATTTTTTTAAAAAATGTCTGTGAATTCTAGACAGTTTCCTCACAGATGAAGAGGTGACTCGAAGCAACAGAAATACAGTTCCCAAGTAGAACGCTGAAAGTACCAGAGAGAGAGAGAGAGAGAGAGAGAGAGAGACGAGGAAGTTTCAAAGAAAAACGGGAGAGAAAAAGGACACTTCTAGATAGAATTAGAAATAAAGAGTTGTAATATCTGAGACATGTAATTAGACAGAAAGGCTTTTAGAATTTGGCACAAACATGGCGTACTGAAGGATAAACAACCAAAGTGAAATATCGAATAACCTGTCAAACAAATGTGTGCAAACAGATGACAGAACAAGGACTTGCATGGACAAATAGTACTTAGTGATATGAATGATAGGATGTTGTGGAGAGCCACTTCCGGAAAGAACACAGCACATAAAATAAGGAAACAGATCCGTTCAGAAATATCTAAACTGTCAGCTACATACATTCGTTTTCTAAGATCAATGGTTAAAATGGCTTTGAGCGAGGTAAGCTTGTGAACTGCATGAACAAATAGTACTTAGAGATATGAATGATAGGATGTTGTGGAGAGCCACTTCCAGAAAGAACAAAGCACATAAAAAATAATCAGATCCGTTCAGAAATATCTAAACTCTCAGCTACATACATTCGTTTTCTAAGATCAATGGTTAAAATGGTTTTGAGCGAGGTAAGCTTGGGAATTGCATGAACAAATAGTACTTAGAGGTATGAATGATAGGATGTTGTGGAGAGCCACTTCCAGAAAGAACAAAGCACATAAAAAAATAATCAGATCCGTTCAGAAATATCTAAACTCTCAGCTACATACATTCGTTTTCTAAGATCAATGGTTAAAATGGTTTTGAGCGAGGTAAGCTTGTGAACTGCATGAACAAATAGTACTTAGAGATATGAATGATAGGATGTTGTGGAGAGCCACTTCCAGAAAGAACACAGCACATAAAATAAAGAAACAGATCCGTTCAGAAATATCTAAACTGTCAGCTACATACATTCGTTTTCTAAGATCAATGGTTAAAATGGCTTTGAGCGAGGTAAGCTTGTGAACTGCATGAACAAATAGTACTTAGAGATATGAATGATAGGATGTTGTGGAGAGCCACTTCCAGAAAGAACAAAAGCACATAAAAAATAATCAGATCCGTTCAGAAATATCTAAACTCTCAGCTACATACATTCGTTTTCTAAGATCAATGGTTAAAATGGTTTTGAGCGAGGTAAGCTTGTGAACTGCATGAACAAATAGTACTTAGAGATATGAATGATAGAATGTTGTGGAGAGCCACTTCCAGAAAGAACAAAGCACATAAAAAAATAATCAGATCCGTTCAGAAATATCTAAACTGTCAGCTACATACATTCGTTTTCTAAGATCAATGGTTAAAATGGCTTTGAGCGAGGTAAGCTTGTGAACTGCATGAACAAATAGTACTTAGAGATATGAATGATAGAATGTTGTGGAGAGCCACTTCCAGAAAAACAACAAAGCACATAAAAAATAATCAGATCCGTTCAGAAATATCTAAACTGTCAGCTACATACATTCGTTTTCTAAGATCAATGGTTAAAATGGCTTTGAGCGAGGTAAGCTTGTGAACTGCATGAACAAATAGTACTTAGAGATATGAATGATAGGATGTTGTGGAGAGCCACTTCCAGAAAGAACAAAGCACATAAAAAAATAATCAGATCCGTTTAGAAATATCTAAACTGTCAGCTACATACATTCGTTTTCTAAGATCAATGGTTAAAATGGCTTTGAGCGAGGTAAGCTTGTGAACTGCATGAACAAATAGTACTTAGAGATATGAATGATAGGATGTTGTGGAGAGCCACTTCCAGAAAGAACAAAGCACATAAAAAAATAATCAGATCCGTTCAGAAATATCTAAACTCTCAGCTACATACATTCGTTTTCTAAGATCAATGGTTAAAATGGCTTTGAGCGAGGTAAGCTTGTGAACTGCATGAACAAATAGTACTTAGAGGTATGAATGATAGGATGTTGCGGAGAGCCACTTCCAGAAAGAACAAAGCACATAAAAAGATAATCAGATCCGTTCAGAAATATCTAAACTCTCAGCTACATACATTCGTTTTCTAAGATCAATGGTTAAAATGGTTTTGAGCGAGGTAAGCTTGTGAACTGCATGAACAAATAGTACTTAGAGATATGAATGATAGGATGTTGTGGAGAGCCACTTCCAGAAAGAACAAAGCACATAAAAAAATAATCAGATCCGTTCAGAAATATCTAAACTGTCAGCTACATACATTCGTTTTCTAAGATCAATGGTTAAAATGGCTTTGAGCGAGGTAAGCTTGTGAACTGCATGAACAAATAGTACTTAGAGATATGAATGATAGGATGTTGTGGAGAGCCACTTCCAGAAAGAACAAAGCACATAAAAAAATAATTAGATCCGTTCAGAAATATCTAAACTGTCAGCTACATACATTCGTTTTCTAAGATCAATGGTTAAAATGGCTTTGAGCGAGGTAAGCTTGTGAACTGCATGAACAAATAGTACTTAGAGATATGAATGATAGGATGTTGTGGAGAGCCACTTCCAGAAAGAACAAAGCACATAAAAAAATAATCAGATCCGTTCAGAAATATCTAAACTGTCAGCTACATACATTCGTTTTCTAAGATCAATGGTTAAAATGGCTTTGAGCGAGGTAAGCTTGAACTGCATGAACAAATAGTACTTAGAGATATGAATGATAGGATGTTGTGGAGAGCCACTTCCAGAAAGAACACAGCACATAAAATAAAGAAACAGTTCCGTTCAGAAATATCTAAAATGTCAGCTACACACAATCGTTTTCTAAGATCAATGGTTAAAATGGCTTTGAAGGAGGGAAGCATGGGGGTCTTGACGATAACCATCCTTTTTTCGAATCTTGTGGACTGGCGCTACAGAATCGTAATGTACTGTACTCAATAGCATAAACCACATCACTTTAGGACTTTCAACAGCAGTAACAACTAAAATATATAGCACATGTAACTCAAAGATAAAATAATGACATAAGGAAATATTTTACTTTAAAACTAATTTAAGAAAAGCCTAAGCACTACTGTAAAGATCAATAACAGCTACTGGAATTGTAAAATGTATTTATCTGGAAATTAGAGAAAGATTTTATAAATTTTAACCGACAGTAGTACTATCTACCCTGTCAATGAATACTGAATGTTTCCATATAAGGAAACGGTTAATTTTATCATTATAGTCAACACTTAGCTCTAGCTCTACAACAGGGGTTTTCAAACTGTGATCCGCGGACCACAGGGGGTCCGCAAGGACAAGATAGGGGGTCCATGGACAGCAAACACTTTTTATGGGTGACGTGCAACTTATAAGCGCTTATAAGTAACTTATAGGCCGATCATGAAATAAATTGATTCAATAAACTATTTCATAGATTTGGTATACTAATATAATTTGTATCTTAAATTGATAAAGATAATGGATTCTATTCATGCAGAGGAGAAACCAAAGGATGTGAATTTTAGATCTATTTTACGATTTCTGGCTTTCTCATTGGCTGTTAGGCGTTTACATTAATGCAAAATTATATGTTATATTCAGCAAATATTTATGTATAAATTTTATGAGCGTTTATAAGGGGGTCCCTAAGGTAAAGCCTGAAATATAAAGGGGTCCGCAAGTCAAAAAGTTTGAAAACGCCCTGCTCTACAACAAGCGTCAAAATGCAAAAGATAGTTATTACTTACTTCTCGTGTGGTAGGATGCTTCCGTCAGGATATCCCGAAAATTATATTTATTACGGTTTTCATTAAAACTCATGTGCCATGGCACAGTTCCGTATGTTTCCTTCCAAAGAACATAAATGGCCTCCAACTTGAAGAAGCATTTTGACTTCATTTTGTTTGGTTCATGGCTGCTATCATGGTAGATCAGGCCGATTTTTGCCCAGTTGTAATAACGTGACATAGTGTAGAAAAATTCGCTTGCCTTTGCGTAGGTTCCTTGAATTCGCGTCAGAAGCTTGTAATCCTTTGTTTTGTTTCTGAAAGCTGTGACCAACGCCCCAGCACTGATGATCGGAATGCCCCAGATGGGCGAAAATCTCGCAATGGGAGCAACGGCATATTCGCAAGAGGGTCCGAGGAAGACGTGTGCTCTTTTATAAATTTCCATGTGCATCGCAGCGAGAGGTCCGTACGTGTCCGAGCACTTAGAGTCGTTCGTGTTTAACTGTATTTTATATCCGACCAGCAGATTCGGGTTCCTTTCCACAGTCTCAATTGCATACTGAATGGCCGGAATGGTCCTTGGGAGCGACCAGGGGTAGTGGCTGTCTGCCGGAAGTATGACACCGATTTTGACGACTTTTTTAGCTTCAACCGTTTTGTTCGCTTTGTCGCCTCTTACAAAAAACGTAAAGAAGGCCCCGGTGAGGATTAGAACCTTTAGTAAATGTTGATCTCGTAGCATATTGTAAAATCCTTCTTTTTTTTTATATAATTTTTGGAGAATTTTTTTTTTCTCTGTGATTAGCTTTACGGTACTAAACGAAGTTTCCTAATTTTTTTTATCCTTTTAAAAGAACAATCAAAATCTTATGAATATAGATAACTTAAGCAGTGGCTTCACAGTTTATACTATATTATTATTTGAGTAAGGCCGTCAAAGGATTCACACGTTTCAACACATTACGCAATTCTGCATCGGTGTATATCTTGTTTCTTAAGAAAAAAATATGTTGAAAGAAAATTAAAAAAAAAACAGGTCAACAACTATTTTTTTTTTAAAAATATGACTGTGTACTGTTCTTATGACTTAGTGTCTTCAAATCAACAATTTTTCAGTCGACGTCTCGCTTGGATTCACAGGGAATGTCTTATCATAACTTTTCATTTAAAAGCACACTCATGCAGAGATATATACATACATATCTATAGATAAACAACGATGACATATATTTAGATATGTACAGATTTTTGTAGACTTATTCAAATATTTCTACCCACAAATTATAAACATAAATTTTCGTATATATGTGACGAAAAACCATGTCACCTATTTGAGGTTCGATTGGTTTCTGACGGTCCAGCGAAAATATAAATATATAACAGCCAATAAAATTTAGCGAAATATTCAGGTGAGAGCAGGGTAGAGAGGTAAAGATCTGTCACATACCTGTCTTTAAATTAGTCCGGCATGTTCAGCCTGACAGAGAGTATGTATATTTTTATATACAAAATTATATACGCTGAAAAATGATTTCATTTTCTATGAAGGTTGAATAGACGTGTAAGTTCTTTCTTCTTCTTTTTTCTATTTAAATGTCTGTAAATACAGTTATTTTTCTTTAGAAACTTGTTATATTGAATATACAGAGTATTTTTACGTCCTTTCTCGTTGTTTTCTACATCAGTTTTTTGTTAGTTTTTTTTTTCAAAAGCTCCGATACTCCTCCCCTAAATGACAGTATCTCTCTCTCTCTATATATATATATATATATATATATATATATATATTGACAAATACCTTTCGTTTTATTGATTCAGTTATAATCCCAGTAGTAACAGTTGCTCCTTTTTTTCCCCCATGTTTCAATATTGTCTTTACGATTGGTTTAGGCTTTTCCAAAACAAAGATACGCTTGGTCAGGGGTGTGGTCTCAGTGGATATTTATTGCAAAAGGTTAACAGTGAATAAAAGACGATAGATAGTGAACATAGGGAAAGAGAACGAGAAAAGCGCATTATTGTAAGAGGGGCAGACAGATGGATAGTTAAGAATAAGATAGATAGATGTATGAAAGAAAGATAAAACATAGAATAGAATAGATAGATAGATAGATAGATAGATAGATAGATAGATAGATAGATAGATAGATAGATAATGAACAGACTCAGATAGATAGATAGATAGATAGATAGATAGATAGATAGATAGATAGATAGATAATGAACAGACTCAGATAGATAGATAGATAGATAGATAGATAGATAGATAGATAGATAGATAGATAGATAATGAACAGACTCAGATAGATAGATAGATAGATAGATAGATAGATAGATAGATAGATAGATAGATAGATAGATAGATAGATAATGAACAGACTCAGATAGATAGATAGATAGATAGATAGATAATGAACAGACTCAGATAGATAGATAGATAGATAGATAGATAGATAGATAGATAGATAGATAGATGAAGAGACTGAGATCGACGAATATATATGAACAAATTTGAGGTGGTTGATCGATATAAAGACTACAACAGCTCTAGAGAAAGAGAGCGATAGAAAGAAGCGAGGGAGATATAATCAATGCCGGGGAGCGACGTCAACAAGGCAGTCGGCGCCTGTATATAAGACCGGTCAAGATAAAGCGGATGGAAATATACGAAACGAAATGTTTACAAGTTCATTGGATTAAAAAAAGTATATATTTAAAGTAAAGTTCCACGCTATGTGAAAGCAAACATTAGGGCGTAAGTAAAAGCAATAGGTTAAGCAAAAGCGTAACGTTTTCTTTTCCTCTTCAGTACACTAAGCCAATGAATATAACTTTAAAAATGTGAATATAATATGTGCAAAATTCGGTCTTCAGTTTGGGACGTTAAAAAAAATTAAATAATTTTGTATTTTATTTTTATTGACAACCTCTTATTTTATCGATAAAATTTGAAATATAGATAGATAGATAGATAGATAGATAGATAGATAGATAGATAGATAGATAGATAGATAGAGTTAGGAGTAGCTGAATTATATATTGACAAATTACTTGCCGGTTTACTCATTTCTCGAATTTAAGTAATTTTATTGACAACCTCTTACAATATATTTTATCGATAAATCATAAATATAGATAGATAGATAGATAGATAGATAGATAGATAGATAGATAGATGTATAGACTAAGATAGATAGATAGATAGATAGATAGATAGATAGATAGATAGATAGATAGATAGATGTGTATAGACTAAGATAGATAGATAGATAGATAGATGTGTACAGACTAGGATAGATAGATAGATAGATAGATAGATAGATAGATAGATAGATAGATAGATAGATAGATGTGTATAGACTAAGATAGATAGATAGATAGATAGATAGATAGATGTGTACAGACTAGGATAGATAGATAGATAGATAGATAGATAGATAGATAGATAGATAGATAGATGTGTATAGACTAAGATAGATAGATAGATAGATAGATAGATAGATAGATAGATAGATAGATAGATAGATAGATAGATAGACTGAGAAAATAGAGTTATAGGATTATATATATTGACAAATACTTGCCGGTATATTTATTGCTCGAATTTAAGTTATTTTACTATTAATTACCCCGTTAAATGATATCGTTCTCCGATAGAAAACATACCATTTCTCCGTCAGTTTTCTCAACTTTGACGTGTTTTTTTTTCATTTCCCTCTGCATTAATAAGTGAATTTATTTAGGCCCGAAATGATTGACGTTCATTCAAAAATACTCTTATCATCAAGAGTCATTCTTTTTTTCTGCGTTGCTACTAGAAATCATTTTTACACGTGATATGAAGTTCTATTTTGTTTTGTTTTTTTGTTTGTTTTTTTTGGAGATGTGTATTTTTACTTTCATCGATTTTTCAACTTGCTCAAATCAAAGCTGGAATTATCGACCAAGATAATAGTTTACTTCAGATAAGATTTCTAATTTTGTCAAATGGATTCTTTCCTTCTCATCCCAGCGAGATTATTAAATGAAATGTTGGCTTTTTTTATTTTTGTCTGTATATTCAACTGTAACACCTCCAGTCAAGGAATGCTTAAGGTGATAATGATAGATATATCAAAATACAATCAATAGTTACTAATTATTCACATCTTTTGACCATGAAAATTCATCAAATAATAATTATTCTACCCTTCTCTCTCTCTCTCTCTCTCTATATATATATATATATATATATATATATATATATATGGGGTGGGGTTGTAAAGAGAACAAGATGGAGAAAAGCACCGACAGACAGGTGTAAAGAAAATTTAAAATTGAGTTATTCTAAAATAGAGTAAATCTTTCAAATCAATGTTTTCTAATTTCTCTTTGACTTTTTAAGAGAAATATTCTTACTCCAAACTAGTTATAGATAGATAGATAGATAGATAGATAGATAGATAGATAGATAGATAGATGTCAATTTGAATAAACTGTGAAGATAGATGGATGTCACTTTGAACAGAGAGTGAAGTTTGATAGATAGATAGATAGATAGATAGATAGATAGATAGATAGATAGATAGATAGATAGATCTCAATTTGAACAGTCTGTGAAGATAGATGGATGTCAATTTGAACAGAGAGGGAAATAGATAGATAGATAGATAGATAGATAGATAGATAGATAGATAGATAGATAGATAGATGTGTACAGACTAAGATAGCTAGCTAGCTACATTTGGGCTAACTTTAATGTAACTTTTGTCCGGATCCAACCCACGAGCGTGGGTTACCTGATATGGAAAGAATTTCCTACAGTAGAAAAAGTCTACCAGTGTAAATTCATAACAACGACTTTCCTCTTAAAAATTTAACCGGGAATAAGATCAGTGTTAGGCGTCGTACTGTTAAAATAGACTTCATGGCGTAGCGTCTAACTTTACCGAATTATATTTTATTATGTAAAAAAACCTTCATTATTTTAGTGTGTAAAGTGAAAGAAAAAAACAACGTGACGGCTGTTAAAGAACTTCTGATGTTTGTGCCGATTTCTCAAACTAATAGTATTTAAATTATATCAAAATAAAATAAATCCGTGAAGCGGGCGAGACAATTTTTCTCTTCAGAATCTATCATGCATATCTATAAGTCTACTATTTGTCCATGCCTAGAATATAGCAGTCATATATTGTTCGGTACCCCTGCTGTTTACCTTGGGCTCCTTGATAAGATCCCAAGAAGAATCAGCTATATTATTGGTCCTGATCTGGTAGTTCGGTTTCAATCATTTATCCACCGCCGTAAGGTCGCCTCTCTGTGCCTTTCTTACAAATACGTTCATGATAATTGTTCGGAAGATTTATTCGCGATGGTATCTAGACTGTATGAATTTAAGCACAATACTAGACTGATGGCGAGATCTCATCCGTTTACAGTTGAGTAGAATGAAGCCGCATATTCTATGCTAACAGTTACTATTCTCGCACCTCTCGTCTGTGGAACTCTCTTCAGGCGCCATACTTTCCAGCCAACTTTAACCTGCAAAAAATTTAAATGAAATGTCCAAAGCTCTCTACTGTCATCCTGATTGCTGTTTTCTTTTTTTTACTCATCACAAATGTATCTGTCCCTAATTCCTACACATTCTGTAACCCCTTGCGTATTAGTGGCTCAACTGCCTTCATTGGGGTGATAACGATAAAAAAAAGAAAGGAAAATGCTTATATTACGAACAAACTTCTTTCTCTCTACAGATACATACATATATATATATATATATATATATATATATATATATATATATATATATATATATGCAGTGATTTAACTTTTTTACACTTTTATAACTAAAGACAATTGTCTCTGAGTGTATATGATGTGCATATGTTTGAAATTAACCACTTAATATATTACTTTCAAACAAAATTCATTATATATATATATATATATCTGTGTGTGTATGTGTGTATGTGTGTGTGTGTACGCACACGATCGCGTGCATGTGCGCGGGTTTTTGTTTATGTATCCGTATTAAGTTTTAAACTGTTATGCAATTTAGATAGATAGATAGATAGATAGATAGATAGATAGATAGATAGATAGATATGAAAAATTGAGACAGATGTATAGATATAAACAAATTGAAATAGATAGATAGATAGATAGATAGATAGATAGATATGAACAAATCGAAATAGAGAGATTCAATAGATATATAGATATGAACAAAGTGAGATAGATAGATAGATAGATAGATAGATAGATAGATAGATAGATAGATAGATAGATAGATTGATTTAAAAGACGTATTTTCGTAAGTGACCTCGACTTTGACTTCAGTTGGAATTCTATGTTATAGGGTGAATATTCTATTTATTCATTATGTTTGAATTATTTTTATAAGAAAAAATATAATTCAATTATTATTTGTTTCAGATAATTGTTTCCAATAAATTGGTCGTGAATAATTACCTGTCAAATTATTTCCACTTTCATTCATTGGGACTAATTAAACTCAACAGGTTTAACCGTTATTGAATTTTTATTGGCATGCCGTCATCATTCTGGATTTTATAAACTGTAGACTAACCGTTCAATAAGGTTTTCTTTTTAATTTTTTTTTTATTTCTACTACATTGATATCAAAGAGATTATTTATAAAACACACGTATGAATGGAATGTTTTAAAATTACTCAGCCAGATAAAATGTTGTCTATTGTAAGAGTGAGTTTTGTCAATATCCCGTTGACCAAATCAATACTTCGAACGAAGCAACGACATTTTAAACTTTTCTCTCTGCCTCAAACCGTAAAAAAAAACAATAAACTTAATCGATAATTAATATATCGATAACTATGTCTTCGGTGAATCACAATATTTTTTTTTCGTTTTAAAGCAGTGTGTTTGCTTTATTTTAACTGAACTTTTTTTCTTTTCATTTAGTTTAATGAAATTTTACATCTCCGGCGATCAGTTTTTCTTTTTCTTTTATCTTTTTTTTTTTTTTTTTTTTTTATTCCTTCTAATGTGCCCTGTGTCTTTTTAGGAAGTGGGCTATTAGCAATCTACTTTAAAACTAAAGAAAAAAAAATTTAAATCTCTCCTGTCTCTTACAACCTGAATCATCGAACTTTTTTTATAAACTGACCGTTTTAAAAATGGGGTATTTACTTCCGGTTTGAAATCGATGATGCTAGTTTTGACCTTTTGTAACAGGTGGAGCATCCGTATTTAATGAAGTTAGCACAATTTGGTCTCATACAATGAATGCCAAGAAGGAATCGACCTAACTGCACTATATGAGTTTAGTTTCTAAACCGATTCTCTACGAGGCGGTGTCTTGAAACATTTACAAAATTTATCATAGCTTGACACAAGGTTACAAATGCTGGATATCTTGTAATAATCACACTCATTACCGTCTGCAAAACTGACTTGTTAACCATTCCCCTATAGTTGTCATTTAAGACGCCGTGGGTACAGCGCTGGCTTCCACGTTAAACAGAGAAGTTTTAGAACTGAGTTTTGAAATTGAAGTGTTCATTCTATGAGTTTCTAGGTATGGTCACCGTGGTGGCATTCGGTGCTTACCTTAATCTATAATGTTCCCTCCGACTTGTTTAAAGGGTAGACATGAATAAAGAACTGGATTGAGCGTTGAAGAGAGACGAGTCGGGACGATTTGAGGGAATTAGGAATTAAAATACTGAACCCTTCTGTTTGTTTTATGTTTTTGTTAGTTCGTTATTTTTAAATGTCGCCTTACGATATTAAAACCAAACCTTACGATAGCTACACTGGTGGTAAGCCGTATCGACTATACGATCCAGTGGAGGAAAACATTATTGCATGTGTTTCATTCAATCCGACTACTATCTGACTCGAGTTAATAGACAGTTCTCACGTGTTCGTTTTTTTTTTTTTACGGCGAGTAAATAAAACGGAAAAGAACAAGTCAGTTAATACAGCATGACCTCAGGACGGAATAATATATTTATTTAAAAAAAAAAAAAAAGAGTTAAGATTAACATAATGTCAAAGAAAGAAAAAAAAAAGGTTACTCTATTTTTTTTTCCCAAGAAGACTTGTTATAATTACACAAACTAATTTTATAAAGAACGAATTTCACGCAAAATCAAGAAAAGTCAAATATTTATTTGCTAAGAAGAATTTTTTTTAACTAATTTTTACCAAATATAACTGCCATGAGAGTCACGCAAGGTAGGGAGTTACTGAAGAGTGTTGTTGTATGCGGTTTAAGAAGAGAAAGAACGTGTAAAACTCACTTTTGGTGACGATCACTAAAATTGAAACGGTTAAGATAGAAATGTTTCGTTCTAAAGTTTTTTGCTTTTTTTAAATATTTGTTTATCTACCCTTACGCATTATTAAATACAAAACATCTAAATCATCTATATATTTAAAATATATATTTCAACATCAAAATATATTTTTTTTTAAATCACTTAAAATATACATAAACACAGTCGACACGCACGCTAAAAAACACAATCTTAATTTCGTTTCGTATCGTTTCCGGGGAAGGATAAAACTATTGTGGGCCTTTAGTATATGTTTAGAAACAGGTTACAATTTAAAAAGATGAATGATAAATGAAAAATTATTTACTAGCATCCTGATAAAGCTTATAAAACAGTTAAATAGTTTAACTTCTGTCAACACGATAAATAAACCCAGACAAATAGGAAGCAACTGTTTCTAAAGAGAGATATCTGAGTTGATTCAACGGCCTTCGATAGAATGTTACCTGAAATGATGAATAATAAACGATGAAGTTCCACCGGTATGTAAACATTAATGTTGTCAGATGCTTAGCTGAGCAGGCAGCTGGGATGCGGGGTTCTTCTGAAGGCGGGACCCAGACATTGACTACATATCTACTGGGTAATGTGGTACCGATCGTCTCTTATTTTTAGTCTTTACTATTGTAGTTTACTAACAAAATAAATAAACGCGGCTAAAATATCGATTCTCTCTCTCTCTCTCTCTCTCTCTCTATATATATATATATATATATATATATATATATATATATATATATATATATATATATATATATATATATATATATATATATATATATATATATATATATATTAGAATCACCGACTGACGTCAAATCGGTCGGGTTTCAGGTTCCGGCTTGAAGCGATCGGATGTCTAGGCGCACTGAGGAACCAGCGAAACAGTCAGTCTGTAGATGACGATGATATATATATATATATATATATATATATATATATATATATATATATATAGATAGATAGACCGTAAAAACTGTCGAGAATTGTAAATGTATTTACATAAGAGGCTCTTTGACAGAATTTGGAAAGAGTATTGTAAAAGAGCAACAATTCGAAATTTATGAGCTTTATCTGACGAATTCAGCTTTAAACCTGAAAAGGTCTATTTTATTATAGTGGATGGTTACAAGCGAGAGGGGAGATGAGATGTGCTTATTTTATTACCAGAGTGTATATAGATTAACTTTCTGGAAAAATGTGTTGTTTTTCTCTAGCCGCAAGCTGGTTAATTTTTAGGGGTAATTTTAGAATAATAATAACGGATTTCAATTTTTTTTCTCTCACCTGAACTTACAACAAAATAAATAATTGACATGTTTTAATTGATTTCTACCTGAGAATTTATCAATTTTACGTTTAAATTTTATTTTAATTTATTTAATCGGTAATGTTTGTTTTATAGATGTCCGGATATGCGTTACTAAGGTTGCTCAATCTGACACAAGGCCACACGTGTGTCACCCTTACATTACCTGCAAAACGAATTCCCTAAACCAGCGTTTGTCAATCAATACGCCCGGACGCACTAATATACCTTGAAAAGTAGCCAGGTGCGCCCCAAATTAACAGGTGTGTAATTTATGAATTATATTAATATTAAAAAAAAATATTTTAAAAAAGCTAAAGACACCAAGCACATGGCTTCCATGTTTAAGTCATGATATCTGATATTTTAAACTGGATACTAAATTATTTAATCTTTAAGGAGTGGATAATCCTTTCCTTTTTGCCTCCTGCGAGGGACTTAAATCAGCCTTTCTAAAATAAAATAGCAGATTCTTCATAAATCACTTTAAATGAAAACTGTTCTTTGGGAAAGATAATGAAAGTATATTTATCACATATGAGGCCCAACATTAAAAAAAAAAAATTCACCCGAGCACATCAAGCAGAGGCTTCACAAAAGCATACTTAAATATATAGAATGTAATGTTTTAAAAATAAATGCTTACTTCAGGGGCTTTTTTTTATTATCTTATTATTTTCTAATTAAATGACATTTTTCTTAATTAAAATTTAAACCACATCAAAGTTTTAGTTCGTCGACAAGTTCACCCTGAAGTTAAAATGGTTGAGACACACTGCCCTAAACAATCATGGTGATATGTCCAAGTTGTATAATTTTAGTTAGGCACAAGGCCACGAGTAAAGAGCGATAGGGTGATAATCAAATTATCTGCGGAAGCAGCGATTTGATACTAAACACGACTCCAAGGCGAAGTAATTATGTATGGAATTTTTAGTGAGACAGATTATCGCGTTGATGGGAGAACGAGTGTTTGTCGGATTAAACTTTGAAGAGATTAGGGGCGCACGTGGGCGAGGGATTATCGAACATTTATGGAGGGAAAAGAATTGGGAAAATAAGTGCCTGATAATCAGACGACCATGGAAAGCTTTGACTTTCTGCTGGAAAGACAAATAATAATAATAATAATAATAATAATAATAATAATAATAATGATAATAAATAAAAACTCTTTTTTTCTTTCTCTTCTAAGGGTTGAATTATTAAGTTCACATTTCACAAATCGTTAAAATAAGCAATGAAAAGTGTGTAATTCGAAAAATATGGAATTTTAAAGAAAATACTGTATTATACTGTTGTTGTTATTATTATTATTATTATTATTAGTAGTAGTAGTAGTAGTAGTAGTAGTAGTATTAGGAGGAGGAGGAGTGGCGGTGGTGTTTATATATATTAAGAAATATTGTACTGTGATTAAATCGCCCACCTACATTTCATCTCTGAGTAATAAAAAAGAGATATTCCATGTCTGACTTGTTGCCAGGGACTGAAATTTTGTAAATAACCAACTATATATATATATATATATATATATATATATATATATATATATATATATATATATATATATATATGTGTGTGTGTTTTGTGTGGTATAAAATTACGTATATTTACATAACAAAAGGGTCCGTATTTTAGATGTAGACAATAGCTGATAGACTGATTTGCGTAAATCAATGAGTGATAAGAAGTCAAAAGGTGCTTAGAGCCACCAGGGACTGGAGGTAGTGGAGAGGCATGACCCCGAAATGACACGGTGCATAAAAGACAAGTCCGATGACAGCTTAAGGCGTGAAACAGGTAGTCAACACGCAGTGTTGATTTCTATATCTACACTACCTACTTCTATCTATCTATCTATCTATCTATCTATCTATCTATCGATCGATCGAGCTGTCTGTTAAGATTTAGATTTAAATTTTTTCTCACTTTTTATGGTTAAGACAGAGAGAGAGAGAGTTGGGGGAGAGAAAGTGACAACAGAATGGTATAAATAAGATGATGAAATTTTTTTTTTCTTCATCAAACAGGGAAACACTGAACTCACTCGGATCGATAAATGGAGATTCTAATTTTTTAGCGTGGAGATTCTATATCTGCTTCTGTGACGAATGCACCCGGCTTATACCGAGCGAGGAGAGGTTTTTACGAAAAAGCTGCTTCATGGTAAGATGTGTTCTAACTGCTGTGGAAGAACGAGCCTCGTTCTTTGACGAGCAATCGCATCATGTTTTTTTTACGCCCTTTACGCTGTAAACGAACGGAAGGACGAAGGACCTACACAACGAGACAAGACAACACCAAAGCCCAGAAAAGAGGTACATAAACAGATTATTGCTAAAACAAACTGTTGCGGCGTCAGTTAATTAAAACAAACACAATATCACCTAAAGCATATATTGCCGCGTTCCTGGAACACAGACAAACGCACACAAATACACACACACACACACACACATATATATATATATATATGAAGGAAATTGAACGATATTAAATGTTATATGTATAAAAAAAATCTGTTTTTTTCTTTTCTTTTCTTTTCTTTTCTTTTCTTTTTTTGTTTTGTTTTGTTTTCGTTAAATTATAATTCCGATAATGAAAATCGACCGATGACAGTTTTCCAGCTTGTCTCCCGTTTTTCGTTGTAAGTCAAGGAACCGAATCTATTGTATATATAAATACTTATATATTCTTTTTAGAATACAAAAGCAGGACATATATATATATATATATATATATATATATATATATATATATATATATATATATATATATATATATATAAGATGAGTGTGTGTGTGTGTATATGTGTAATCGTTAGTTGCTCTCACTTATTTCCTGATGAATATTTTCCGGAAAACTTGAAACGTCTCTTTTTCTTTTCTTTCTTTTTTTTAGCGTCTCCCGTTGCGTATCTCATCTTTTAATTTTTTGATATTTTTATTGATGGCTTTTTTGTTGTTGTTTTTTCTTGATTTTTTTTTTTTTTTGGCTGCTGTTGTTGTTGTATATTTATCAACTTCTCTCCTTGCTGGAAAATTCTACCTCTGTCCCCGAAATACGAATGTAGAAATATATGTCGTTATTAGTTTGTCAGATGCAAACATTATTTGACGAGGCTTTTTTCCTGACCCGCACAAGGCCGCACCTCTCTTACCGTACGCGATGTTTCCGAATGGGTCACCCATCGAACTACTGATCAGAATAAAAAAAGCTGTATCATTCAGGCATGAACCAGTGTGTTGCAGCGTCTTTTAGCCGTAACCCCTGTTGTCAATCCATTAAGGCCGGAAGTAAGAAACCCGTGTCTCAACGTATAATTTCATAATGAAAGCAGTAAACAAGGCAATGTTGCTCAAATTACGAGCTTTGTGTTTTTTATTCAGTAATTAAGATGTTATTGTTAATAGGAATTTTTCATTCAAACCAATTGCCTGACATTTTTTTTCTTCAAATGACTATTTATTAGACGAGGCGTTTCTCCAAATACTTTAATAATTGTCTTCGATATTAAGTAGTATTCCAAACATCTGCCCCATTCAATAATATAATGTTCTCACCGTCCTTTTACTCAAAATTTTAGGGTTCAATATACAGGTTAACGGAGGCGAAAACAAATATAATTTATTGATATTTACTGGTTGATTTTGTTCTTTAAGTGATTCTTTGGCTTTGGAGAAAGAAAATATTGTGT
>CAHIKZ030004384.1:7875000-7880000 GCA_903632075.3 Acanthosepion pharaonis | reverse complement strand
TATTGGTTTATCCTCTCCTTTGGTCTCTGTTAGCAAGGCTGAGAGGGGGGAACTAGACGTCTGGGCAGCCCTAGTTTTCCATATATCTCGCCCAGGGTCGTAGCGCACCGCCCTACTCCATCGTCTCTCGTGACTGACAGATGCCGCCGACGACAGCGGTGTATTTGTGTCTGTGTGTTTATTTATTCAATTTTTCCCTCCTTTTACATATATATTCTAAATTTTCTCTATATAAATGTAAAATATGACTCTCCACACACACACACACACACACACACACACACATAATCTACATTCAACATCATCACTTGAGAAGACACCAGAAGTGTTGAAACAAAATGGCTATTTTTGTAGTGATTTTATAACATATTTATGTTATAATTTTAAATAAATAATTATATTCGCTCTACTCTGTATTGAGCACACTCTTTTAAGAATAGTAATTGTTGGTTATTAGAATTTATTCCGTATACACCAATCATATATCATATATATATATATATATATATATATATATATATATATATATATATATATATATATATATATACTGATGGTGAAATAATATAAGAAAAGAAAACATATCGATTGGCTTTGCATTTCATTTTTTGACTGAAAAGCAAGAATCTGGAAGAGAGATCCACAAGCCTGAGGTGTCAGAAAAAAAGTATTAGCATAGAACATTCCTTTACATATAGCAATTTTAACAGAAAAATGATGAGACCTGGCTGCAAATCTATTATTACGTTTCAATTTTCTCAGTCGAAATATCAATGAAAAAAAAAACTCATAAGAACAATTACCATTAAAATTATTCATTGAAAATACAATGGGAAGCTACTTCAAGTTAGAGGAAAAGTCACCAGATGAGGACCTATAACATTGCAGATTCATCTTTGCATTTTATCAAGCATCTCTAAATACATAACAGAAGCTTCAGTCCAGATGTAAGAGGAATAGTTAAACCATGATCGAATGGTAGACTTATAAATGTAAAATATATATTTTAGCGAGAGAAAATTTGTCTAGTACGACACTGTGAACTGGATTTCCTAGCGGAAGACCTAGCAATGGATTCAATATAATCTTTCCACTTCATGTCACCTGAGACTGTTAGTCCAAGAAGAGGCAACTTGTCACTTTCTTGGAGTGTGATTGCTTTCATGAAATAGAGAAACTTGCTATTGAATTCAGAGAGAAAGTAAGCTATTTTAATTTATCACGAGAAAAGGAAATGCGTCGCTCTCCTTGAGGTTAGCACCAGCCATAATAATGGAAGACACAAGTGGATTAAAACAGAGCAGTTTCTTTACCTTTTTCTTGACTATTTCCTCGCGTTGTTTTCCTCTGTCTCTCTTGCCTTCCATATGTCCTGTGAGTATCAAATTTTCTAAGCCCTCTTTCCCCATTAAGCGCCCTAGTCATTTCAACTGTCTCTTTCTGACGTTATGTATATGTGCCCATTTTGTTGCCATTGTTTCTAGAACTTCATCGTTGCTCACATGTTCGGTTCATGTTATTCGCAGCATCTTCAGAATCATTAGCGAAATATATCAATAATATTAATCAATAAAAAGACTTTCTTCTCTGTGCCGTATATCTTCAAGACATGGGTGATCGTGGCTCTCCACAACCACCTATCATTAATATCTCTAAAATATGTCTACAAAACCTCAAGTAGGTTACTTGTTGTTTAACAACGACCCGCTTGCCTTGATTATATCCCGTGAGAGTTAGATTTTACAAGCTTTTTTCCTCCTGATGTGTACTAGAAAAAGCGTGAAACCCAGGGTCACAAACACACATCAATCCAACTAAATATGTTAGCTCTATCTCTGATATTGAGCGCTTTCCAATAAGTACCGCGCACATAATATATAAATAATATATGTAATATATTGCATATATATATATATATATATATATATATATATATATATATATATATATATATATATACTATATATATATACATATATATATATATATATATATATATATATATATATATATATATATATATATATATATACATGAAGTCAACACTCAGATGCCACAGACTGTTTCAGGCTAAACTCAATAATCAGGCTTCAATGTTCACTTTTATATGTACATACGCTCTATCTCTGATATTGAACACTTTATCCCAGCATACCATAAAGCTATATTTCTTAATATATATATATATATATATATATATATATATATATATATATATATATATGTAATTAGAAAAAACGACCACGTGTGCTTCTTATAATATGTGAAATAGATAGGTTAGTTAATAAAACGAGGCCAAACAAAAGGGTACCAATATAATCAGTACGAAAAAAAAAATTATATTATTATATACGATATTTTTATGTTCTGCCATCTATGATTTCCCTCATTACGCACCATTTTAATAATGGAAGTATTGCCATGTACACTGGGGGCTATTTTCCAGTCGCCTTCTTTTATACCATTATTGGTTCTATCACTAAGGTCTTTTTTCTATGTAAGCTTATGTAAGGAGTGCGGAAGGTTAGTGTAGAGACATTAATCTTGTATATATATTTATATCTTTACGTCTATTGAAATTCATGTTTGTGTGGTGGCTTGTGTATATTTGCACACTGTTACGTGCACTTATGGATGCATGTGCATCTATCTATCTATATATATATATATATATGTGTGTGTGTGTGTTTTTCCTCTCTGTTTTTCCTTCATTATTTTTATTAATTACTAGCAGTAGAGTCCGGCGTTGCCCGGGGATGTAACAGTAAGAGATAGATCAAGTATTGACCATTATAAAGACTAAAAAATAAAATTGACAAAGATTATTGTTTAAGGTTGACGGACACGCATGTCTTAATTATTTTTGTTTTTGTTTTTGTTTTTTTTTGTTTTTTTTTACGAATTGGTCAAACTCAAACAAAAATATTGTTTTCAATCGTTATGAGTCTACCGATTGAATAGAATTTTATTATAAACAATTGTCTTGTAAATTGAATTTTTAAAGCATTCTGAATGTAAAAATAAAGAAAAAAGTGTGCAAGACGATAAGAAACATTACCTGCCAAAAAAAAGTGAAGTTTTGTTGAAATCGGTTGAAAAATGTAGGCAATCCGATCCCATATATAAACGAACACAGACACACACACACACACACAAACACCCTGGGTTTTATAATAAGTATAACTCGATATGAGTTGTCCCCCTTTCATTCTCGCGATGACTCTTAATCGTGTTTTCAAATTGATTCCGTGCAAAAACAATTGTGTTTTTCCAATTTTTGGCGCCGTCTGAACCACCGCAAGGTAATTTTACGTAGTCCTGGGAAGTTTTATTGAAATCGGTTTAAAAATGTAGGAAATCCGATCCAATATATAAACGAACACACACACACACACACACACACACACCCTGTGTTTTATAATAAGTATGATTTTAGCTAATTACATCATTTTATCAATATGATGCCTGAGGAAGTTTTGTTTTATCGGCTGAAAAATATAGGAAATCCGCTCCCATATTTAAAGGAACCCACACACACACAAACAACCCGATGTGAGTTGTCCCCCTTCCATTTTCACGATGTCTCTTAATCGTGTTTTCAAATTGATTTTGTGCAAAAACAATTATATTTTCCCATTTTTGGCGCTGTTAGAACCACCACAAGGTAATTCTATGTAGTCCTGTGAAGTTTTGTTGAAATCGGTTGAAAAATGTAGGAAATCCGATCCAATATATATACGAACAGACACACACACACACACACACACACACACACACACACACACACACACACACACAACCTCGGTTTTATAATAAGTATGATTAACTTTTTTGTTAACAATAGATTTCCAAATTGTTGTCCCAATTTTTATCGATTCTTTATTCTTTCCCTTTTTCCTTATCATTTCATTTTATTTGATATTTTATTATTAGACAGGTTGTTCATAAATTTCGTGTGCACTTTAAAAAAATTTTAACTTTATTTGTATTTGCGATAGAAATAACCTGTAGAAAATGTTATAAAGTTTAATGTACCTAGTTTTAAGTATAGCTAAAATTACTAATGTGATTTCAGGCATTACTGTAAATCAGTTGGCAAAAGTTTTCCGTGAACTGCAGAATCGTATTACCCTTTGTGTTGCTAATAATGGATGACATGTGAAAACTTAAATAAAATTTCAATAAAACCTTAAAAAAATATAATTTACTTCTTTCTAATCCTTTTTACAAATTATTTCTATCGCAAATACAAATAAAAATTTTTTTAACGTGCCCACGAACTTTATGGACACCCTGTACAATGCATTTTTTTTCCTCGTTTTTTTTCTTAGCACATGTTATTCTAACCACAGCCGGTCTTTCTAAATTTGACAATTTTGGCGGGCAATTTTAGCGGGCAATTTTGGCGGGCAATTTTGGCGGACAATTTTGGCTACAACTTGCGACATCTTTCCCCACTCCCCAACCTACAACTCTCTTCATCTATGTTTACAATCTCACCCCCACCCCACTCTTAATAATAGACCCTCCTAACGCTTTTACACCGATCAAAATTTTAAATTTAAGTTTATTTTCATAAAAAGTTTCGTAAACCGAGGAATCAGAAGAGATCGGGGTTTTGCTAACAATATGATTCCCACCAGAAAATACACCGTCTACAAAACCATCAGTCGGTGAGTAATTCCTATTTCTCTGTTTATTACTCGGTCCGTTGATGAAGGACACAGGCGTGTCTGAAAATTCCGGACTAACTCCTTTCTTACAGTTCTTCATTTCTGTCATATGCTTACTGTTTATTGTACTGATTATATCGGTACCCTTTCATTGGTCCTCGTTTTATTAACTAACCTATCTATTATATATATATATATATATATATATATATATATATAAGGCAGGCTCTGTGTGTGTGCGTGTGTGTGTGTGTGTGTGTGTGTGTGTGTGTAACGAATGCACGGCCGCAATTTTCGACGGATTTGCACCAAATTTTACATGCACAT
>CAHIKZ030004384.1:7867500-7872500 GCA_903632075.3 Acanthosepion pharaonis | reverse complement strand
ATTGATAATTTATCGTTTTTTTACAGGCTTTTTTAATCTATTCTGTATATATGATATTTTATCTCAAATATTACTGTAAGATGATATGTATTTTTTACTATAGCAAATTTTTTTTTTTTACGATATGAAAGATCTTTCAATTTTGTTTTTAGTGATCATCATCTTAAAGGGATGAACTAGCTTTTATTTTTCTGTTAAATACGAATTTAAATAATTAAGTGCTACTTTTTTCCCAAATACACTAAAATATTTTTTTAAAATACTAATTTCAATAAACAAATATTGAAGAAAGAAAACTTTTAACTTTAAATTTAGATTTAGTAATTTAATCACTTGAAATTCAGTGGAAATTACTAGTCCTATTCTATCTTATAATACTGCTAATTAAAATACTTAAAGTATTGCTTGGTACTTGTATTACTTGTACTTTTTCGGTGAAATGTCCGTCAGCTAAATGTCCGTTCGGTCAAATGTCTGTCGACTAAATGTTCGTTGTCGGCCAAATGTCTCTCGGCCGAATGTCTGTCGGCCAAATGTCCGTCAGTCAAATGTCTCCCGGCCAAATGTCCGTCGGCCAAATGTCCGTTGACCAAATGTCTCTCGGCCAAATGTCCGTCGGTCAAATGTCTCTCGGCCAAATGTCCGTCGGCTAAATGTACGTTGTCCAAATGTCTGTTCTGCCAAATGTCTGTCGGTCAAATGTCCGTTCGGCCAAATGTCTCTCGGTCAAATGTCCGTTCGGCCAAATGTGTCTCGGTCAAATATCCGTTCGGCCAAATGTGTCTCGGTCAAATATCCGTTCGGCCAAATGTCTCTCGGTCAAATATCCGCTCGGCCAAATGGCATTAGGTCAAATGTCTCTCGGTCAAATATCCGCACGGCCAAATGTCATTCGGCCAAATGTCTCTCGGTCAAATATCCGCTCGGCCAAATGTCATTCGGTCAAATGTCTCTCGGTCAAATATCGGTTCGACTAAATGTCTCTCGGTCAAATATCCGTTCGGCCAAATGTCTCTCGGTCAAATGTCCGTTCGGCCAAATGTCTGTCCGCCAAATGTCCGTTCCTCGGCCAAATGTGTCTCGGTCAAATATCCGTTCGGACAAATGTCTGCCGGTCAAATGTCTGTCGGTCAAGTGTCCGTTCGGCCAAATGTATCTCGGTCAAATATCCGCTCGGCCAAATGTCATTCGGTCAAATGTCTCTCGGTCAAATATCCGTTCGGCTAAATTTCTCTCGGTCAAATATCCGTTCGGCTAAATGTCTCTCGGTCAAATGTCCGTTCGGCCAAATGTCTGTCCGCCAAATGTCCGTTCGGCCAAATGTGTCTCGGTCAAATATCCGTTCGGACAAATGTCTGCCGGTCAAATGTCTGTCGGTCAAGTGTCCGTTCGGCCAAATGTCTCTCGGTCAAATATCCGCTCGGCCAAATGTCATTCGGTCAAATGTCTCTCGGTCAAATATCGGTTCGACTAAATGTCTCTCGGTCAAATATCCGTTCGGCCAAATGTCTCTCGGTCAAATGTCCGTTCGGCCAAATGTCTGTCCGCCAAATGTCCGTTCGGCCAAATGTGTCTCGGTCAAATATCCGTTCGGCCAAATGTCTGTCGGTCAAGTGTCCGTTCGGCCAAATGTATCTCGGTCAAATGTATCTCGGTCAAATATCCGCTCGGCCAAATGTCATTCGGTCAAATGTCTCTCGGTCAAATATCCGTTCGGCTAAATTTCTCTCGGTCAAATATCCGTTCGGCTAAATGTCTCTCGGTCAAATGTCCGTTCGGCCAAATGTCCGTTCGGCCAAATGTCTGTCCGCCAAATATCCGTTCGGACAAATGTCTGCCGGTCAAATGTCTGTCGGTCAAGTGTCCGTTCGGCCAAATGTCTCTCGGCCAAATATCCGTCAGCCAAATGTCCTTTGACCAAATTTCTGTCGAACAAATGTCCAGTTACAGTTCCACTCAGACAGCGCCTTCCCAGTACAGACTCCTGGTAGATTGTTTTTTAATCACTAGAATCTTGATTTTTTCAAATCTCGGCTTAACTGTTATCTTTCCTACATAATCCCACGAATTTCACGTCTTGATTTTTATTACGATCTTACAACATCACACAGTAATCTTCTACACTGAGGGGCAGCATTATTGCTTCTTGTACGAACACTTAAGTTAAGCAACATTGAGTCTAAGCAATACCTAGATATGTGGCCTCTTATCAAGTGCTGTAAGTGTGGATGTGCGGGTGGTTTAATAGCCAATGCCTTGGAATTGTTACTCGTAGAGCCGAGTTCTAATTCCAGTTGGGTTTTTATATTTGTTGAGGGGTCCACCCATTTTATACAAATGAACTCACACAGTATATACATATACTATTGCAAGAGCGAGACGAGGAGTCGAGTCCAGAGTGACAGAGTAAAAGGTTGTAGGTAACCGGAAGAGTGAGGGGTGAGGTAACAGCGTTGTAGGAGTCACAGTGAGCGAGCACGTAGACTCAGTAAGAAGTCATACAGCGATACTTCATTACCAAAGAGTGTATATGTATATTTTGCTACTAACCCGCATTCCTGGAACTACTAACCTGCTTTATCAGTTTGTATTATTACGTTAATACATTATTTTCATATATTCATTTCTGGCGTTTGTTATTTATTGGTACCGGATTTCAACCCGGAATCCACAACAATATTCTTTTACGTGCAAATACCCTTCGGGAAGGTTTGGATCTACCTTTCCTCCCCCATCTGTGGGTTAATTAATAAGATTGTATCCAACATTATTATTATCTCTAAAAGATTCATAAATCTATACATAATTTCTGGCTTTAAATAACCTGCAAAAGATTGATAAACCGTAAAAAATAAACTAATCTACCTTGATTAGCTCTTAGGTATTGTATTGGGTGAAACATAGTATTAAAAACCTCTCTGAATATGACTACTACTACTTTCTTGGTCAGTCTCTGTCTTCCGACACCTCTCTCTCCCTCTCGCTCTCACTTTCTTCAACCTCTATCTTCATATCTATGATCCCTTCTTCATCTCTAATTTATCTATCTCTACAAATCCAGT
This sequence comes from Acanthosepion pharaonis, assembly GCA_903632075.3. Taxonomy (NCBI): domain Eukaryota; kingdom Metazoa; phylum Mollusca; class Cephalopoda; order Sepiida; family Sepiidae; genus Acanthosepion; species Acanthosepion pharaonis. Next base: position 7,869,438 of record CAHIKZ030004384.1, on the reverse strand, counting down.
CTATCTTTTATTTTCCCAGTATTACTTTTTGACAAACATCTTAGATTAAGCTAAGTCCGTATTCATTGCTGATTAGTTATTCTTTCATCTTACTTTTTGGTGCGTTTTTTTTTTATCGCGATGTTCAGGTCGCACTACGATTTTCGACTGTAAAGAAAGCACTATATATATATATATATATATATATATATATATATATATATATATATATATATATATGGGTTGGAAACGAAGACGTGTGTATGCAAGATTTGAATTGTGAGGAAGAATTTATTACCTGGCTACAAGTGTAGAACGAACTCCCTACAACCGAAATATTCGTCGAAATTAACCCATGTATTATCTTGGCGAATTTGAATAGCAAGAGAAATAGGCGAAGATAGAGGCCGCTAAAGATGTTGGTAAAATGATCTGCTCTCTGTACCGCTCCAGTAAGTACCTGACTAATCATGCTATGTTCTACTTTTATAAGAGAAAATCAGGCCGAAATTGGAGTATTGTTGCCATATTCGGATGGGAGCTGCCGAGTCCACACTTTTCTATCGCGATTGAGTCCAAAGCGTCTCCAAGACCTTATTGAAGAAGAACTATTTTTCACTCTTCAAACTACCCTATAACAAGCGGTATGTAAAGAGTCTCTCATTGGTCTATCGCTACTACAATGGAAAGTGATCGTACGAACTACATACCTTAGTTCCACCAGGGTCTAACGTTCAAGGTTAAGATCCATTATGCCAATTGCATTATAGCAAACCATTCATATTACCGCCGTATTCTATCGGCGAGAAGTAAGTTCCACTCAAAAAACTTCTTCCCGCGAACCATTTCTCTGCAGAACAGAACTCCCAAGAGGATGTTTCCCCGATTGCTACAATCTTAACCTGTTCAAGCCTAGAGTTATCCACTACCTTCCGCTTCTGTCCGCATAAACTACCCCTTAACGTAACACTCTACCTCGAAAAAAATGAAAAAAGAATCGTAGATGTAAAGAATGAGACAGGCAGAGAGAACGAGAGACGTAAGAAAACGGAAATTGACAGATGAAGACAGAAGGACAAATTTTCAGTGAGATGGAAAAAGAGGGTGGAAGTTAAAGAAAGAAAGAAAGAAAGAAGGAAAGAAAAGTATAAAAAGATAGATTTATAAAAACAAAAGAAAAAGAGAGTGGAAGTGAAAGAAAGAAAGAAAGAAAGAAAGAAAGAAAGAATAAAAAGATAGATTTCTAAAAAGGTACGAAACTGTACCTAGTCTAGACAATCTTAAATAAGCAGATCCCAACTGATGTTGAACACTACAGTTTTTGACATGCGAGTCCTTTAGGTATTATTATTTTTTTTTATTTTTTTAATCATTTTCTTCAAGCAAGGCGGGAATGTCACTAGTACGCAAGAGGTTACAGTTAGTGAAAGTGAAGGAAAAGAATGGGTATAGGGAGTATTGAGGAAAGGACAAAATATGAACTGGATTCAAACGGACAGAAACTGGCAATTAACGTTGTATTCAAATTTTTGAAGATTGCATTTATCAGAGAAGCAAGTAAACGGAAGGGAGTTTCACAGTCGGGAAGTGCAAGAAAAGTAACTCTTGGAGTAGAAATGACGGTTGCATTTATCTATTTCAACAGTAAAAGGGTGGGACCTAGCTGCCAATCTAGTAGCACGCCTATGTAGTCGGGGCAACAGGGTAAAAAAAACAACAACAAAAAAAAAACAACTCATCAGATCAGTTGCCATGAAGATATTTGTAGAAAAGAAAGATGCAAGCCAAATCAGGTCTGTGAGAAAGTGACTGAAGTCGAGATGCCAGGTCAAGACCTATCACATCGCAGATCCTTCTTTGGATTTTGTCAAGGACATCGAGATGAATAGCAGGAGCAATAGACCAGATACGGCTGGTGTATTCAATGCACGGACGAAAGATAAAAAAAGCTTGTCGGAG